>JASKMD010000012.1:3038997-3107272 GCA_030144725.1 Haematococcus lacustris | reverse complement strand
GGCCGGGGCCGCCAGAAGGGCCCCGCTTTGCAGCGCCTGGTGGTCCCATGTTCAACCTTCGACCGCCTTCCTCAGCAGCCCTGGATGTAGAGCATTCCTCTGCTTAGCATCACTGACTTGCCCCTGACTTGCATATCAGTCCTACTGCATTGCTTACCTGCTACGTTCTTGAAGGAGGGGTGTAGCGTATTCATCGACCTGTGTCCCATTAGTGCCAACGTCAAGCCTGCAGTTTTGACGAACATCCACCCACGATGAAGCGGATGAAGCCAACCTGTTGCCCATATGGCGTTGTCGACATCGGCGAAAGCATGGCCATCCCAACAGCTACTTAGCTTAGCGCTGCACCTACGCCTTTAGCAACCGAGCTCACAATGCGGGCCGCAGGGATGAAGTTTGAATGAAACATGTGAAAGACCCACACAACCTTTGCAGACCGAACTACGGTCGACACAGTGTATTCCATCATTGGCTAACTAATCTGCATCGTCAAGTAGACATGTGTTAGTTTAGTCGATGTCCCCGACGAAACTGGATGTCGCAGGAGTTCAGCTTCGCCAACCTGGACCCATGGCACGCATCCCCCAGGTTTGCCATGCAGACAGCCAAGCTACTGCTGACACCATGCTGCACTGAACCCCCAGCTTGCCTCACACAGTGCACACAAACGTGGAGGAGAAGGGGGCTTGAGCTCTGGGGGGGCTACTGGTGTGTCCAGCTCTGCAGCTGGCACAAGACCGCCCTCCCACACACAGGTTCTACCAGCCAACACCTCAGTGCAGATCGGTGAAAGACTCCAAGCGAACCCATTAGCTCCTTCCTCGTCAACCCTGCGGTCAGGCGAGCCCATCAGCGCCACCCTCCTCGCCCAGCTGGTTGCGAAGGAAAAGATGGAGCCACTGCCAGCTGAGCACAGCACCATCAGGTCAGGGAGCGCCCCTGTGGGCACCAGCTATGCAGCTAGCTCCAGCCCGGGCTTCCTCAACACCCCCATGGCCTCATGGCATAGTGACCCCCAGGCCTCCCCTGCCCACAGCATCAGCAGGCCCTTCCACCCAGCCCCCTCTGCACCCCCCCTGGCCTCTGCCGGCATAGGGCCCACTGGTCCCCGCCCAGCCTCTCCCCTCACCTCCTCCCCAGCCAAACCAAGCCCCGACCAGGGCCCTCCATCCAGCGACCACTGGACCTCGCCCCCCTGCACCCCCCTCGCGCCCCTCTCCCCTCCCCACCTTCCAGGCCAGGTCCTTGGCTGGACAGATGCCGCGCCCCTGCCTTACCCGCCCAGGGGCTCCCTAGGCCCCCCCATGACCGCCAGCAGCTCACGCTATGAGCAGGTCAGTGCTGCCACGGCACATGGCAGTCAGTTGAGGATACAGTTAGGCTAGGGTTTCAATTTGGGTTGCGATTGAGGGTTTCAGGTAAGGGCAAGCCTGCTTACACAGCAAGCATGTACACCTGGCTGCCTGCAAGAATGGTTGACAAGGGGCAGCCAGCTACTGCTAAACTGATAACATACAATACCTGCATCAATACATCTGGGGCACGCCTCTTGTCATCATCGTCAACATCACCTTAACCCTACCACCAGGCCAACGCAAGCAACATGGGTGCACTCATTCAAGGTTTGCACTGGTAGGTTGAGCAGCTCAACAGGCCATACAGTCCCATGCAACCCGGCCTGCTGTGTCCTGCTTGGCCATGCAGCACCCAGCCTCAACCTGATCGGCCCTGCCTTGCCCTTCCCTGCCTGCCTGCCTACCTGCCTGCCTACCTGCCTGCCTACCTGCATGCCGACCTGCCTGCCTGACTTCAGGACCCAGTGGATGCCATGCTGCAGCGCTGGCACCTGTCCACCAACCTGAGCAGCCAGCTGCTTGCTCAGCGTGCCCAGCGGGCCGCCAAGCTGCAGGCGCACGCAGCCAGCTGGGCTATGGGCCAGGCCGCGCAGGTGGGGCAAGCCGGCACCATGACGTCACTGCCAGGGCCTCACTACAGCATCCAGATGTGTAGCCTAAATTGGGGTTGGGGTCAGCTGGCCATGCGGTGGCCGGCCAGGCCTTGAGCACAGCTGCAGCGGTGAATGGAGTAGGCCATGCCCCAGGCGCAAGCTCTTACCCTCATGTACGCCAGTTGTTCTTCTTCTTCTTCTTCTTCACAGTTGCAGTGGATGTCAGTTGCCTTGCCCGGCCTGCTGCAATATGAGGGTTGAGTTGCGGTCTTTGTCCAGCGGCCTGCCAGGCTCTAATGAGGGGGCCAAGTGAGGCCTAAGCTGCGTTGGCCTTGGGCCCTGGCTGTTTGACAGTGATGTCCGGGTTGTCCTGAAGAGGAGGAGCCTGGGTCAGCACTCTGGGCAGGGGGAGGGTGCGGGCTGTGGCAAAGCCTGCTGTGAGTGGCGCGAGGCAGGCAACAGTGTGTCATCATGACAATGGGTGCGCACAATACATTGGTGAGCTACCACAGTCGTCACGACAATGGGTGAGAACCAGACTCATCCACAGTCGGCACTTGCACGCAGGTCCGTGAAGGGGAGGTCCAATGCCCTTGCCATGTCTGACTCTGTGAGTGTACTGCAGGAATCAATGATGACAGCCATGTCCGAGGTCGGCTGCTTGCCTTTGCTGGTGCCTTGTTGCTGTGGGCGCAGGATGCAAGTTTAGCCTCATGGCAGGGCCCAGCGCAGCGCGGCAGCACGCCAGACCCCAGCACGCTGCAGGAGGCTCAGCCTCGCGGTGGTGCAGCCATCATGGCCACCACGGCCTTCAAGGTCCAGGCGCAAACAGGACGGGGTGGGTGCTGGGCCTCCTGGGAGGCAGCTGCTGGGCAGCGGGCCGGTTGCCAGCATGCCACACCGCCTTGAGTGGGTGGTGTGGAAGCACCAGTGCAGCCGCCTGACACTTGCTCGATAATGACTGCCACCTGCCTGCTAACTGCCTGCCAACTGGATGCAAATTGCCTGCTAACCGCCTGCTAATTGCCTGCTGACTGTGGCACCGCTGGCTATGGAAGCCGCTGGCCCTTGTTTGGTGGTGTCCTCCCATCCGCCCACGTGCCTGCCTGCTTGCCTGCCTATGCCCTTGCCTGCCTGCCTGCCCGCCCACCCACTCGCTCCAGGCTTACCTGGCAGCATGCATGCGTGGCCCTAGGTGTTAAACAGCCCCTGGCCCAGCTGACCCCAGTGCCTGTAAGCTGCACCTGCTCCCTCCATGCGCCCATGAGGGGAAGGGGTCTGGAATAGGCACCTCTGTCTTGCCTTTTGGTGGGAGCAGGATGCACCTCAAGCAGACCTTTATCCATTGTCATGCTTGCCAACGATTGCTGGAACCTCACATGCCTTCTCATTCCTCTGTGCGGTCAATGCTGGTCACTTCAGCGCACAGTTCACCTACCTACCAGTACCTAATACAGCCGGCACCAATACCTAGTTATCTACCTGTGCTTGGGCTTGGGCTGCTTGGGCTCATCCGCGCCCTTGCGCCTCTTGCCCTTCCTTGCGCTTTGTAGTAGACGGCACTTCGCGACTCTCTCGACTCGCACGACTCTCACTCTCGCGGGCTCCTTAGCGGGCAGCGGCGGCCGGCTAAGCCGTGAGCACAGCTGCAGTGGTGGTAGGAGCAGGCTGCGCTTTGTCGCTTGAGCATGTTGCCGGCTGTATTACTGCCTGCCCATAGTGACGGGGTATGCCGAGCATGGCTACATGGCTGCCCGCCTGCCCTGCTGCTGCTGCTGCCAGGGGCTGCACCGCTGCACCGCTTCCACGCCCAGGACATCCTGCGGGATGGGTTGTACCTGGCATCCTCTGGTGTGTGAGGCCAGGCTCAACAGTATCACGCTATCACCAGTGCCAGCATGGTGCTCACAGAGCATCCAGGAGGTTCTAAACGCAGGGCACTTATGGACATCAGCATCACATGGCATTCATGAGGAAAACATTCTCCTGCTCGGTGGTTCATCATCATCATCATCATCACTTGGCATGCTCCGGTGCAGACTGCGGGTGTATGTGCTGCAGCAACGCCGGCGGTGTCTGACTGGACTGCATGTCGGCAAGTGCTGCACTTTGCATGGCATGTGTGAGATGGCGCAGGCCATAACGCTCTGTACATGGTGGTGATGAAGATGTTGATGGAGATGTTGATGTTGATGGCAACCCGTGTGCAGGGGACAGCTTTGCCGGCAGTGCCCCACTGAAGAGTGAGGCGGCTGGGGGGCTCCTGTTTGAGCGATATGCAGCCAAAGAGGGAGGGGTGCCCTCCCTGCAGGTGAGCTGAGCCGCCACCCCACACCACACCACATGTGGCAAGAGCGGCAGGCACAGCAAGTGGCAGGGGTGCGGATGGAGCTGGGGGGTACTTTGAGCTGGGGACGAGCATACCATTGCAGGCCTGGCAGCCATGTTGTGTGGGGATCAAATACCATGCTGCATGTGCCATGTCGTCATGCAGCGCTACTACTTCCGACCGGCAAAGGGAGCGCAGGCCATGCCACGACACCCCCCTAACCCCATGACAGGCAACGCCACAAGGACATGCGCGGACGCGACTCAAAACGCCAGCACGCAGCGCCTTCAGTCTGCCAGCCGCCTGCTGCCTAACGGCGTGCCGGTCAGCCGCTTGCGCACCGAGCAAGCGGAGCGCGTTCACCGGGAGGTCGTCTCTGGTGTGCGCGGAGGCAGCCCGGTCCGGCACGCTTTCCCGCAAGAGGCAGGAGCTACGCAGGGCGAGCAAACACCATCCATCAGCCCTGCGAGACGACAGCCGTCCGTGACTGCAGCGGGAGGTCTGCATGGCCGGGCAGGGTCGCCGTCAGCTCTGCGCGCTGCGGGAACTTTGGCCTCTGCAGCGGCTAGTGCGACCGAGCCCACATTGGACGACGCCTACTCCAGCATCATAACTGTAAGTCGCTTTCCTCACTTGCAGGTCGGTTGCTCCGCTTGCTCACCGCTTTGCACTGCACGAGCCACCAGACTGTGAACCCCGGTGTTGCTGTCCCAATGCTGCTGCACCCATGGCTGATGAGCGTGAGCCATCGGAGTAGTCCTGCTAGTGGTCCCTAGTGGTTCGGCTCGGATAGAGGCCCTCGTGAGGGACAAGGGGACTGTGAAACCCAACCCAGACAAAATCAGCCACCCTAGTCAACACCAGCCATCACCTAGCCAACACCAGCCACCAACACCTCATAAACACCACATGTCGCCATGTGTTCACAGTGATTACCACAAAATGCCATACGATGCAAATGCAATTGCTGCCTTGTGCAGTATTGTTGTTGTTGTTGTTGTTGTTGTTGTTGTTGTTGTTGTTGCTGTGTGTCTGTATTGCTTTCATCAAGCCGGGCTGTCAGGCTTGATACAGGAGCACTTAGGCCACAGCCGCATGTCAGCTCTTGCTTGACCTTTGCGTCGAGAGTTGGGAAGTGCAGTGGCTGCGTGTCTTGGGCATTGGATGTGGCATGTGACCTAGCCTATGCCATCCCCTGCAGGAGCACTTCGCCTCTTTGGCTGACACTCAAACTCACCGCCTCCAACAGCGCCTCAACAGCAACTTGCCCACCATCATGGACGCCATGGGGTGTCAGTTGAATTAGCCAACCCCCTTGTCCCCCACGAGGGCCTCCATTTGAGCCGGACCAGTAGTGGCCACTAGCAGCCACAAGCGGGAATATACTAGTGGGCAATAGGGGCCCAACTGAAACGGTGTTATTGGGCTGTGTGGAGTAAACCCAGTGCACATGGCACATGAGTGCCTACCACCTACATTGTTGCCTGACCCGTGAGGGCTATTGTGTGGAGTTGACATGACAAAACATGCGCTAATGTAAGCTGATGACAGCTCAAATGGGGGGGCACACACTACTGTGCCACAGCAGGCTGCTGCTCCTGGGCCTTGGGTGGCTTGTCTCGCAGCCGCTTGTAGCCCAGGCCAGGGTACTCCTTGCCCTTGGCTGGCAGAGGTACCTGCTCTGGCCAGTAACATAGCTCCAGTGGACGCCACCTGCTCTCCCCATTGCGCTGCATGTTCAGCGCTGCATTGCAGTCCCTGTCCAGCCACCTGCCTGGCTGTGGTGGCGGCTTGGCTTTGGCAGCCTTGCCCTTGCCCTTGCCTGTGCCCTTGGTGGGCTGGGTGGGCTCAGCTGCCTGCTCAGCCTTGGTGCGCTTGCTGCGCTTGGCTGGCGGGGAGTGCTGGGCCCTGGCTCTGAAGCTGCAGGCTGTGTGGCTGCCTGGCTGCTGTGTGGGGGCTGTGGGGGCTTGCGGGGGGCCACTACCGGGCACCACATCAGGCCCCGCACTGGTTATTTTCCTTGCCCCTGCCCTTCCGCTTTGTTAATGGACTTTGTGAGGGTCACATTACAGTCTGTGTCGCATGCACATCAGGATAAAGGCAGCAGGAGGCACAACAGAACAGAGAGAGCTGATCAGGATGAACAGCTTGATGCTTGTCAGGATCAGTTTTGCCTGCTTGGCTAATAGGCCCCTGATACAAGCTGTAAGGCCCTATGGGGTGGTTGCAACCCCAGGCATCATTGTTCTTCCAGTACTCTGCTGCCTGGTGTAACCTCTGCCTGGGCTTGGGTACGCTAGGGTTCTGTGTGTAGCCCTCCTACCCCTCTTGACACCGACTCATCCATAAGCTACGCAGTAAATAACCAACAAACCCGTTGTGTTAAGAGCGCGAAGAGGTAGGAATCAGGAGTCCCCAACATGGGGTTGGTAATCTTCATGCAAGTACTCGCTACAAAGTGCACCGATTTCGGTAGCGTTTGTTGCATTGGCACCTGCGAATTACTCCGCATCTACTGGCAGGCGGCGCGTTAATCCTTGCATTAGAGTCCATGCCGGCGCAAGCGAGCGCGGACACACCTCAGCTGCTCACTATCGGTTGTTCTAGTGGTATGTAACGGCATCAGTGATGGAGCTGCGCCTGCTATCGAGCCAGAAGTACAATCTAAATTCAGCCCGCCGGGCTTGCTCCGCGAGCCTCTCATTGGTGCAGGCGGTGTCGGAAGACTGTCGTGGGGCTAGTGATGACTGGACATTGCATCAAACGCGCAGGGTCATGTGGGTCAGGCGCTCCCAACTGTTTAAAAATGACAGGAAACCGACCCCTGGTAGTAGGACGGCTGTAACTCTGCACTCACTGCGCCAAATGTTATGCTAGATGTTTTACAATGTAGCCAACCCAGCCAGCTACCTTTCATCCATCCAGAATAAATATACACTGAGTAGGCCGTGCACAACAAAGCGTCAAAGTTAGTGATTCAAATTCTAGACGTAGCGGAGCATGCAGCCATCGCTGCGACCGCCCGCGTCGCTTAGGCTGCTCAACATGAGCATGCGCGTCGGCGGCAGCAGTCGGATCGGAAAGCGGTTGCGGGAATGTGGCACTGAGCCCACCTCTTCCCCATACCTGGAGGGCAATGCCACAGCTCGACCATTTTGATTTACAACATGCTACTTACTAGGTTGAGCTCCTCTCAGACATCGCTACAAACACTCATACTCAGACAAGCCAAAAGCTCACTTTGGTCTGTGACCACCATGCCACCCTTAGCCGATCTCAGGACCAGGGCCATGCAGTCAGACACACAACTCCACACCATGACCGAATCAGGACTCGGCTCCTCTGAGAGTTACACTCCCCTACATGCCATCCACCTGCGTGCAAAGTTTCGTAGCTCAACTGCCACCCCACAGCCCCGTAGCCCTGATTCTGCTTGGAGAACATGATGTAACTTCAAAGCTGTCAAACTGATAGAGGCCTGGGCTGTTTAACGTGCGGTTTGTTCTAATAAATGCGCCAAGGGGTCAAGAACAAATAAAATGTAGCCATTTTCTTGTTGGTGCAGCGGGTGTAACACAGTGGAGGACACAGTGGAGGAGGGGGGGGTGTAACCCGGTGATACCTTAGTGCGCGCCGACCCAAATGGTGTATTTGGCGGAAGCGAGTACATTTATATGTTCCAAACACCCCGTCTAGGTGCCCTGCACGCCCGGCAGGCATCGCGATGGGTGTTTGCCGGACATTCCATGTGTGCACAACCCGCTCACTGCGCTAGGTAGATGGGGTCACAGCGATGTGGCTCACCGTGCCAAGGAGACTCGTCTCGCCGCTGTGATTTGTTCGCGGGCACATGTGGCAGTACGCGAGCAAAGACTCCAATGGCTTGCGCTGATGGTCAGATGACGCGCATTGCTTTGCAGCTACCAATGTGACAAACGCTATCGAAAAAGATGCAGTATTGAGAGAGTACTTGCATGCATATTACCAACCCCATGTTGGGAGCGCCTGAATGTGGGAGGTACGTTCCTCTCTCACGCCAGTCACACAGAAAAGGACCTCCTTGCAAAAATCGGCATGTTGTAAGCTGACCACTGTGACTTTCGAGAATTTCGAGTCATTAAACTATTTGTAACTCGACGACACAGCTGCTGGAAAAGAAAGCACGGCAATTCATCAATCAGGCCCGCCGTAATTGACTTTGGCGTGACCCGACTCTGCCTTGCAGAGTTGACTAGCCTGCTCCGACCGCCCCCTTGCAGCCCCACCACCTCCTAGCCCCCGCAGAAGCCTCCCAGCCCCTCCCAGCCCCTCCCAGCCCCCTCACTGCCCCGCCACCCCCTCCCACCTCCTCCCAGCCCCTCCCACCCCCTCCTAAGCCCCTCACTGCCCCGCCAACCCTTCCCACCCCCTCCCAGCCCCTCCCACCTCGCAGCCCCTTCCACCCCCGCCACCCCCTCCCACCCCCTCCCCGGGCAGCAGCTGGCAGCAGGTGCCACCCCTCCACTTGTTGCTGCACCTGAAGAGCAGCAGAGGACAATAACGGAGATGAACACGAGCTCGACACGCAAGCGCAAGGCGGGCGTGAGGGATCGGCCCCAACCTGCCCAGCAAGGTAACAAAGCAATGGCCTACACACCTTGTGAGGTTTTGTTGAGGCCAAGTCATCAGTACTGCTCTCGAAGGGGTCAAGCATCGCAGCAGCCTTGTATATCTCCGAGCATGGGTGTTGTCAGGGGCGTTGTCACATGTTGTACTGCTCAGTTGCATCTGTTTGGCATGCCGTGATGACCGTTTTTACTGCGGCGACTGTCCCTGACTGTTTGCAGGGGCTACTGGGCCACGTCGGACTCTACTAGGATAGAGGCGGGCATCATCATGAAACATATTTGTATTCCTGACAGTTCCTAAACTAGGCCTGCCCCGACCTGGGTTAGGGACACAGTGTCAGTCTATGCATATTGTGGATAAGGAAGGGGGCTCCCAAGAATAGGGATACATGTTTTTGACATGTTTGGCTACTGGGCTATCACACTTATCCAAAGCTGCCACCGACACGCCACAGGGAGTAAGGACCGCGTAGGAAGACACAGCGACTTGCATTTCTTGAGCCGATACTAAATTTTAAAGCTAACCGGTACAAGCTCAACTCATTTCCATCGACCCTCTCCTTGGTGCGACTCAAAGCTGGCTAAAGCTAAGATGGAGGCTGCCGGGACGGAGGTTACTGAGAACACGACACCGAAGGACAGCATCGCAGCAACTCCTGAAGAGGTGGAAGGCCTTGCCAGCGGCAAGTTCATCAAGGTAAGTCACAAAAGTTGCCTAACGATTTCGTAGCTTGGCTGCGCTTGTCTAGGCTCTTAGCTGTGAATTGCCGTTTTTTGGAAACACCCAGGTCGGAGCAGGCTCTAACGTCAAGGTACGCAGTACAGCCCGTGAACATGCTTTGCTTCACCTGGCGCAACCTCTTCGTCGCGATGATACCATCACGGAGGCCGTAGACTGTTCCAACTGCCATCGCTTTGAAATCAAAGCACCAGATTGCAGCCGACAGCGCTGCTTCAGTTGCGAAATCAGCGAGGTCGTGATTTGCTCGCGCAGTCTGTTGCTGGGAAGATTTCCCACAGTGCACGGGAGTCCGAGCCACCAGCAACACTCTGCATTGGAGCCAGCTCAATCAATCAGGTGGGATCAGAAGCACAGCACGTTCTGATAGAAAAAGACATGTAGGATATTTATCTGCATTCTTTTGGTGTTTTTTTCTACAGGCTGTGAAGGCGATCTGCATTGCACGGCAATACTTAAAGTCAGATAACCTTGATTTGTCCTTTCAGGTACAGTGTTGCCCAGCTGCAGCTACGTGGCAACTCACAGTTGTAGGCAGTAGACAGCGGTTGCTTGGGGTGGTTTGGGGATGGAGCTGGGGGGTATTTTGAGCTGGGGATGAGAATACCATTGCAGGCCTGGCCAGGACACCTTGTCCTGCAGCCTAGCAACCCCATGCCATGCACTTGCTGAATGGGATTGTTAACTACTGAACTGGTCACAGCCATGTGTGCGCCTTGATCTTGATTCATGTAGCCTGCGTTTCGAGGGAAAGAGCGTCGTGCGTCTGTGGCTTTATACATCTCCAAGACACCAAGCACAAGGACAGATGCCCCCACCCCTGTCGAGGGTGAAATTGTGGAACTTCCAATCTCTTCACACAGCAGACCTGCCCAGGTGGCAGGTGAGAACCTCCATATGTTGGGCAGTGCAGAATGGGCCGTTTCTAAGGACGCTGCTTTGCAATGTGCATTGCAGGGGCCCTAGCTGCCCGCATTCGTGATGGCGCAAATGCATCCTTAGTGGCTATAGGAGTTGATGCAGTGGCTAATGCTGTGCTCACCATTGGCAATGCCAGGCTTTACTTGGAGCAGAACAACCTGGTAAGAGTCAACTACTGTATGCTGAGTCAGCGAGACAAAGTTTTTCAATGCTTGTTTGCAGAGATGGTTCATGGCTTGCATCTGTATTACAGGACATCCGTGCCGCACCAGAGTTCATCACAGTGCAGAAGGAAGAGCGCGAGCTGAATGCGGTATGAGCAAGTTCACTGGTTTCATACCTTGTACCACAACAAGCGAAGCAGCCCGGCTGCTTCCATGTGACTCGTGTACAATGCGTGATGTGCAATGCTTGCCTACCTACTCCTGCAGGTTCGCTTCTCTATCAAAAGCGAGACAATCTAATCAATTATGGTGTGGCATATCAATGCCGTGCCGTGTGTGCTACATGGAATCTAGCGAAAAAGGAGATCTAGCGTCAACAAAGAAGCAGCTAGCAGCAGCGCGCGGCTAATGACCTGGCTTGAGTGTGCATGAGGGTGGACGGGGCTGACAGTAGTGGCCAAGCTAGTGTACAAGCAGGTACAGTGTGTGACAAACACTGACATTGTTGAATTCAGCTACTTGACTGATAGCTTTTGTGAGTCTGTGGGCGGCACAATGCCAGATTTGCAGAAACGGTAGCCAAGGGAGCAAGCATTACTTGTGCTCGATGGCTGGTAAGGAAGAAGTAGAATATAGCTTACACCGCTTTAGTCGCCAGCTGTTACGCTGCTTGGCCGCCCTTCCCCGCTCTAGGGGGGTTTGCACCGTTTGCAACGCACTTCAAAGCTAGGTGCACTGTGCACAGCGGCTCCAAACAAAGGCATGCAGATTATTATTTTTACTGCAAATTGCCACGACAAACTCCGGCTGCCTCCACATGGACCTCGTAGCAGTGCACTCGGAACTGAACTGGCTGGCATCATCGTATAACCCCACAATGCATCTTGTGCATGTGCGATTGATATTGCCAAACCTGAACTTTGCCTTGTGGTCCAGTTGTTTGGAAGTGGACCATATTTATACTCAAAGTGATCACCTGATCCCATGCATTATAGCTATTGATGATGCACTGTGTTTGCCGGCCTTTAAACTACGACCACGTTGTGGAAGAAAAGCTATCATTGTATCCTGCCTACCAAGAATGATTGGCCTAAACATATGGCTTTTGCCGAATTTGCCATTGAAGTCCGAGCCCCAGTCCACACCATGCTTAGTGAACCCGCAGCTCCTTGCTGTAGGCATGGGGCCAGAGCTTGGAGCCTGCTTCATCAGCATGGATCATGCGTTGTGAAACATGCCTTGCAGTTTGTTAACGCCCTAGTTGCCAGGTGCAGTAGGTTGCACGCCAAGGCATGACTCCATCGATCACTTTGTTCATGACATCATCTCACAGGTTACGGCCCCCTCATACTGGGCACGTGGTGATCAGCCCACCGCTGCCAAGCCTGCCAACGAGGCTAAGGCTGCCCTATGGCCTCAAGGAGGCATTACACCTGTACAGACCACATGGCTGCGACAGTAAACCACAACCCATGTAGCATTGTGTGGCAAACGTCACAACAGCTGCACTCTGCGTGTTCTGAGTGTAGGCACAGCTGTCTGGTCTGCTGCTGTGCGACAGGCCTCCAGCTGTCCACTATCCAGTGATCTAGCTGGGTGCTCAGCCGGCCCAGATCAGCTGCGGCCTCAGTCTGCCTCCTCCTCAGCCTCCTCCAGCCACTTGATGAAAGGCTCAATGTCCTTAGTGAACACATTGCGGCCCTTAGGGTGGCTGCCTTTCTTGTACCTGCAGTGTCCAAGAGACAGCAGTGGGGTCGGCAGGGTCCATTGCTGGCTGCTATGACTGCTATGCCTGCAGCTTGGCAGCTCAAGCATCACAGGCAGCATCACAGGCGGCTCAGGCATGGCTGCAACTTGGCAGCTCAGGCATGTGCCAGCATGGCTGCAGCAGAGGTCAGCCACAGTGACCAGCAGGTGGCTGCAGGTGGGGTGGTGTTCCCTGCCATCAACACACATGGTGGTAGGGTTGTATGCTGCACAACTGCCTGCACTGAGCCTCACCAGTGGAAGATGGCGTCCTCCCCAACAATGTCCGCATCATACAGAACCCTCACGATGTCACTGAACAGCTTCAGCAAGCGGTTGTCCTCATAACATTGTACCTTGTCACCCACATACACCATGGAGCAGGTTCATGCTTGCTTGCAATACAGGTTGCATACAGGTTGCATGCTTGCTCACTAGAGCGAGCCTGGGCACAGCATTGCATGCATGCAAGCAAGCGTGAGTGGGCTTAGGCCAAAGAACAGCTAGTGTGACACCACAGCGCACCTGCACCACCAGCAGCAGTCCCAGTTCCAGCTTGCCGTTGGTCGCAAACGTTGACAGCAGCTTGTGGTAAGTCTTGATCTTGGCCACGATTGCCTGCATGATCTGCTGCTGGTTCTTGCCACCCATGTTGACCGCCTTCATCAGGGAGGTCCACACCACACGCAGCACCTCACTGCAGGCACACAGGAGGAGCACCTCACACAGCACTTCACACAGGAGGAGCACCTCACTGCAGGCACACAGGAGGAGCCCAGCACCCTGCCACCCTCACTTCCCAGCCTCTGCCCAACAGGAAGTACACCATGCAGCCGAGGGGATGGGATGGCCGAGGTGCTGCTAAGGAACTGCATGGGAAGTGTGATTTACCATGCAGTGATGCAAGCAAGGGCTACAAGAAGGGATGGCCAAGTGTCGCACTTGTCGCAGAGCACTCAGTCAAGCTTTCACTGCAGCACCTGTCAGTGTCTGCATGGCCATGAACACATAGACTTGATAGGATAGGATAACAACACATCGACGTGTGAGCTTTGCATGTGGCCTGTGCGGGTCAGCCCTGGCTTGAATAGGTGCCAACACCGTCGACAGCAGCAGGCCCAACACCAGAGCACCATTCCCACCACCACCACCAGCAGCAGCAGCAGTGGCAAGAACGACCTCAGGAGGCCACCACTTGCCTCTCTGGCAGGTTGTTCTCTATCTTCTTAGATTTCACCATGCTCAACACCTCAGCGGGAGAAGCTGGCTCGTCCGCCGTGATCATGTTTGACAGGGCCTCCTGCAGCCAAGGGACCAGGCGACCACACACCAACAGAGCTGGGCTACTAGCAGGTCCTGTCATTTGGAGCAGCATCCAACAGGACGGGTGGCGATGGAGGTTGCTGCTGCCGCCACTGGCATCAGGCAGTCAGCTTCAGGAAGCAGTGAGGAGGAGCAGTAGCAGTGCAGAGCCCCACAATGCAGTGCAGTGCAGTGCAGTGCAGTGAAATGCAGTGCAGTGCAGTGCATGACCTGACCCGACCCGACCTGACCTGACCTGACCTGACCTGACCTGGCCTACCCTACCCTGGGGTAGCCTGACTCACCTGCAGCTCACTGATCTTGATCTCTTGATCTCGTTTCATGTTCCACTCTACCAGTGCCTCCAGCCCAGCGCTCTGCAGCCACCGCCATCATCAATGTCAGAGTGACGTCTGCCACACTGCAATGCCGCAGCGCATCGTTAGGATAGATGGCACACCACATCGCCCCAGGTCAGCTCTCTATGTTGTGCCTCAGTCTGTGTGTGACCAAAGCAAGAGCTGGACCTGCCCACTGCAGCATTGCCCATGACCCACACCTCTCGCTGGCGGCAAAAGGAGGGCAAGGGGTCAGTGCAGGCATACATGCATCAGCAGTGCAAGCACCAAGATATCACAATGAAGTGCTACTGTAAGCTCACTCCTAGAGGCACAACCATCACTTTAACAATGGCATTGATAAAGTGATGGATTGGCCCCGATAGAGCACTGATAGACCTGCTGCTGAGGAGAAGGCTGCCACCACCTGAGCCAGGTGCGACATGATTGCTGCGCTCATGCTGTTGGCACTTGTCTTGCAACTGTGATATGCTTTGTAATGCCATGTAAGGCCATGGCAAGCATGGCCGCAAGTCTGTGTATACAGCTGTGCCCATGTGCTGTGCGGGCTTGATTACTATCCTCTTATCCAGCATTGCATGGCTTCCAGTAATGGGCAGCAAAGAAAGCTTGTTACTGTTTGGAGGTGCGCTGCTCTGTTCCCAGGCCAACTGTTTGCTGTCACCAGGCTGCCTAGCCCACACTGTTAGTCAGGCCATCTGCTGCCCGGCAAGGAGGCACATGTCTACGCTTTTTGTTGCCTGCTGCCTCCTGCACTGCTTGCTTAAAGCTGTCCAACAGCCGCCCTGTGTGCTGCAGGCTATGCTGCTGCCCCTCGCTGCTAGAAGGGCACCTTGAAGTGCTCATTAAAGTCTTGCAGCGACCGCTTCTGCGGTGGCATGTAGTCCAGCAGCTGGTTGGCCACCTTGGCCTTCGTCAGGATGCTGACAAGGTCGTCCATGGAGTCTTTTGCCAAGAACGTCTACGGGAGAGGACAGCAGCCAGCGATCAGCATTCTGCAATCAACCCACTGGTGTGCTGGCTGCATGGTCTGGCACCGGACAGCACATGCTGCTGCTCCTGACCAGACACGTCGTCACACACCAGGAAAGTCAAAGCATCGTTTGTGTACCCGAGCTCAAGCTGCTGTGTGCGCTTGTGGCTGCCGAAAGAAGCTGCACAGCTGCCTGTCCCACCAGCACCGTGTGGTACTGCAACTGTGACTGCCTTGCACCTTGAGATACGCAGTGCTGGAGGCTGGCAGCTGATAATAGCTTCTCTGCTCAAGTACCCTCTGCAGTCTGAATGTTCTTCCTTTGCTGCTTATGATCCATTTTACCCACCTGGCAAAATATGGTGAACACCTCTTGTACAGTGCCCTTGGCTACCAGGCGATCATTCAGCATCGCTCCAAAGATGTTGTCTGGTAGTACTGCTATCTTCATTGAGAAAATCAGCGCCAGCGCTGAAACGGCAAATCAGCAGCACACATACCTCCATGCCAACTACTCATGTTCGACACTCCAGAGATCCACACAGCCCCGGCTAGCATGCTGCCTGGTTGACTGACAATATGATAGGCAGGGCCTGACATGGCATTCAAAGGGCCAGGGACCCACCAAGTGCTATCTTCTTCCTGTTCTCTGCGTTAAAGAATTCCAGGGAGAGTAACAGCTTCACCATCGTGTTCTCAATGCCACGCACCAGGAAAGGTCGCCGCCTGCATCCACGCCCCACTCAATTTGGAAAACTTTCTGCTACAGCATGGGAATCACCAGGCTAACCCCAGCCTGACCTGGTCAGGTTCTGAAACAGCTTGATGTATGGCGCAATTGCGTCCCGTTCGGCTGGGCTTCCCAGGATCTGCACACAGGAGCACCCAGCTAGAGAAGAACACTTCATTGGTTTGCGTGAGGCAGGCGGCGCTTACATTGAATGGGAGCCTCGCTCCGCCCTCAGCCAGTGCGGCACCATTGGCAAGCCTGCCTCCAGCGAACAACACCTCAAATAGGGTGTCGCCATAGCGTGAGTATTCAATCTCTGCTGCGTCCAGAGCCTTGCCGGCTGCCTCAAGATCCTCAGCAACACTCTGGCCGTCTGATGCATCTTGCACTATCTGCACCACTGCATCTGCGAAAGACCCAGGATCTACAGGAACGACGATGTTCCGCTTTCGTGTCTTGACGGTGACGCCACTGCATAGGAGTCACAGCCAGTAAGCTGAGAGCTTGAAGTCCAGCAAATGATTGCTGGGGCCGAGGTACTCACGCGAGCGTAGGCTTCTCCTGCTTACTGCTCGGCGCAGTTGTCGTGGACATGCAGGTGCGTGCGTTTGCTTCGCTAGCGTCGAAAGCGCACACCGGAAGCTAAACAGTTTGGGGTGGTTAGGACTAGACAACTATCGCAACTAGCTTGTTGAGCTAGTACAGAAGGAAGCACTTCAGTCGCCATCTTTACACAGCAAATGCCAATCGGTCGCTGTGCATACTACGTGGGCGTCATACTAGGATCGCGCTCCCCCATCGTGTAAGTAGTGCGTGAGTACTGTGTCAAGCATTACAGACGGACTGAACGACGCATACTCCCGCATGTGTAAATCGCTTGCCTCACTTGAAGGCGGTAGCCACTCCATGAATCTCCGGAGAAATCCAAGTTGTCTGAAGAGGCCACCGCCCGTCTCAATGCAAATCGCGCGATGGCTAGGATGGTTCGAAAGGGTACCGCAAAGCAAAAGCAGGGCCCGGCAAAGAAACTGAAAGGTTCGTGTCCCTAGCCGACTGCGTGTCCCTCGCCGTAAGCTCCGCGCTGTGTTATAACCCGTCGCTCCTGTTTCTTCCATCGCAGCTTCTCGTTCGCCTCAAGCTGGAAGACGCAAATACGCCAGGTAAGGGGCCGCCCCCGCGTGTAACTTGCGACGGCTCGTGGCCCACGAGACAATCCGGACGACGCGAAGCGACAATAGCGCTACAACACTTTGAACTGCGGTTGCCCTGCGCTTGCCCTGCTTCTTTCTGGTTACAGTCTAGGTGTATTGGCAATTGAGGCCACCCTTGGGGACCAGCGACTTGGGCGCGCCCATGGAATTCTAGGTGGCTCGGATTCCTAGAAAAACCTAGAATTCTAGGCAGGAGGGACCTAGAAAAAATGTCTTGAAAAAGTTAGAATTCTAGGCTATAAACATTATACTTCTAGGTGGCGGCCCTGTCATACGACCAACTCCCAGCCTTAACTATACGAGTAGGGATACTTTTCTTGCTCCCTCTTGCCTAGAATTCTAGTTTTTTTTTCAGGAATCCGAGCCACCTAGAATTCTATGGGCGCACCCCATATACGAGCTGTGTTGCAATTTCTTAGCTCTTCATGTGTGTTCTAGCGCTGCCGCTTGGGACCAGCATGTTCCTTCATGAACCGCGCCGCAGTGTATGCGCCTCAACCCGCGCATCGCGCCGCCGCAGCCACTGGAACTGGCCATCTTTCCGCGACGGGCTCTCGCGGGCCTGGGGCAGCTCCATTGCCTGGCGGTCCAAGCGCTGCATGCGCTTGTCCGGCCGGTCGAAGTTTAGATGCAGCCGCCGAGCCTGTTGGGGGCTTCGACTGCTGTCCTCCGCCTCCGAATCCTGGAAGGTCACGAAGAAGCATGCTATTAATCATGCCCTCGTTTGACGTTGTGACAATGCACATTTAGCAATCCCGAGCGGAGAGACATGAGATGCTGCAATGCGGCACGCTCAGGGCCCTGTGACATAAGCCCTGCTCACCCCCTTCCCCCGGGCACTGCAGCCAGCTTTGGACCGCACCTAGCTGCGGCCTCCAGCCCACCCAGGTGACGCTGCCTCTGCCCCTGCTCCCAGCCCTGCTCCCAGCCCTGCTGCTGCCCCTGCCCCTGCCCCTGCCTCTGTCCCTCCCCCTGCTGGCAGGCAGGCTGCACAGCAGCAGCAGACCCTGTGATGCTTGAAAGGCTGAGTATTGCCTGATTAGGTACTAGGCCCTATGGGGTGGTTGCAATCCCAACCATCATTGCTCTGCCAGTACTCCCTGGTGCTGCCTGGTACCACCTCTGCCTGGCCTTGGGCAGCCGGCCACCGACCAGCTTGTAGCCCTGCTACGTGTCCCTAATCAGAGAGTCTGGGCAGGTGGCCCCTGGGCAAGGAGGGCCTGCGCAGGGGCAGGGGGGTCCTGGGCAGGGGGGTGCTCAGCTGGGGGAGGGGGAGGGGGGTTGGGCGGCACCTGAGCTGGCTCAAATCTTAGCTTCAGTCCACCACTGCCGCCAGCACTTCGTGGTGCTCAATGATATGTGGCAACAGCACCTGCAGTCCTTTCATTCAGTTTCCATCGCAAAAATGCGGAGTTCGCAATTGGCTGATGGGCCTGGACGGCATGCCAGAAGCAGTGGCGCAGCAGCGACCCGTGCCACAGTGGCCGCCTACCACACCCACACCCACACCCACACCCCAAACCAACTGAGCCCTTCTTCAAGCCCTTCCCCATGCCCTGAGATTAGAGCCTTCTTTCTTTATGTTATCTGAACACTGTCGCAGAACTTACGAAGGTCACAGGCATGCATGATGCATTGCCGGCCAGCAACGGTTAGCGTGCGGCGCACATGAACAGACACTTACTGCAGCAATGCACGGAAATGGTAACTAGCAGCACTGTCGTCGCAGTGGGCCAGCGGAGGCGCAAGTAGCGGCGCAGTAGATCGATGCACTGGCGAACACAACAGGCGCAGCCGTCTTCGTGTCCTAACAGCGCGCAAGTCGATTGGAACCCATACTTTCGAAGACGGTTGCCCAGGTGTTTAATCGCTTCATCCGAGCTTAGCAAACCAGTTACAACTGCGACGCCTTGAGATTGTTTTTAGATTGTGTCGTGGCGTGACTGTGCAGGTGTCGTTGCTTGCCATCGGCATCGCAGGAGCCCGCTGGTGACAGCCACATTGCATTGCCGACGGCGCAATATAGTCTTGAACAGACCTCCTCTGTTCCGCCGTCCTCTCTTCACATACCGCTTTCATTCTCACATCACTGGCCGACAAAACATGCACAAGCAGCGACCGACGACCGTCTTACCTGGCTAGTCGATCAATCACTGTCTCCTGGCGCTCCAGTATGGCAGGGCCACCATCTGGGCGTTCCTCCTAAAGAGACACCACTGCCGGATTCTGAAATCCAGGATTACTCAGATAAAGACGCTGCCAGCAAGGCCCTTGACCTGGCTACTTCACAACGATGGGAAACACTGCTGCAACTTGTTAGCAGCTTGGTGCAGCTGCAGCGCACAAAGGCCTTGCACATGTGAGTGGCGTTCCATTCAGTGCCTGTCACCGGCATGGGCCACTGCCAGTGAGCATGCCAGCAGGGATAAGTCAAGATGGTTACCCATGAGGCCGCTTGCACAGCCTGTGTGCCATGTACCTTACCCTACCAAGTATAGCGCACTCCTGTGCACATACACCACTGTGGTACGCTCTGATGCTCGCAGGCTTCCCCACAAGGGGGTGCTGAGGGCTGCTGCTGAGCAGAAAAAAGCGCACCATGCGCTGGCCTACTACAGGGCCCTCCCCTATGATCAACGCTTTCACAGCACCACAAACTTGGCCTTGCAAGTGTGTGCAGCAGCAAGGGACTTGGACTCAGCCACAGCCTTGTTGGAGGCGGTGCGGCTGGATGGGCGGCAGCCAGATGTCAGACTGCTCACCACCTACATCAAGGGTGCGAAGGCCAGCTTCCTCGCTGCCTGCATGTGCCTGACAGCTTGTCACTGACAGCTGGGAGCTGGCTGACCCAGCACAGCGGCCAGCCTGGTGTGCACCTTCTGGACAGCTCCCATGACAGCTCGAGGCAAGGAGGGTCACAGAGCGAATCGTGCAGGCTAGCTTGCAAGGCAGGGTGCAGGGGAGTTGGGGCGACACAGTGTGGTGTGCAAGCTCTGCAGCGTGTGGCAGAGCATGTCAGTATGCTCATGCCCAATGTGCCTCAGCAGCCATGCTTTCCCACAAGGGAGCTGCTGCTTGGACGGCTGAAAGGCAGAGCAAGTTGCAGCTACAGGTCGCAGCTGCGGGGGACACAGTGATGACAGCATAAGCAGCAAAGAACAGGGAAAGGGCATACCTGTGGAGTTCATGGCAGCAGATCTAGGATAAGCAGCACATGCATAAGTGAGCTGGCTATCTCCAACTAGTGTGTTACACCAAAGACTAGACTCTCTGAACACCATCCTGCTCCTCTCCTCCCTACACCTCACCAGCTGGCTCAGGAGCCTACACTTCCTTTGACATCACATCCATCACCATCACCATCACCATGATTTGCCATGTGTCATTACTCTTGTCTGCGCCTGTCCCTGTTACTCTTGCAGTATGCAAGTCGGTGGGCCAAGCAGACAAGGCTTACCAAGTCTACTTGGACATCAAGCGCCGGCATCTGCCCGTCGACGCACACGTCCTGGGTGCGCTGGTGGCGGCATTCGCGGAGGCCATGCGCCGCGAACTGACCGTAGTCCACGAGCGGCGCGATCAGTACGTGCTGTTGGAGCGTGCGACCACCATTTTGCAAGAAGCGCAGGAGGCGGGAGTGCGGTTGAACACTGTGCCGTGGAACTCGCTGCTGGTGTGCGCGGGCCGCTGTGGCCAGCTCAAGCGCGCGTTCGACGTGTTGGAGCAGATGCAAGCCGCAGGACAGGTGCCGGACGTTTTTACGTACGGCGGGCTGATGGAGGCGTGCGTGCAAGCGGGTCGCCACAAGCTGGCACTACGACTCTTTGACCGAGCCATCTCGGAGGCAAGTATGGGGCGCGGGTACTATCCGTGCCGCGCTTTTGTTGCAGGCCTGGATAAGGTCGCCTCCTTGCATGATGTGTGACATCTGCGTACTTCAGCTACGCGATGTCCTGCAATGGGTGGCATGGATGTGCCCCATTGCAGCTGTGCACCTCCAGGGTAGAGATGCACCTGTCATGGACAGCTAAAAGCAATGCATGACACAGCTACCCACCTGCTGTGGGCAGCGCTGTGGGAGTGACCATGTGACCATGTTGCCCCTGGCACAACATAAGCAGTTTTCATATGTATGTATGGTGGTGGACACCGTATCAACAGGTGCTCATCAGTCCTGCCCTGACACACGCTCATGCGGTCCCTTCCAGCTCATCACAGCTGCAGGGCCAGAGAAGGGGGCTTGTAAAGCAGCTCAACGGGGCAGTCCAGAAGCTCAGTGGGTCAGTCCAGCAGCTGAGCAGCAGGCCGCTGCCACCCTGCCGTGTTGCCCTGGTTGCAGGGGCTGACCCAGCATGTGGAGCTGTACACCACTGCTGTGTCCGCCTGTCAGGAGGAGAATGGGAGTAGGCAGGGCCTGGCTGACCTGGACCGTGCCTTAGAGGTCTACAACTGCATGCAGCGTCAGGGTGTGGCCCCTGACAAGAAGTTCTTTGCAGCGCTCATCGCGGTGGCAGGCAAAGCTGACCGGCTGCACCAGGCGTTTGAAATCCTAACAGACGTGGCGGCGGAGAGGCTGTGGCCAGGGGCCACCATATGCTCTGCCCTCATACACAGCTGCTTGGTCAACCAGCAGTATGCCCTGGCCAGGCAGGTGTTCGACCTGTGTGCAGCCAAGGTGGGCAGGGGCAGCCAGCCAGGTTCCTGGCTCCCTAGGCATCAAGCAAGCTAGACAGGCAGACGCAGAGCAAACCAGCAAACCAGCCAGCCGCTCCGGCGAAGCCATGCAGTGCAGTGAAGTGCTGTGCAGTGCCCTACTACACCACACTGCTCCCTCACCTGCACCTGATGCTGCCCTACGTCACCAACCGCTGCCCTGTACCCCTCATCCCACTATGTGCACTTACTATTACCATTAGTTACACGCATGTTTTGAAGGTGTGTTGCATGGAGTTAGTGACCCTGACGAGCATGAATGACCCTGATGACAATATTCAGCATGCAACCATAGCCCAGCCCCACTGTGTGTGCACACGGTGCCGGGCAGATGTTGCTCCCCTGCTGCTCCCCTGCCCACCTGCTCCCCTGCTCCCCTGCTGCGCACTTGATGCTCACCTGCCCACCTGCTGCAGGGCGTGTACCCAGAGCTCAGCCAGTTCAACCGCTTAATGGACTGGTACGCGGGTGAGAGGCGGTTTGGGGACGTTGTGAGTCTGCTCACCGACATGACTCAGCGCGCGATGCGCACACCCAACCTCAACACCTACCGCGTGCTGCTCAATGCATGCCAGCGGGCTGACCAGGGCGCCCTGGCTTTTGAGGTGTTCGCCCTCATGAAGGCCAACAAGGTGCCAGTGCTGCAAGAGGTGGGTGGCAACACGTGCTGCACGAGATGGCCGGCAGCCAGGGTGGCTGGCGAGGGTGAGTGCAAGTGTTATCAGAGGGAAGTGGAAGGCAGGAGGAGGAGGGCGTGGGGCGCAGGCTTCTAATAGGTTGGGTCTGGCAGGCTAGAAGAAGAAAAAGGAGGAAAAGACTACGCCCTCAGGCTATTTGCTGGAGCTGAAAGGGTCAGTCGTTGCTCAAGGGTTGCCACTTCACCACTTCACCCTGAGCCTTGTGTGGAAGCTGTTCAAGGTAGTTTTTGAAGGCTAACAGCTTGCTAGGTTGCAGGTTGGCATGACTGGCGTGGCCAGGGCATTAGAATCTTGGCACTGACTTCCTTTACATGGGTTGGGCGCCTGAGGTGTGGCACAACCGGGTGTGCGGCAATGGTGCCGTGACTCCTGTACAGTCCTTTGTCTGCACAGTGCCAGCGCCCTTCCTCTGCGCTTGCCTCTCTCTCCGCCACTCCCAACCACTGCCTACTCCTGGCTACCGGCTGCCACCATGTGCTTCATGCTGCCTGATGGTGCTCTTTGCCCGCTGGGTACATGACGCAGAAGTTTGCCCACACGATATACTACACGCTGGTGAAGACCTGCCACAACATGCAGCGCCACTTGTGGAGCCAGACTTTGGGCCCTTTGCAGCCAGCCCCCTGGCAGGCTATTCCGCCCCGACCTCGAGGCCTACCTCCTGAACTGCGCCTTGCAGAAGCAGCCCAGGTGCTCGCGGCCTTGGGCTCCAGTGTGGCTGCTCGTGGCAGCAGCAGCTTGCTGGTGCAGGAGGCCAGCAGCAGCACATGGGCGCAGTACGCAGTGAGTTCTTATCGTGACCTGGTCGCGCGGGGCTGGCGGCCGACATATGACATCCTTGACCAGCTCATGTCCTGCCTGCGCCTACCCCGCGTGGACCCCACAGAAGCAACAGCTGAGCCCAAGGCCATAAGGGCGGACAAGAGGAGCGAGGTGGAGCAGGAGGCGGTGCACCCGCGGCCAGCAACCAATGCCACAAAGCCTTCAAGGGCGCCGGAAGCAAGTGCAGGGCGTGGTGCCGACGGCGATGCCGTGGGCAGCCAAGGGGGTGCTGGGGTGTTTGGTATGGCAGCAGGAGACTCGGCGTCAGAGGATGTGCAAGGTGCTGAGCTGGGTCAGGGAGGAGGAAAGGAGCAGGGGCATGCTGTGCAAAGCTTGGGAGCTGAGGCAGGGGCAGGGGCAGGGGCAGAGGGAGCGGCAGGGGCAGGGAAGGCGGCAGGGGCAGGGGAAGGGGAGGGGGAAGGGAAAGCGGCAGGGGAAGGGGAAGGAGCCACAGAAGAAGGATGTGGGGAGTCAGCAGTCGCTGTCGATCCTGCCGATGCACTGAGGTCTCGCGAGCAGAAGGCTGGATTACAGCAGCCAGGCCAACCAGGGCCAGACAGTGGTGATGTAACAGCTGACGCCCCTGGCACTATGACAGGCACAGAGGCAGGGGTAGGGGCAGGGGCAGAGTCAGGGAGTGGTTCTACGGCAGCAGTGCCAGCAGCAGCAGTACCAGCAGCAGCAGCAGCCGAAGCAGCAGTGGCATCAGCAGGTGCAGCGGCACCAGAAGCAGCAGTGGCATCAGCAGGTGCAGCGGCACCAGAAGCAGCAGCGGCATCAGCAGGTGCAGCGGCACCAGAAGCAGCAGCGGCATCAGCAGGTGCAGCGGCACCAGAAGCAGCAGTGGATGGCTCAACAACAGGGCTGTTCATGGTGCCAGGTCAACCCAGTCCAGGCCTCTGGAGGTCCTCAGACAGCGCTGCACAGCAAAGCCGCAGCGCAAACACGCCAGCGGCACAGGCCCGAGCCAAGGCGGCGCTACGGGGCCGGGAGTTCGAGTTTGTGTTTGATCGCAGGTGGGCTGCCATTGCTGCACTCACCCGCCCACGCAATCCTTTAGACCTGACTAGCTTCCTGGCAGTCCTGTTGCTGTGAACACTCCCTGCTTCTCTGCAGCTCTGCTGCTTTGCTATGCCGCCCTTCTGCTGCGTGCTGCATGGTTGCTGCCAGGGCCACTGCCTGCTCTGCTTCCACCCTGCTGATCCACCTGCTGCGCTGCGTGCGCTGCTGCTGCTGCTGCTGCTGCTGCTGCTGCTGCTGCTGCTGCTGCCGCTGCTGCGGCCACTGCCGCTGCCGCCGCCGCCACTGCTGCTGCTGCTGCTGCTGCTGCACTCTTGTCCTGCTGTATTGAGCATGCACCTGGGTAGCCATGCCCAGCGTGAAGTGCATGGAGACCTGGCATCATGCACACAGCCTGTATAGCAGCTGATGCCCAGTAGCCATACCTGGCGTCAGATCCTAGACATGTCCTGTGTGGGCCTGTGCAGCAACCCTAGCAGATCACCATGTGCCATTATGGCTGATCAGCTGCGCCACCTGACATGCAGGCTTTACCCCCTGCCCCCTGTAGCTAAGGCCTGGCCACTCTTCCGCCCTGGCCCCACCCCACCCACCCACCCACCCACCCACCCACCCACACCCACCCACCCACACCCCTGCTGCCCTTGTCAAGTATTTCTCTTTGCTGCTTGCAAGCGTAGTGCAATCCTCCTGACTGAGTGTTGCTCATCCTGGCCCACCTGCCTCAAATAACTTTCGCTGGTTACACACTTGTCCAGCTTTACTTGACCTGCCCATCTCAGCCTGACTGGCTGAGTCTTGTCCTGCAGGGCTGTGGCTTTGCTGGAGGACGCCATGGCTCGAGGCTTCTTGCCCTCCTTCACATTAGAACAGGACTGCAGTGTGGACTTGCGCAACATGCCACCTGTGCTGGCAGAGGTGGGCTGGGGCAAATGCAGCAGAATCAGCAAAGGGCAGGCGAGGGGGTCCAGGGCAGCAGCTGTCAAGCTGTGGAGCAGGGGTGCATTGTATGGCTGCAGCTGTGCAGTGAGCATTGTTAGGCCTGTGCTGGAAGAGGTGGGCTGGGGCAGGGCTGGGCTCAGGCCCCTAGGTTACCCAGTGCTTTGAAGAACCTTGCTGCCTTTGCCCAGGCTTGCAAAGCTCGGTCCTGGTTGTGTTGCATGCACCAGTGCTGTTTGCTGTACTGTTCCTTGGCTGCCTGACCTCAGGTGTACACGCTCACAATCTTAACAGCGCTTGAAAAGCGTGCCTCAAAGTTTCCCAGGAGCCCAAGCTCCTCCTCCTCCGCCTCCTCATCCCAATCCTCATTTCCAGCCAGCCAGGGAGGCAGTGGTGCAGCAGTTGCTGGGACGTCAGGCTCTGGGCAGGCAGACGGGAAGGGGGGCGCTCCTGGTGGCGTGTTCTTCAGCAAGATCCAGCTACAAGTGCCTGCGTTCAATCCTGACCTGGTGCTGTGGCCAAGCTACGTGCCCAGGGTGAGCCAAGCATGGCAGCTGCAGGGGCTGGGGCAAGGGCAGCAGGTGCATGGCCATGACCTGAGTGGAGTCAGGGGCTGGGCAGGTAGGGGCAGGTAGAGAGCGGAGGCACAGCAGGTGCAAGAGTGAGGGAGCAGCAGTGCTAGTGTAGGGGAGTGCCAGGTGCAGGGCAGTTGGGAGGGAGTTCATCCTATCATGGCCCTGCTCTGCTCTTGCTGTTAAGAAGATTGGGTTGAGCCACACAAGCAACCTGCCCCTTGTGCACCGGCCTGCATGCCTGAAGGTACGCAAAGCAGCAGCTCCAGAGCACAAGCCTGCTCAGGACAGTGTGCCCGCCAGCCCGGTTCGCAGCCCTCCCACAGGCGGCAGCACGCAGCAGCCTCGGCAAGGTAGTGGTGAGCAGGGCGGCGAGCTATCCTCGCAACCAGGGTCGCCGATGCGGCTCGCCACATCCCCTGCTGGCTCCCCTGCATGGCCGCACCAGGCAGCAGGGGTGCCGCTGCCACCTCCACCGCCATCGATGCTGGCGTTGCAGCCGCCCGGAGCTGTGCCGGAGGAGACTTCACAGCCATTGCCACCGCCCCACACAAAAGGCTTGCAGGAACTGACACGTGATCAGAGCCAGGGGCAGGGCCAGGAGCCCAGCCAGCGCCTGGGTCAGAGCCAGGACCAGGGGCTTGGCCAGGAGCCCAGCCAACAGCAGGGTTCTGAGGGTCCAGGGCAGACCCAGGAGCAGCCAGAGGTCCTGTGGCCGGTTGTGAGGCGAGTTGATCCGACCTCTACCCTGCGACGGAGCACCTTGGCCACGCCTGGGCCACGCCCACCCTATTCCCCTCCCTTCCCCAGCTTTGGCCCCGGCCCTGCTCCTCTTGGTCCTCCATCTGATCCCCCGCAACCCCCCAGACCCCTCCCATCCCCTTCAGGCGCCACCCCACCCCTGCCTCCAAACACCGAGGCTCTTAGCCAGCGTCTGCAGATACCTCAGCTGCCCAAGCCAGGAACAGCTGCACCGCCTCTTGCATCGCGCCTGCTGCTTACACCTCCACCGCTGCAGTCACAGCCTGAGCTGCCGCCTGCTGGCCTGCTGCCCCCCAGCCCACCACCCTTCCTACCACAACCGCCCTCCTCAGCCCCTGTGCCCATGTCCAGACCGCCAGCATTTGGTGACACGGTGCTGAGCAGCAGTCAGCGACAAGTGCAAGAAGCTGGGGCTTGGTGGGGTGGCAGGTCGCGGCCCCGTCAGCGTCTATCGCGCCAAAGTAGGTGGCGGCGGCTGGTGACTTCTGAGCAGCCTGTGGCTCAAGGGACAGCAGCAGCAGCAGCAGCAGCAGCACAGCTTAACAGCAGCAGCGGCAGCAGCCGCACAGCTTGACAGCAGCAGCAGCAGCAGCAGCAGCACAGCTTGGCAGCAGCAGCCGCACGGCTTGGTAGCAGTAGGGGCCAGTTCAAAGACACTGTGTACACAGAAGCATCAACATCGGCAGTTATTGACCAGGGTGTTGTCTGGGCTGTTTGAACAACGTGTTGTTTAA
Source organism: Haematococcus lacustris (assembly GCA_030144725.1). NCBI lineage: Eukaryota > Viridiplantae > Chlorophyta > Chlorophyceae > Chlamydomonadales > Haematococcaceae > Haematococcus > Haematococcus lacustris. The sequence goes on along the minus strand of JASKMD010000012.1, from coordinate 3,079,983 downwards.
TGGGAGACTGGACCACTGGCCAATGAGCCTAGCAATTGCATACTCCACCTTCATGCCCCAGACCTGGCCGCCGCTGCTGCTGCTGCCTGTGCTGCTGCTCCTTACCATGGTGCTGCTGGTACTGCTGACTGAGCCACTGACTCAGACCTGGCTGCTGCTGCTGCTGCTGCTGCTTGGTTTGAAGGTCTGAGCAGTGATGCAAGCATGGACGAGGTAGACGACATTGACTGGGAGGCCCTTGCCTACCAACCAGGGGGCCCGGCTGACAGTGCAGACAGCCGCTGTGGCCTGGCGGTGGCCGCCACCTGCTTTCGTATGAAGCTGCAAGCCTTCATACAAGCAGAGCGTGGCATTATCCTAATCAAATCACAGCATATCCATCGGTAAGGTTCACTAGCGGTGCGCAGCACAAGAGGTAGGGGCTGTGTTCTGTGCGGAAGGGCAGCGAAGGGGGAGGAGGAGGGTAAGATGAGAGTGGTGATGAGGGTGGTGATGAGGGTGGTGATGAGGGTGATGATGAGGGTGATGATGAGGGTGACAATAAGGGTGGTGATGGTGATGAGAATGATGAGGGTAATGAGGGTAATGAGGGTAATGAGGGTGATGAAGAGGGTGATGATGAGGATGGTGATGAGGGTGGCGAGGTGCTGAGGGACATGAGGCAGGGGTGCCATGGGTTGACGAACAGCTGATGGCTTGCAGGCACCTTGCTGGTTTTGGGTGGGATGGGAAGATTATAGCAGGAAGGGTGGGGCAGTATGGCAAAATGGTGCAGTCCCAGTGAAGTATGGTAATATGGAGCAGAGGCAGTGGCGGGCAGCTGGCCTGCTTAAGCAGACACTTCAGCGCAAAGTGAACTCTAGAGGTTGCTGGTGAACTCAGAAAAGCAGTAGTGTTGTAGTGTTGAACAGCTTGAAGGATGCCTCACCTTTACCTCCCTCCTCCCTCTGCTTTGGTCTGCTGTGCAGTTGGCTACGGGCCAGGTATTACTTTGAGAAGCGCAAGCAGCAGGAGCAGGGGCAAAGCCTCGGCACTGAGCCAGGTGAGACTGGCGGCATTGCATCAGTCGCCCTCTGCACACCACTCCACCCCACCACTCATTGAGAACACTGCATGTGTCACCCCTGCTGCTCCTCCCACCTCCATCCCATGCCACCCCTGCACCGCCCTGTATCGTTGCAGGGCTTGGGGGAAGGCTGGGTGGCTTGTCTGGGCCGGCTGCCCAGCATGACGGGTCTGAGCCCAGCAGCTCAACCTCCCGCAACACAGCACCAGGCCTCCCTCCTGGCAGCCCCATGCCTGCCTCACACCGGCTGCCCCTCGGCCAGCCCCACAGCCTGCTGGCTGACCAGCAGCGGGACATCAGGTTAGGCCTGCAGCAGCAAGGAGGCACGGGGCAGCACGCAGGGAGGCTGGGAGGGAGACCTGGCCTCTATGCCCAGCCTGGCAGCACGCTGCAGCAGCAGTACCTCCAGCAGCAGCAGCAGCAGCAATACAAGCAGACAGTCCAGCCACAACAACAGCGGCAGCAGCAGCAGCCACCGCTGCAGCCACCACAGCAGCAGCAGCAGAAGCCGCCACCGCTGCAGCCACCGCAGCAGCCGCAGCAGCAGCAGCTACAGCAGCCACAGCAGCCGCAGCAGCCGCAGCCACAAGAGCCCCTTTGACCTTGAGGAGTAGGCATGGCCGGGGCAGCGTTGCCTGAGGCAATGCGCATAGGCGAGCTGGCAGCCTGTCCAGGAATGGGCTGTGTTGGCCAGCAACCAGGGCGCTCTTAGAGCACCACCCAAGTGGGAATGACAGCTATCGTGCCCTGTCCCCCAAGGAAAGGTGTTGGCGCTTGGTGTCAGGACGTAGTTGGCGAGAGGGGCAGCAGCAGCGGCAGCAGTAGCCGGGGTGGCTACGGCTGTGTGGAGGTTTGTATACATCTCTGTATCCCTATCCTCCTGTGCACTTCTCCACAGCAGTGAGAGACCGGTGTGTGTCCCTAACCCAGCTGCACCGCACAAGCTGTTTTCGTCCGTCCGATTTTTGGTTGTCCAGGTTTGACCTGTTAGTAGGTAGGCTTAAGGTCAGGGCTAGGGTGCGGCTGAGTTGATGGCGGCTATGGGATATGCAGTACTCATGGGACACACACAGGTCACATGGCACATAGCAGAGGGGAAGGTCAGGGAGTGTGGTCAAGGGTCAGTGGCCATACCGCCCGCCAGCAGAGTCGGGAGCAGGGAGCAGCCAAGGCTTCACTAGGGCGCCAAGCCTAGTAATCATTGGCTGTTGGTTTTGATGGGGAATCCAGTGGTTTGGAGCAAACGTGCCACCCGGTGTGGGGTTTGTGGTCATCAGGGGTGAAATCAGCAATGTGAAGGTTGCATGGTATCATACCATGATGGGCAATCATACAGTTCAGTGTCGAGCAGTCACGACCTGCCATCCTATGTGTTTTTCTGTGCACAGGTTGCTGGGGGCTGTGGGCTGCATGGGTAGCACAGAATAGGCACCTTTTGGCCGCGACAGCCAGTTTTTCTATGCCCGTTGCGTCTGTGTTTTGCGAACCAATAGAGGGGGCGGTGGGTGGTGCTTAAACAGGCTCGGGAGCTGCGAAGCTCTGCAGGTGAGCTGCAGGTGTTGTTGCCACATGTCAACGGGCATCACGAAGTGCTGGCAGCAGTGCTGGACTGAAGCTAAGATTTTCCTTATCAGACCGCGAACCCCGGCCTCTCCGTCGCCATAGTCCAGCCTGGAGCCTGCGGCGTGCGAAGTACGTGCGGGGCCTGCCCAGCTGAGCACCCCCCTGCCCAGGGACCCCCTGCCCCTGCCCAGGCCCTCCTTGCCCAGGAGCCACCTGCCCAGGACCCCCGTGCCCCTGCCTAGGACCCCCCTCCCCCAGCCCAGCAACCGCCCCCTCCCCCTGCCCAGGACCACCCCCCCCATTACTGTTCCCAACCCAGCTCCTTGAACCACCCCAGGCCCCCCTATGGGGCAGGTGGCTAGACCGGAACACCAAATCGTGCCTCAACTTCCAACGCATTGGGGAAAGCATGCACCGCCCGCTGGGAGATGTGCTAATGGGATGACCTGGAGTCTGCGCCCCATTGACCAGGAGTACCAGCAGCGTCGCAAGCTGGTCAATGACCGGCCGCCCAAGGTCAGGCAGAGGTTGCACCGGATTGCAGAAGGTCACCCCCGCGGTTGGCCCACCCCCCGTGGCCCAAGAGATAAAAACTCATTTCTGCACAGATGGGGCCGCCGATTAGTGCGATGAGCTGCTGATGGCCTGAATAGTGTACAGCCAGCCCCAGCGGTTTGCCGGGTGGCTGGCCCCTAACCCGCGACGTGTTCTAGAGCCTCGCACACAACCTTAGTGACTGCTATAGGAAGCCTGGATCCAGCGCGGCGTGAATTCGACATTTGCAGGTCAGCACGCAACAGTGCAGCTGCGTCCCAGCACGCATCGAGACCCATTCCCAAGCTGGGAGCGTGACCGCAAAGGCGGATTGCTGCTGAACCTTCTGCCAGGTGCATGTTGCATAATTGCAGGTTGCACAAGATGCTTAGTTCATTGGTGCCTGTGGCTCCCGAGCAACCACGAGCAGCGAGAATCAGTAAAGTTATGCAGAAGTTGAGCTGATAAGTGTGTTTACCACTGTGCAGGCCAGTGAAGGCCATGGGTGACAAGAAAAGGGGAGTGAAGGCTAGATGTGCCGGTCTGCAGAAGGCGAGGGAGGTTATGGCACAGCTCAGGGCTGCTGAGGCTGAGGCCAAGGCCCAGGCAGTTGCCGCTGTGGCTGAGGCCCAAGCGCAAGCTGGTGTTGGCGAGAATGGGGCGCAAGCAGAGGCTGTTGTTGCTATGGCCGAGGCTAAGGCCCAGCCTGATGCTGATGCTTATGAGGCTAAGGCGCAGTTGCACCAGCTGCAGGCAGACCTGCAGCACAGGGAGCAGCAGCTTGCTGACAACCAGCGCTTGCAGCAACTACAACAACAGGTGCAAGACCTCCAGCAGGGTGAGCTTCAGCGCAAGGAGCAGCGACTGGCTGACTTGGTGGCGCAGCAGCGGGCAGCTCTGCTACAGTGGGAACGACAGTTAGTTGAGCAACAGCAGCAGCTGACAGAGCAACAGCAGCAGCTGCAGCAGCAGCAGGCGGACCTGCGCCAGAGGGAGCAGGATCTGATTGAGATGCAGCACCAGCTGCAGCAGCAGCAGGCGGACCTGCGCCGGAGGGAGCAGGATCTGACTGAGCGGCAGCACCAGCTGCAGCACCGGCGGGCAGACCTGCACTACAGGGAGCAGCAACTAAGTGAGCAGTGCCTGCTGACTGAGCAACAAGCTCGCATCAAGTCATTGCAGCAGCAGCTTCACAGGCTGCAACAAGAGGAGGAGGCCCAAAAGGTGGCTGAAGTGTTGGTCCAGATCAGCAGATGTTAGTCCATCCGGAACAGGTGGGGAAAGTGCGTGGGGCTGCTGTGCTGACAGATTGGGCTAACAAGCATTTTGCTATGCCATGCCATGCACTAGACACTAGTGCCAGCCACAAGCAACGTGGCCACATCATGCTTCGGTGCTACCTGGTGCTAGACGACGTTAGACAAGCAGCCGTATGCAGCATGCCGGAGGCTGACGTGGAGCGCATGCATGATGATGTGGAGGGGTGCGGGGCGATGCACTGCATTGTGCTCACACCTTACAGGGAGCAGCCTCAATGGGCCATGGCTGCTTGTGCATGCAGCACGTGCATGAGTGTGCAATGCTTGCCGTGCATGAAGCCTGACAACACCACCCCATGCCCATGTTTCAAGACATTGTGAAGGAGGGTGAGGGACGACAGAGGGTATTATGCATTGTTGATGGGTTGCCACCCCGATTTGATGCATGATGAGGTGGGCTGGGGCAAACCGGCCAACACACATTGTGCACAATAGGTCACCCCGCCATTGGCTGCACCCCCATGGCTCAAGAGATAACTTTCTTACTCATCGCTGATCCCAGCCCCCTTTAAGCAGGCTATTCCCGATACAACGCGACCCGATCTCCCTGCCCTGCCCTGCCCTGCCCTGCCCTGCCCTGCCCTGCCCTGCCCTGCCCTGCCCTGCCCTGCCCTGCCCTGCCCTGCCCTGCCCTGCCCTGCCCTGCCCTGCCCTGCCCTGCCCTGCCCTGCCCTGCCCTGCCCTGACCTGACCTGACCTGACCTGACCTGACCTGCTGTAAAAAGACCGGTAAGATGTTATCAGGGGTGCCGCCAACAGCGGGGGTGACCATGTGCCTTCGACCGTCGAGATCACGCGCACTTGATGGCGAGGCACAGCTGGGCTGGTGCTGCCAGCTTGCAGGCGCATCGGTGTGTGACCATCTGTGCGTGGATAGCAAACGAAGAGTTCAGTACAGACAACAGTAACACGAGCATAACAAAAGGATTAGCCTATCATCACTGAATACTGCGGACTTAGCTGAAATGGCCGACGGTCAACGGTTGACCGTTCATCGATGGGCCGGCGTATATGGTCAGGATCAATGACTTGGCAGCAGACTACTTAAACGAAGGCGGCCACCCAAGCCATCAATATTGAAGCTTGCTTTCGCCGACAGCTATCACATTTCGTAGCAATTCATAGCACAGCTGATGCCGCATCGCAAGCGACTGAGTGCAGCATGTGCAATGTGCTGCGCTTTAGCCTACCTCGCAGCATTGGCGACTCTCCATGCCCAAGGTGGCCAATTGCCCACAAACCACCTTGCAAAACAGGCCTTACTGCAGAGGGCACAATGGCTAGCCACGCAAAACGATGGCTTGGCTTATCGAAGCATGCCCAGCAGCCACCGCAAACTGATGTTGCCAAACTCTGATCCGAACCACAGGCAAGTCCATCTCACACCAAGTGTTCACAGATATGCATCCATAGCCAACTGCCCCCAACTCTGCTCCTATAACTAGAACCTACCCCTCCCTGCTCACTCAGCAGGTGGCCAGGCTTCCTTTTGCCTGAGACAGAGCGCTTACGGGGCGTAGATTACAGAGGGGACATGGGGCGCCTGCGCAAGGCATTTGGGCGCTACAGGGCCAGTGGAAATCTGACACTGGTGGTTGTCGGGGGCAGCATCTCTGCAGGTGCAGGGGCTGTTGACAGCCACAGGTGTGTCACTACCACTATCATCAGAACATGGCATTTGCCAGTATGTGGCAGTTGTACACACTGCCTGTGTTTCTGCACTCCGCTCATGGACCTGCACGGCACCATGTCAACCTTCCTAGCCAGCGTGAATGACGCTCTTGTGCAAGGGCTTGCATGGATCTATGAATGCATGCAAAGTGCATGGGCGCCCAATGGCTGTGTGCGCTCACACAACGCATCATAAGCCCGTCGTGTCAGGGCAAAGGCAGCTGCATAACATTCACAACCACAGCTGCACCATCTTCGTCATTATCATGGTCATTGCATTCACCTGTCGGCTTTGCTGCAACACATATACTCACGAACGCAATTTGTGACCCAGCTGTGTGCTGCGCTGCAAGACTGGGAGCTTGCTGTGCACCCTGTCATCATCATCATCATCAGCAGCAGCAGCAGCACATCCCCATCACACGGCATTTTTGCCTGCCATTGTTTCAGCAAAAAACACATACAATGCTCATAGACTCCATACATCGTCATCGTCGCTGGATGCTGGCACACCATGCCTCAAGGTCCTGTACACTCTGTGTCAGCTGGGGTTTGCCAGGACAATGTAGAGGCTTGTTTGAGGCATGGCCTGCACTTGCCTGCAGCTGGGTGGAGTACCTGGAGGACTGGATGCACCTGCACTTCAATGCCAGCCGTGACCTGACACGCAAGGACGACAAGCCTGGTGCAGGTCAGTGCAGGCACATCCCAGGCCCGGGACTCATTATGTCATGTCACTCTTAGCTCAGCCACCTTTTGACCAGCCGACCTTATGATCCATCCTCACACACAATATGATGGAGTCCAACGCATCAAGAAGATTCTGGTCAAGCCCTAACTGTCACGCAGAAATTTCAAAGTTCAGGTACAGGTCATGCCAGCACAACCACCCTACTTAACATGGAACAAGGTGTTGCCTGTGGGTCACTGAGATACAACACAATTATAGTTCGTTGGTCACATGTTGATCAAATGTTCCCTACCAGACCACTGGTCTGAAGAAGTCGTTCCTTGCCCACTTGAGCTCATTCTTCTGAATGTACCTGATCCTGCTACGTCCATCATCTGTTAAATACTAGGCAAGACGAGTGTTTACCAGGCATGGAGTACACTATAGCAACTGCTTTGCTTAAGTGGGCAGGTGCACCCCTGCCGCTGGGCACAATGGTCAACACTCGCCTGCACCAGGGTTCCCAGGCATGCATGAATCTCCACAGCGTGACGGAGCCGCGCTACATGCACAAGCATCACGCGCGGCATGAATGCAGCGGGGCTGGCAGCACTAGCCCAGCTGCTGGCCACATTTTAGGGGGAGAGCTGGGCCATGGATGGCGCCCCCCTCCATGCCAGGACCTGCATGGCACAGCAGGGCAGTAGAGTCTTGTGCATGGTACTGGCAGAACATAAACAACTGCCAATCTTCATATGATGCAACCATCACTAGCAGGCCATGCTGTGCATCCACGATGGACTGCAGCTTTGAGCTGCCTGTGTCTTGCTGCTCCACCCCATCGGCAATGTTGCGCACTGAAGTCGTCATGCTGCCTTTGCCCTGCTTGTCCTTGTCCTTCCAATGCCTCAGCCATAGGGTCCAGCGCTGCAGTGTCCCCATCACTGCTGGAGCCAACACGCCAAACTATTGGTCGTACTCTAAGGGCTGTTAGGCAGTTTGGCTGAAGATATGCGCTGACGATGAGTTGTGATTCAGCTGAAGGGATCCTTGGCACACTCTGCTGTGATGCGTCTTCCCCGACATGGCTCGCCCTTGTGCCTAGCGCAGCAGCTGCCCATGCCAGCGAATCCCACAGGGGCAGTTGTCAGCAGTTGAGATGACTGGTGACCCACACACTGCTTCTCACAACCACCACGACAACAGTCTGGCTGCGTCTTGCCTGAGCCTTGCTGGGCTTCTTCCCTGACAACGCGCCAGCTTGATGGACTGCTTGCCCCATGGATGCAGTCCATGTGCTCAACAGTGCAGTGCCTGGCACCTTCTCCTCGTACATGAGCGTGTGCTACAATGTTCATGTGCCCCAGGTGCGGTCAGCCACTCAGCTAGACAAACTCATGCAGAGACAGGTGTCTTTGACATTGGAAGCTGTAAGCTAGTGACGAGCCACCTGGTGCCCTGCAGAGGGGGTGTGCTGCCAGCCATGCGTTCCATTGCATGCATGCAGACTGCAGACATTATCGTGGTGGAGTATGCCCTGAACGACGAGCAAACGCTGAGCAATGTTCTGTTCGACAACAGTGTGCGTCGTCCCTTTGAACGGCTGCTGCGCCACCTACTTAGTTATCCCAACCAACCAGCCGTCATCCTGCTGAATGCGTGAGTCAAGCCCTGCAGCCAACACTAGCCCTGGCGTAGACCTGTGTGTAGCCTTGACCACCCCGTGGCGCTGCTAGCTAAAGTTTGCATGGTTGGCATGCAAGCTGGCACAGCTCTGGCAGGCCCTGGAGCACGCTACTGTGCTGGCTGCTGCTGGGATTGGGGAAGCTGGTCTTGCAGCTGCTTGGGCACACGCCTGGACAATCCCTGCCATCAGCTAGGCAGCATGGGCAGCCCATGCTTCAAGCACCGCCCCAAACACTGCTACACGACCTACCCAATGTGCTGTATGTCCAGTGCGGCATTGCAGTCGCAGCGTTCACACCACCATCACCATGGACCAGCCACCAACTAATGTTTCACACGTGTAGGGCAGGAAGGGTGGCAGGTGGAGCTCCTGGCACTCCTGGGCTCATGCTCGCCCTGGCTTGCTGTACAGTTGCTGGTGCCTTCTCCTCTGCCTGCTGTGCCCTGCCCCACAACACAGTGGCAGACAGCTGTGGCAACACAGGGCAGGAGGTGCCTTGGCTAAGAGCAAGTTGACGTTTCCCTTTATGCTGATGGCGCTGAAGTCTGCAGCGTTGTCAAGTATGGCAACCGTCACTTGATGATGGCGAGAGTGATGCCAGGGCAGCGGGTGCAATGACACATGGCTGGGCCTCAGCATGCATGTCCTTAACCCTGCCATGTGCCTGCTCTGCAGATACAGCTGGTTTCAGATGGAAGACAGCAAACCAGATGGGCTCTACTACACAGGCAGCGATGGCGAGTTCCATGAGCTGGCTACCTATTACCAGGTCAACTACCCCATTCAACATGGAACAAGGTGTTGTCTGTGGGTAATCTCACTCAGCTAGAACTCAATTGTGAATTCATCAGCCGCACCCTTTATGACTACAACCCCCCACCCAAGCCCGGAGTGCGGCTAACCATTTGCCGTCCGAGGGAAGCTGGGGGGAAAGTGAGGTTGACATGAAATGTACAATCTTCAGCAGCATAGAGTAAGCCCAGCTCAGCCCAGCCCAGTTTGCTGAATATCACCAGGTCAGGTGATAAGCAAGCTTGGCGTTGTCTCTTGGCATTGCATGCAACCCATGACTCAACTTCTCACTCCATGCTCAGCAGCCATACCGGGCTAGCGGCTCAGCAGTGCCGACCAACAGCAACTCACTCAAGCATCCCATCTCCCTGTACAGTGGGGCTTGTTTGCCCAGCAACGGTTGCTTGCTTGCTTGGCTTGCAATGTTGCTTGCTTTGCCATCAATGGTTGCAATGGTGCAGCACGGAGTCATCACCTGGCAAGTGCAAAGAGCATACAGGTGCCATGCAGTGTTGATGCATGCAGCAATCCTTGCATGTGTGCTCTGATGCTGCTGCAGCTGCCTACTCTGAGTGTAAAGGCGGCTTGCTGGCGGCTGATGGCAGCAGGTGAGGCGTGTGTGATAAGGCATCATTAGAGCGGCAGCACTCCAAGGCTGTCACAGCCAACGCGACCCTCAGGTCGTGAGGCCTGACAGTGGCAATGACTGCCTAAAGCTGATGACCTATAGCTGATGACCTATGCCTATAGCTGATGACCACAGTGCAGCAGTGTGTGCTGTAGCAACCACTGGCCATGGCTGTTGTTACCCTAGGCCTCATCTGATCTGTGGGGTGTCCTGTGTCACCTGCGCCATGGCTGGCCAAGGTGCCAGTTCTAGTCGCCAGGTGCTTGTGCTTTCTGCCGGCCTTTGAGGAAACAAACTGGGCCAGAGTGCTTTACATGGTACCTCCAAGTTTTGTCGACTTCTGTCAGCTTTGTCAAGTTCTGTCACGTAAATCCCATTAGCGTCAAAGTGCGTTGTGGAGTGGCTGTGCACCATGGCTGCACCATTGCTGTGCTGCAGGGGTGCGTGGCTTCAACGTGTCACGCACACGCGCAAGAGATGACGGTGGGAGGGAGGACCCAGCCCTTGACCAGCAGCTGCGCGGTGATGTGTTCTACTTTGATGTGGTGCACCCAGGTGGGCCCACGCGTGGCTACCCAGGCTGGCCCACCCTGGGCTATGCCTTGGTGGAGCCTGCAACCAATCAGGCTGGGGTGCCCTCCTGAGCAGCACCAGGTGCCTGCTATTTGGCATGCCACCGTCATCATCATCATCAGCAGCAGCAGCAGCAGCAGCAACAACAAGATCAGCATCACACGAGAATTGTCGACGATGTGGTCTAGCTGAATACTGCCCGCATTGCTGCAGCCCATCAGACTACGGACCCACCAGTTGAGGCTCGCTTGATGAGGGCACGTCAAGCATGTAGGGCGGTAGGGCGGGTGTAACTGGATGAGCTTGTGCTCTGCAGGCATCATACCTGCGATGCCATCCAGCAAACCACCAGCCCCGTCATATGCTGTCCCACCCCCCCTGCAAACATGGTGGCGCCTGCGTTGCTGTGCAGACGGCAATACTGGGCACCGTGCCATGGCCGACCTGGTGATCCAGCTCTTCGCCGATGCCACCAAAGTGAGGGCAAATGCTGCCATGGTCCCTGCACAGTCTCTGAAGGCCTCCTTGCTATTGCTGTGGCTGATGCAAGGCGGCAGGACGCAGCAAAGGTAGCACGCTGGGCTTACAGGTCATGCACACACATATAGCCTACAAGCTGCTGCATGGGACGTCTGGGAGGGTGCTGTCTGGGATAGCATGGTTGATGCTGCCTAATGCGGAGGCTGGGTGGGAAGGGTGTCTAACCCCCTTGTCACCCTCCTCCCTTGATGCCCGTCCCTAGGCTCTTCCTTTTCTTCATTCATGCATGATGCACAGTGTGTGTGCCAAGCCGACTGCGCAGGGTCCGTCACGCCGGCGCCCTGCACATGCGGCGCACAACGCGCTGCCGCCCCCCATGATCCCTGGCAACTGGGAGAGCCGGTCCGACAAATGCTTCATTGGTGAGTCCAGGGGCGAGTAGGATGCAGCGTGCCTGGCTGATCTTCATTAGGTTTCATCCTTTTGCTGAGAGGGCAAGGGTGTAGGCATGGGTGCTCACTATGCAGCACATGGGTGTGGCTACTGAATCACGCACAGCACCTTGGACACTCACTAGAGGTGGTGCTTTGGCATGGGCGCCTACCACCTATTGCCTGACCTATGTGACAGGGCTATGGCCTGAAGTTGGCATGATGTGCATGCACTCATAAAAACTTATGACATAGAATACCTCGCACACCTACGGGATGGGAAGTGTTGCTCCATGCTGACCTCAAGCTGCATGGAGTGCGTGCTGATGGCGTTGAAGTTCCCCTCCAGATCTGTGCTTCCCAGCGGCGCTGCAGGTGGTTGTAGACTGTCAGGAAGCTGGTCAAATCACCTGCATAACTCCTTCAGCGGCCTCAGCATCAGTGGTCTTTGCTGTCAAGGGCTAGGGGTGGTCCAACTGGTGCTGCGGGTGGGGGGTGGAGGCTGCAATGCGGGCACTGACTCAGAGTCCGAGTCTGAATGTCAATCTAAGCCAAAGTCAAAAGAAGTCAGTCAGAGTCAGAGTCAGAGTCACAGTCTCAGTCAGCAGGGTCCTAGTCCATGCTGGCTGGCTGGGCAGGGGCCCGTGGGGTGATAGGGGGTAGGGTGGCTGCACCAGGTGCACATGGGGACTGCACAGCCTAAGGTGTGGGGGCGCTGGTGTAACCCTGGGTGGGGTGGCCAACCAGGCAGCTGAGGAGGATGCATAGAATAAACAATGAAGCAATTAAGCGAAGCTGTGAGTTAATTTGTACCCTTTGCTTAGTCTTCTTGCGGCCCTGCAGTGCAGCACCCCAGGGGCTTTGGTTGCATGCAGCTCAGCATGTTGGGCACAGACAGAGCTTGACCGAGGCTAAGGCACAAGACTGGAACACAAGACACGAAAAAGGCATGCGGGATAGGCGCTACTCAGCTTTCCACTGCTCCCACCGCTGTTGCCGGTACTTTCAAGCTGGCGAGCAAGGGACCTGCGTTGGCATCAACAACCTCGATGCTCACACAGCGCGGAGCACACGCATTGGAGCAGAGCACACCGCAACAAAACTTGGTGTCGAGGGCGTTTTGCCGGGCGCTGTTCTTGCTTGGCGGTGCTCTTCCCTGGTTTTTCAGGACTCGGCCAGTGGTCCATTACGGTGGTCTATTATGGTTCTTTGTTGCAAACATAGGCAGCAGCCACACAGTGTGTTGCCTGCCTGGACCTGTGTTCTGGTGCCATGTTGCAGGAGGGGCGCTACAGGAGATTGCAGTCCCTGATGCCTCACCCAGCCCAGGTGTGTGCCATGTCCCCTCTATTCTACCGATCCAAGTCCAAGCCATTGTGGATGAGCAGCCCCCTTGTCCCTCACTAGGTCCTCCATTTGAGCCGAACCAGTAGTGGCCATTAGCAGCCACTAGCGGGAATATACTAGTGGGCAATAGTGGCCTGACTCAAACGGTGTTATTGGGCTGTGTGGAGTAACCCAGTGCACATGGCACATGAGCGCCTACCACCTACATTATTGCCTGACCCTGAGGGCTATTGTGTAGAGTTGGCATGACAAAACATGCGCTAATGTAAGCTAATGACAGCTCAAATGGGGGGGCACACACACTACTGTGCCACAGCAGGCTGCTGCTCCTGGGCCTTGGGTGGCTTGTCTCGCAGCCGCTTGTACCCCAAGCCTGGGTACTCCTTGCCCTTGGCTGGCAGAGCTCCTGCTCTGGCCAGTAGCACAGCTCCAGTGGACGCCACCTGCTCTCCCCAATGCGCTGCATGTTCAATGCCGCATTGCAGTTCCTGTCCAGCCACCTGCCTGGCTGTGGTGGTGGCTTGGCTTTGACAGCCTTGCCCTTGCATGTGCCCTTGGTGGGCTGGGTGGGATCAGCTGCCTGCGCAGCCTTGGTGCGCTTGCTGCACTTGGCTGGTGGGGGAGTGCTGGGCCCAGGCTCTGAGACTGCAGGCTGTGTGGCTTCCTGGCTGCTGCATGGGGGCTGTGGGTGCTTGCGTGGGGCCACTACCGGGCACCACATCAGGCCCCGCACTGGCTGGTCACGCCGCTGGCTCCATGCTGGGCGCACCAGGCGGGCTTCCACCTGCCCTGCTGGGGGCTTCCAGTCTGCAGGCCTGGTGGCACTGAGTTTGTTCAGCTCCTCCTCACATGGCTGCTTGCCATTCACTGCTGAGCTGACCCGGGTGGTGCGGTGCTCCCGAGACATTCATGGAGTGATCATCATCCCACCATGGTCCAAGGTCCTTTTTTACCGTCTATTTTACCGATCCATTCTTTATTGTGAATGAGCAGCCCTGAGGGTCTTGCTCTGGGGAAGGCCTGGGCAGCCCAAGGATGCTCACTGCAGGCTAGCGGTGGTCATTAGCTGTAAACTGAACCTAGCCATAGTCTGCATTGCAATGATGCGTGACAATGATGCGTGACACATTCTGGCCTATGCATGACGTCTTACCTGCGTGTGAGCGCCGCCACTGTGGCCAAGGCAAGCCTTGCTACAGCTCACACTGGATTGGCTAGCTCAACAGAATGTCGCAGTTTGGTTGTGAGGGTTTCTTGCCTCTCGTGACAGCTTGTCCTCTGCGTCCTTGAGCAAGCCCCACAAACAGCAGGGCGATGGAGCCCTGCTTGTGACCAGCCCTATGGAGCCCATGTGGTGACATGCATTGGAATTTTTCTGGCTATATGTTGCCCAGCAAGGCTGCCAGCCAGTGCTGCTTGTCACATTGACATGCCGCAGCCTCTTTCAGCTGGATGAACGACCAGGCCCCAGACAAGCGTGCCAAATGGGGCTTCATAGCCTCTCAGCCTGGGGCCCAGATCAGGCTCAAGCTGGACACCACGACATCTGCAAAGTCCCTCCTGGAGGGTGCACAGGACCAGGTGAGGCCCTGTGCCAGCCCGCCCCACCACCCATCCACACTCCCACCTGGCTGGGGCTGCACCACCCCATTGACAAGCATGCTGCAACAAGCTGGCGTTTGCACACATCCCACAGAGAATGCCAGCACATGCCATGTGGAGCTTGCAACTGTCACCTGGTATGCATGTAATGCCAAGTGATGTCGAGTCTTGGAGGTGGTGGCACTGGCACCTGGTGTGCAGGACTTGGTGACGATTGAGGTGGCGCACCTGCGCAGCTATGCGGGCATGGGCATGGCCTCCGTGGAGTGCCTGTCTGGCTGCACCTGCTCCCCCACCATCCTGGACGGCCACCATCAGGCCCGAGTGTCGCTGGTGGCCCTGCACGAGGTGGTGGCCACGCAGGCTGCCCAGTGTGTGCTGCAAGTCACGGTGCTGGCGGGCACTAAAGACCCAACAGGAGGGCACAAGGTGAAGCTGACTGGTGTGATGGTCAGTGATGAGGGGGGCGTAGACTCGCGCAAGGCAAAGGGCCTTGGTGTGTTTGGAGCCCTGGACTATGTCACAAGCGGCTTGGGTCCAAAGAATACCTTTGAGCTCAGGCAGACCATCCATGCAACCTTGTGATATCGCCCTCGTGACTCATGCCATGGAACCGATGGATGGAGCCGCCTCGAGCATGCCTCAAACATGCTTCGAACAGTGGCCTGTGGTGTACACCGCACAGGGTTAACAACGACCCGACATGCTGTTTGCCGGTCTCGCCCGTCTCAGCCCATCGGTCAGCTGCTTTCAGCCAACTTCGACCGCAATCGACCCTATTTTAATGACCCCATCGGTTTTGTGACAATCGACAGGTTTGGATGACCCGGGGGAAAATGTCCGACGAGAGACTCCTCGTGTCTTCTGGAGTATCTCACACTCAGGTGTCCTCATGACTCATAGCGACTGTCATTGCCAACTTCTGGACCCTTCCGCCCTCATGCCACTCCCAAATAATGCAATAGTTGTGAGAGCAACACAAGCTACGAGCTCTTTATTGTCAAGGCTACTGCCCACTTCAGCCCCGCCCATCGGTTGTGTGCCTCCATAACAAGCTCAAGCTCCTATTACATTACAAGCTCAAGCTCCTCCTCCATTACAAGCTCATGCTCACACATATCCCCTATGTGAGGGATTCGATATTTCCTGTTGGAGCTGACTCGTTGTAGCTGGCTATCGCCGCCACTTGTGCAACAGGGCCTTGTCACGCAGACAGGTATTTGCCACACAATGATGAGCTCGCGGCCTGTGTTCAATTCGTATACCAGGGTCAGACACTGCCAAACCTGGCCTTGTAAGCAGGCGTGGCTACGAAAGGCATGGCTGCGCGCCTTGACATCGCCCTATGAGCCCCACTAGATGCCCATCATGCTGGGTGGGCCGTGTGGTCCACCTTTACCGATGTGAAACCCTCCTCCTCCTCGTCCTCATTAGGCTGCAAGGCTTCTGGAACTGCATCCTGCAAAACCTGCACTTGCACCCCAGGACATGTCGGGTTAGCCAGGATGTGTCAGGTGCACTGCCAAAGCCAACTGGCAGCACCCTCAGCAGAGCTAGCCAGTTGTAGTGGCAGCAGCAGTGTCAGCAGCAGCAAGGGGCTTAGGTCATTCAGAACTACTACAACGCGTGTTGTACAAGGAGAGAACAGATCAGCCCGCCTACCCGCCCGCCCGCCTGCCCGCCTTCCAATCACACGTCAAAGCGCCAATCACACGTTAATGCCTCCTCAGTTGTGCCCCTGCACCTCCCATTGACACTGCCCAGCTCTCCCTTCCCATTGACACTGCCCAGCCTTGCCCTGTGCTCCGCCCACCACCCCACGCTCACATTCTTCACAGTCAACTCAGACCAGCCCAGCGCTGCCAGCACCAGGTCATACAAAAGGAAGCCCAGGTACAAGGCAACGTAGATGAACACGCCCCCTAGCACTCCATAGGCTGCGGCCAGGGAGGGCAGGAGTACAAGTCAGCGGGCCCCACACGCACATGGTGCTGGTGGGGTGCCCGACTTAGCTGATCAAGCCTAGTGAGACTACCCACATTCTAGTGTGACAGGCTGCCCGCTACCCGCTACCAGGCTACCCGCATCCTAGTGTGACAGCGCCACTCTGAATATGCTATGGCAGCCACAGGTAGCGGGGAGTGGTGTGTGGGCATGGCGTGCAGTCAGCCTGACTAAAGCAGTGCATGCAAGTTGTATGTGGAGGTGGCGTGGTGGCATGATGAAAGCAAAGTGCAGCAGGGCGGGCGGATGTTGGGCACAGTTGGGTGTGCGTTTGATTGCATCAGGGTCCTGCTAGTGGCCAACATGGTGGGTGTGAAGCATTTACAGACAAGCAGGTGATTGTGATGATGAAAGGCAGGCATGGAGATGGTGTTGGGCAGGAGATGGTGTTGGGGGTGGTAGGAAGACTGAGCGGGTGTGGCAAGTGAGGGGACAGTGTGAGGTTTGTAGAGGAAGTGTAAGCACCTTTCTAGTGTGCCTGGTTGCTTGCCCTCGTCAGCGCAACGGAAATCAAGCACCAACGCATGAGCAGATTCTCAGGGCTCGCACTAGACCCTCGCTCACCCCATCCGTATCATGAACCCTGTTCCACGTGAAGCTCCTTCACACGAGAGAGTCACTGCCTGGTTGCCAGCCACAGCCAGAGGCCACTGACCCACAGAGTAGGTGAGCGGGATCATGGTGATGGTGATGAAGGCGGGCACCGCCTGTTGGATGTCAGACCACTTGATGTCCAGCAGGTTCTCCATCATCAGAGCACCCACCTGCAGCCAGGAGCAGCAGCAGATTTAAGCATGCCCCTGGCCACAGTCAAATGTGCACTGCAAATAGCAGGCCTGCACCACACCTTGCCTCCCATTGTTAGCCTTTGGGCTCTGAATCAGGGCAAAGTGCACATGCTTCACACATTGTTGTGTTGCGCATGCATGCATGCAGCAGCAGCAACAGCAACAGCAACAGCAACAGCATGCAGCTATACAGTGGGTTCCTGATTCCAGCCGCAGCAAGAGGTGGCTATGGGGTCAACAAGGCTCACCAGCACCAATGCAGGGCCCGTTGCATATGGTGGGATGGCGGCGATGATGGGTGTGAAGAAGAGTGATACCAGGAACCAGGCCGCGACGGTCAACGCCGTGAGCCCGGTGCGCCCGCCCTCGCGGATGCCGGTCGCGGACTCGATGAACACAGTAAGGGGCGAGGTGCCCAAAAGCGACCCGATGATGATTGCGATGCCGTCCACGCAGAAAGCCGCAGTCTACACGGCAGGGGCACCGATCAAGCACGCCTTCTTCTCTCAAGCTTCCCTCCGTCGTTTTCATGCTTCGTTCCCAACTTCCACTAACCTCTTGGGCTTGCTCTGCACACTGCCTACAGCTTCCCTCCGTCTTCCTCGCTGTCATTCTCTAAGCACCTGCCTTCATTTCCATTCCTAGCTCCCTGCTTCTCCCCAGCCATTGCCCCCTGTGCCCTTATGCCGATGTCTCCTTCTAGCCATTATCCGCACTCAGTACGCCGCCCCTGCTGGCCAGGGCACGGTCAGACCAGGACCCTGACCTGGTGCTAGCAGCTGCTAGCGGACCTGACGAGGAAATTCAGACGTTCTATGGTTGATGAAGCCCGGCAGCATGCGGTCCAGGTACGTGGCCATGGAGAAGAGTGTGCCGGTGCAGTCTAGGAAGTCCAGGTACTGCAATCAGGGTTGTCCAGGGTGCTGGCAGGGTGGCCAGCAGCAGGTAGGGTGGCCAGCAGCAGGCAGGGTGGCCAGCAGCAGGCAGGGCACTGAGACCAGGCCACCAAGGATGACGAGATGCCCCTGCTAGCTTGAAAGAATGCTGCATGGAGACAAGGTAGCATGCAGGTGTTATGCCCAGCTGCCAGCATGAAGCTGGCGGTTTAGCAGGGTGCAAGGCCAAGGCCCCTGGGTGCAAGCCAGGCCAGGAGTCCGGCTGGAGCAGGGTAGTATCAGTGTCAGCGTCAGCGTCAGCGTCAGTGTCAGCGTCAGCGTCAGCGTCAGCGTCAGTGTCAGTGTCAGTGTCAGTGTCAGTGTCAGTGTCAGTGTCAAGCAGGGGTAGGGGTCGGGTAGGTATGGGTCTGACCAAGAAAGACAGCAGGGCGGCCCACAGGTCAGCGTGCGCTAGTCCTGACCAGTCCCAGGCTGCACTGGTCTTGCGCACGTCAGGCAGGCTGACCACCTGCAGCCGCGGTGGAAGACGGGGCAGGGGCCAGGAGGGTCAGGGAAGTGAGGTCAGGAGCAGGGTTGGAGCAGCTGCAGGGGTGTTGTTTGGGCATGTTGTGGGGTGAGGAGAGGAGAGGAGGAGCAGGAGGAGCAGGAGGGTCGTGGGGGCTGCGCCAAACTGACCAGTAGCTTCATGTTTCCACCTTACTACTGCAGCAGCCTTGTCCTTACATCTGCCCTGACTTCTGCCCCACCATGCTAACCTACCGACTTGAAGTAGTTGAAGCGGTCCTGGCCGCCAGGCAGCTGGGAGGAGGCACCCAGGTAGGTGGCCTGCAGCCAACCACTCCCCATTAGCTTTTGCAGCACCGGCACCAGCAGCATGGGTGGCACTAGAGTCGACCAGCAGCAAGCAGGAAGACAGTACAGTGGTTGGCGGTGTGCGTGGGTCAGCTTGCCCCAGCCTTGGCCACTTGTCATGGGGTATGGTGCCCACTGCTGCGTGATGGTGTTGCCATGGTGACCACTGTGAGGGTCATGGGGAGGTGAGGATGTAAGGGGTGAGAGGGGGAGGGGGTGAGGGGAGGGGAGGAGAGGGGAGGGGAGGAGAGGGGCCTAAGGGGGTGGAGGTGAGGGGGTGGTGAGGGAGGGGCAGTGTGATGTGGCTCACAGAGTGGTTGGGCACCCAGGACACCACGGTGACAAAGAGAATGCCTATCATGATGGCGCCTCGAAAGTCCCGCCCCATCAGCAGCACCATGAGTAAGCCACCGCAGATGCCCAGCCAGGTGGTTGCGGAGCGCATGCGCTTGCCTCCTGTCAGGGGCAGGCAGGTGGGTAAGGGGCAGGCGGTTGATTGGTCAGTTGGTGGGTCAGTAGGTCAATTGGTAGGGCAAGCAGGAAGTCAGGAAGTCAGCTGGGCATAGACTAGGACCCTGACAACCCAGGGTGGGGTGGGGTGGGGTGGGGTGGGGTGGGGTGGGGTGGGGTGGGGTGGGGTGGGGTGGGGTGGGGTGGGGTGGGGTGGGGTGGGGTGGGGTGGGGTGGGGTGGGGTGGGGTGGGGTGGGGTGGGGTGGGGTGGGGTGGGGTGGGGTGGGGTGGGGTGGGGTGGGGTGGGGTGGGGTGGGGTGGGGTGGGGTGGGGTGGGGTGGGGTGGGGTGGGGTGGGGTGGGGTGGGGTGGGGTGGGGTGGGGTGGGGTGGGGTGGGGTGGGGTGGGGTGGGGTGGGGTGGGGTGGGGTGGGGTGGGGTGGGGTGGGGTGGGGTGGGGTGGGGTGGGGTGGGGTGGGGTGGGGTGGGGTGGGGTGGGGTGGGGTGGGGTTAAGGCTATGGCTGGGTTCTGTGGGTGTCTGGGTATGGGTGTGGAAGTTGGCTGTAGGGTCCGTCGCGCACCACAATAGTAGGAGGCGGAGGCTGGTCCCAGCCGGGGAGATCCTGCTGTGGGCACCGCCGTGCCGTTGTACATTTGGCAAGAGCAGACAGAATCCACCTGCAGCAGCCTAGAGCGACAAGTGAACAGGCTGTGGGCAACTTGGGAGCAGGGCAGCCGGGCAACAAGGTCAGGTAGGCATGGGGGTCAGACTGGTGAAGGAGGTGTGAGAGGAATGAGGTTCGCAGCGCTGAGCCTCACGTCTCCAATGGCGTACAAGGGGATGCGGTCCTCAAAGGGGCAGCCGCCTGGGGCAGAGCAGCAGAGTGGGCAGGATATGCCCCAGGTGGGAATTGGGGCATCATGAGGGTGTGGAAGGAGGGTCATGGCCTGCTTCAACTAGTGGCATGCAGGGCGGGGACCAATGGGGCTGAGAGTGATGCAGGTAGAGGTCCCTGGTGACGCTGTGGTAGCGTCGTTGGCGAGGGCGAGAGCTGGGGTGCGCTTTCAGGGTGATGAGCCACACCCGATGGTGGCGATGGCTGAGAAGGTGGTGGTGTGTGGTGGTGGTGGTGGTGGAGGAGCCAGAGACGTGGGTGTGTTGGCATCAGGCTCAGCAGGTGGTGTGGTGTTGGGCATTGATTGGGAGCCTGGCAGGTTGCAATAGGGACTTCAGGTGAGGGTGGGGGTGGGGGTGAGGGTGAGGGTGAGGGTGAGGGTGAGGGTGAGGGTGAGGGTGAGGGTGAGGGTGAGGGTGAGGGTGAGGGTGAGGGTGAGGGTGAGGGTGAGGGTGAGGGTGAGGGTGAGGGTGAGGGTGAGGGTGAGGGTGAGGGTGAGGGTGAGGGTGAGGGTGAGGGTGAGGGTGAGGGTGAGGGTGAGGGTGAGGGTGAGGGTGAGGGTGAGGGTGAGGGTGAGGGTGAGGGTGAGGGTGAGGGTGAGGGTGAGGGTGAGGGTGAGGGTGAGGGTGAGGGTGAGGGTGAGGGTGAGGGTGAGGGTGAGGGTGAGGGTGAGGGTGAGGGTGAGGGTGAGGGTGAGGGTGAGGGTGAGGGTGAGGGTGAGGGTGAGGGTGAGGGTGAGGGTGAGGGTGAGGGTGAGGGTGAGGGTGAGGGTGAGGGTGAGGGTGAGGGTGAGGGTGAGGGTGAGGGTGACACTTTGGATAGGTGACCCTTCCCTACGGTACACATGTGGTCAGGGCAGGCAGCATGTGGTAACAGCCTGGAGCTTGTGACTTGACATCTCACCCAGTGTGACCAAGGTGGCTGTGTCTGCAGTGATGAGGCCGATGCCCTCCGCTTGCTGCAGGAGCAGACCAGCAAGCACAACAGGGTCTCAGCTGAGCTGGGCTGGGAGGCTGTGGGGCAGCGTCACTGGCAGCAAGACTGCATAGCCCTGGTGCTGCTGCAGCTGTCTGCATGCTGTTTTCCATGGCTGCCCCTGGTAAGCATGGTTCGCAAGGAAAGCCAATTAACAGGTACATGGCCCTGCACTGCCCTAGCTGGCTGGCTGGCTGGCTGGCTGGCTGGCTGGCTGGCTGGCTGGCTGGCTGGCTGGCTGGCTGGCTGGCTGGCTGGCTGGCTGGCTGGCTGGCTGGCTGGCTGGCTGGCTGGCTGGCTGGCTGGCTGGCTGGCTGGCTGGCTGGCTGGCTGGCTGGCTGGCTGGCTGGCTGGCTGGCTGGCTGGCTGGCTGGCTGGCTGGCTGGCTGGCTGGCTGGCTGGCTGGCTGGCTGGCTGGCTGGCTGGCTGGCTGGCTGGCTGGCTGGCTGGCTGGCTGGCTGGCTGGCTGGCTGGCTGGCTGGCTGGCTGGCTGGCTGGCTGGCTGGCTGGCTGGCTGGCTGGCTGGCTGGCTGGCTGGCTGGCTGGCTGGCTGGCTGGCTGGCTGGCTGGCTGGCTGGCTGGCTGGCTGGCTGGCTGGCTGGCTGGCTGGCTGGCTGGCTGGGCAGCTGTGTTGAGGTGAGAGCACCAGTTGGTGCTACACAGGTTGCTCGGCTAGCTGGCCAGCCAGCTGATGTGACTGACTTGCAGCCCGATGAAGGCCAGGAACAACCCAATGCCGCCTGCGGTTGCCAGCATGATGGTGCGCGGCACGAAGCGCACGATGTGGCCACGGACGCCGGTGATGCTGAGCAGCAGCAGGGCAGCAGCACACGGGGTTAAGCCAGCAGCAGCAGCAGCAGAGGTAGAGGCAGCAACATTCACATGTTGAGAGGAAGGGAAACAGCGGCAGCAGCAGCGGCAGCAGGCTGTGTTCAGGGAGGCAAGGTTGTTAAAGTGTCAAAATTGTTGTCTGCCCATTCATATGTGCCAGGTTGAGTACCGTGTTGTGCCATACACTGTGCTGTCTGCCATAATGTGCCATGCAGGCAAGCATGGGGTACGAGCTCTGAGGCTAAGTCCGATCCAGACAGGTTCATGTCAACCAAGCACATGCTGGGCGCAGGCTCAACCCTCACAGGCCACAGCCCACCGCCGTCACCAGCCCTGCCACCCTGCCTGCACTGCCTTACAGCAGCCTGCCCACCTGATTAGCAGGAAGATCCAGCCCTCCACGAAGACAGCTGCCACGGCCTGACGGTAGGTGATCTAAGGGAGTAGGAGCACCGCAGCAGCAGCAGCAGCCAGGTCTGCTTCAGTGGCACAGTCAGCAGTACCAGCAGCAGGAGCGGAGTCATGTCGGGTCAGGCCAGCTTCGGCTCAGTGTGATGAAACAGGTGACGGTAGGTTTAGTGCTGCCAGTGTCATGGAGCATCACCGACACACCAGAAAGCCAGGATAGCGTCTGAATTAGGCAGGCAGGCGAACCACAGGCGGCTGCCTAGCCCAACCAGGTGTCAGTGTGGTGCACCAGGCAAGGCAAGGCCCAGGGCAGGCGGGGCAAAGCAAGCAGAGTGGCACAGAGGCAAGGTGGTGGAGGCCTGAACGCTAAGAGCGGGAGGTGGGCCCACACTCACCAGCCCTCCATACCCAAAGTAGCCAACAACGGTGAAAGCAAAGAAGGCGTTGCTGCGCAGCAGGCACAGCAGGCACAGCCAACATGGCCTTCTCCCCCATTAATGCACCCCTTTCACATCACAGACATGGAGATTTTGTGTCACATTTACATGGGCAGTGTAAGCAGCCTCATGCACATGGCAACACCATTGGCTGTGGGTTTTGACTCTACCCAACCTCTCATTAGCATGGGGATGTAGTGACCACCTTGTGCATGCATGCATGCATGCATGGTGCTGCTGTTTCCCTGCCTACTTGTGCTTAGTTTCCTCCTGCTGCTTCAGCACATGCAAAGGGTCAGAGGCTATGGGCCGGCAGAGGCTGCAGAGCAGAGAGCCACCTGCTGGCCCGCTGTAGCTCAGGCTTGCTCACATGCCCATTCCTGGAGCCAGCGCCAGAGGCATGTTGGCCAGGGTGCCCATGAGTACACACGCCAGCATGGAGGAGATGGCTGTGGCGCTGATCAGGCTGCGCTTCACTTGCTCCTGCAGGAGGGGTCAGGCTGTCAGCTGCTTCCTGCTGCTGGGCATGGGTCCAGATGCACTGTGCTGATTACGTGAAGGTCGTTGGCTGGTTCAAGGTAGCAAGGAAGGAAAGTGATAGACGGTGGTGGACACGTTGAGAAGCTATGCACATGCTGCCCTCGCCTTCACGAACAGTGCACAGACTACAACATGGGTGGATATGGCCAGTTGGCTGGGGCAAGCGTTGGCAGGCGGGCAGGCAGGCAGGCAGGCAGAGCAGTCAGTACCTCCCTTGGCCTTACCACGCAGCGCAAGTAACCAGGATCGCGTCCTGCGCCTGGCATTCCAAACATGCACAACGGCTGCCCTGTGTTGTCCTGCAGGGCAGGCAGCACCTCCTGCTCTTCAAAGCCTGTGTGCTCTCACACTTGCCACCAGCTCATGTGTCGCTGGCTCCTATCGGTGCCCTACACCAGCTGCTGACTCCAGACGCGGTAAGTGTATGCAGACGAGGTAGGTGTATTGCAAGGAAGGACCAACATGTTAGGCGTGAGGGGGTGGAGCCAGGTGTGGTTCGAGTGTGATAGGAGTGAGGTATGTGTGTTCGTGCGTGGGTGAGTGAGTGTATGTTGCCAATTTAAACAAACATGCCATCCTGTGACCAGCCACTGCATCTTTCTTCTGGTTATGCCCTCTCCTGAGCTTAGTACTGATGTGCTTACTAGCTGCAGAGTGAGAACACAGCTGGTGGCACAGCTGAAGTCACGTAGCCCAGGCGTCAGTGCAGGCTGTTGGCCCAGCAGGCAATGAGTAGTACAGGTTGTGCCAGAACCGTGAGGCTGTATGGGGTTTAGGCATGCAAAGATGATGATGACGATGCCGATGAGGAGGAAGAAGAGGAGGAGGAGCAGCAGGATGCCACTCAGGCCCACACCTCAGGCTGTAAAGGCTGCCACACCTGCCGAGGCTTGCCAAACAGCATAACCGGGGCAAGGCTGCCACTGCAGTGGTACTCCCGCCGCCCTAAGCTGCAAGGGGTGCATGAATCTGGCGTCCCCACATCAAGCGAGCCTAGTGTGCCTGATGTAGCATACTTAATGCCATGTCATGATGATGAATCACAGCTGGCGGCAGTGGCTGCCTAAGGTGCAAGCTGCTAGTCCTGCACAGAGCCTTGGATGACGTCCTAGCTTCCATGACTTGCTTGGCTGGCAAGGAATGAAGGAAGAAATGAAGGAATGAAGAAAAGCACGGCATGCACCTGACAGTCATGCACATCACAAGTCCCGCCTGTCTCTTGCAGGATGCCAGCGTTCACTGCCAGAATGTAAGCCAGGGTCTGCGGCCAAACACACCAAGGCGTGCTTTACCAGGCACACACTCATGGAGCATCACACATTCTTTTGACTTCTGCATTGCTGGCGCACATGCACACAAAATCTGGCCAACCAGGGCGGTGGTGGGATGATCGGGTTGCACTGTGCTAATGTTCACAGGTACAAAGGCTCACCAAGAAAGTGACGGTCCCCGCCCTGATTTCAGTGGTAAGGGTTGTCTTTCGCCTGTCCACCTCAAAGTACTGACCCGCTGCTGTCTTAGCGAAGGCTCTGTTTAGCGCATCGAAAGGCCGGCCGAGCAATCGAGAAGCCATCAGTCTTGTGGAAGCCTAGCTACATAGTTAGCTTGATGGTCGTCGACATGCCATACGACACGCTTGAGAGACATCGTCGCGCATGATGGTGCGAGACAATGCTGATGGTGAATGCCTGAACCCCTGTAAGAATATGAAACTCAAAAGGGATTAGTGTACCGTCCTAATTGAGTTATATTGCTCGCCTCCTCCCTTCCAGCCTGGTCTGGTGCTTCTGGGGACCCTCGATGTCAAGCTCCCGGCCCAGTCCATCCATTGCCACTGGTCATACACCTCATACACAACGCAACGCAGCTAAATTACCTGCGTTTGGAACAGGGTGTCGCCGGGGGGTATTCTCACTCGGCTACAATTCATTTGTAATCCCATCAAAACTAACAGCTTAACGCTTAAAGGCTAACAGCTTGTTCAAACTACTAGGCCCTATGGGTCAGGCGCCCCCAACTAACAGAAAACCTACCCCTGGTAGTAGGACGGCTGTAACTTTGCACTCACTGCGCCAAATATTATGCTAGATGATTTACAATGTAGCTAACCCAGCCAGCTACCTTTCACCCACTTTATGTAATTATACACTGGGTAGGCCGTGCACAGCAAAGCGTCAAAGTTGGTGATTCAAACTTGAGCCGTTGCGGAGCATGCAGTCATCGCTACGACCGCCCGCGTCGCTTAGGCTGCTCTACACGAGCATGCGCGTCGGCAGCAACAGTCGGATTGGAAAACGGTTGCGGATATGTGGCACGGAGGCAGTTGGCAGGTGCGGTTGGGAGAGGTGGCCACTACAACCTGTGTCTAACTATGTCTCGTGTGTCACCGCTTGCGCTTGGTAGCTGTCCGGGGCTGCCCCAACCCAGCAGGTGTGGTACGCTTGCGGAGCGTGCAGCCAGGAGCTGGCGCTTAGTCATAGCAGCCTGCCCCTCGGTGGCGATTGCAGCCAGTGCCAACTGATACATGTGGCCGAAATCAGGTGATGCAGGCGGCCCTTTGCCCTGCTGCTGGGGTGGTTGCTGTGGGGGTGGCTGTGGGGGCGGGTGGGCCTGTGGGGGGGGCACATCAGCTGGCACAACTCTGCTGCACCCTGCTGTTGTTGCTGCTGCCACACGCTGCTGGCTTGCATGGTCCCCCACATTCACCACAACCACCCCAACACTGCAAGCAGCTGCTGTGGCTTTGCGTGCGGCTGTGGCTAGTGCCCTGGCTACGGCTTCAGCCACCTCATGCAGCCGCACCGCAGCGCGAAGCTTAGGCAGCTGCAACGTGAAGTCTTGCACATCTATGTTGTTGAGGGTGGACCTATGTGTGTGCAGGGACATATGCTCCAGGAGCGCAGGCAACTCCATGAAGCGACCAGCTCCATGCTTCAGTAGCTGTAGCAAGGACTCCACCGGGGCATTGGAGGTGGGACATACCAGGAAGTATACCTCAAGGTGGAGGCGCAACTCGGTGCTGCATGGGCTGCCCTCAGCCATGGCCTGGATGTCCTGTTGGAATTGGCGCCACGTGCAATGAGGGTCCCACACACCCAGTATGGGTTGTATGGGTTGTTGCGGGCCCGACCATCAATGCAGTCCGGTGCAGCCTCTGCCTGCCCTTGAGCAGCCAGTCATTGTCCTCCAGGCCCTTCCAGCTGCACAGCTCCAAGGGGCGCTGCACACTCTCCCCAATGCGTTTAGGGTTGTATGACGGTTAAAGAGTCGCCTTGTCGCGTGATGCACACGGCGTCGCGTGGTCAGTGAGCTTTAGAAGGCCTAACTCTCAGTCGAGCTTTGTTGCTTACCGGCTGCACACAGTGCGGAGGAACCGGGGCGCTTGTGGACATCCCAGGCGCGCAGCAAACCTAACGATGCGGAGTGGCTGTGCCAGAGCGTGCATCAGGTCGCCATCCCACCAGAGTACGGCCAACCGTTCGCCGACCCAAGGAAACTGAGGGTAAAGTGAGGTCGACAAGAAAAATACAGCATTTCCCCTAAGACCAGCCAACCCTTTGACGCCCTCATCACCATTGTACACTCAAACATGCGGCATCGCACCCGACACACAACGTACCGATCAGGACTGATCTCTGAAGTTCAGCAAGAATGCCCTGCTTCCCTTCAACAACAAATCATACCATTCCACTGCCGTGCATTTATGCATATGTGATTGGGATGAGAACATATTTCTCCAGCATATTTAGTCAAACAAAACTCATTCAACAAGGAGCAACATGTTTGACTGTGGGTAATCTCGCTCCGCTACAATCACACTGAAGCATCCTCGGTCGCACCCTTGATGACTGCCAACCTCACTTCAATGGCACGGTCCCCCTAGACCACTGGGCACCTCACCAAATGAGGCAAGTGCCATCCAGCTGCTGCAGTTCCAACATATTGTAGCTAGCACCACGCAATGCAATGCCCAAAGCTCGCTCTTTGACCAACTCACCTCCACAACATTGACTACACAACAAATTGACATTGGCATGGCTAGTCTTTGTGTGGTGCAGTGCAGCCCCCTCGTCCCTCACTAGGGCCTCCATTCGAGCCACGCACAGGCAGCAGCTAGGTGTCATTGGGTGCATGTGCCCTGCAGGACAGGCAAGATGTTTCGGAGTGGTAGTGCAGGCAGAGTTAACTCATAGTTCTCAAAGTGCCCAAAGTGCCCGGGACACAGTAGTGGGGCTGGCATAAAACCCTAGAATGCATGGACTCGCAAAGCTTGTTGACACCCTTGCCGCCTTAGTGTCAGGCACCTGCTGTGGGTCAGAAACGCACACTCGAGCAGGTGTAGCCCACCTTCCATGCACTTCAGCATTCTGCTAAAGCATCTGAGGTCACAACAATACAAATCCTACCAATGGGGGGTGACTACAATTCCATCAGGGGCCATGGTGGTGTCCAGCCCATTCTGCCATGCACATGTTATAGAACTCCATTTGGGCCTGCAAGCTGCAAGTGCAACAATGGCGCAGACAGGTACATTAGCCTACTCATCAGGGTAAAAGGAGCAGTGATAACTCACAGAGGCTGCGTGTATATGTGCGGTGTGTGCAACTCATATTTGACCACTCCCAGCAGCCTGTGATGGGTGGTGCTCACTTTTGGTTCACAGCTCTCCTCAGCTGCACCGTGTTGGGCGCAGGGTCGGGAGCGTTATTGCAGCAGGGAGGGGTACTGTGGAGGTTATCCTGGCTGCACACTACTGCATGAGAGCGACGTTGCACCGCTGCTAAGGTGTTGTGCATGTTGCGAAGTCGCACCTGCGAGTGAGTAGGACAGCATAGTGGCTAACAACTTCATGCTATGGGTTGCAAGTACAAGGCAAAACAGCTGAAACATTTGCTGCCATACTGGCTCACGTCCATGTCACTGAGTTGCGCATCGAAGTTTAGCTGTGCAGCAGGTTGCCCGTGCAGTCCAGCGCACCAAGCTCGCACAAAAGTTGTTCTGTGAGCGCAGGGTGGACAGGCTGCATCTCGTGTACACGCAGTTTGTTGCGTTGGGTGCATGTATCTTACCTGTGGGTGGACTGCACGCTCCTCGAGTGTGCAAATGTATGACTGTGCGTATGCAACGCAACCCTCGAAGGCCCAGTAGGTGCGGGCTGTTGGTGGGTGTTAGACATTTCTTCGCGCTGGTTGCGTTTCAGCAATACGGAGCTGAAGCAACATCGACACAAACATTTGCGGGCGACATCCAACCGCCCATCAACCGAAATTTGAATCCTATACACGCTTGAACTTGAGCCGCGTTGAGAAGCTGCCGTAAGCACCGAGGCTTGGTGCTTGCAGCTGCCGGCCCTATTCGCAAAAGCCAGGCACCAAACCTACCATAATTCTAGCAGGTCCATTCTAGCAGGGCGTTGTTCTGTCATTATTGAAGCATCCATAACACTGCCCCTGTACCTTGGGCGGGGAATCGCAGTCGACAGTGGGCAGGTGCAGAGAAGGACTGGGTTCAAGGTCAGACCCTCCCAACTCTGATAAAAGCTTTTGCACAACCATGTCATGGACATTCCGGCGCCGGGAACTGTGCGATTGGCGTAACACCGTGCGGCATGCGATGAACGCTTAGTCTGCTATACGCCCGTAATGCCAGGAACCCCGTAAACGAAAAAAGTGCGCCCACCAATCAGCCGGTCGCTCTCACGACATCGCGCAGCGCAAGTGCATTGTGAAGGGGCTTCGCAATGACGTGGTGGTCTCCTGACGCTGTAAGGGCAAGTACAGCCGGCGGTACAGATTTCTCCCGGCTCAATGAACCCGACGTTGTTTCCTTTGCGTAGGCGCGCACCTAGTCCTCTTTCTGCGGGGTCAAAGGTCCCAAATGGTCCTTCAGCTCATAATTTCTTCTCAGCTCGGGGTAAGGACGGACATATGTTGACAGTACAGTTTGCTTTGTTGCGCCCTTGCTGCCGCTGTCAATGTAGAAAATGCTGATGTTACCAAAAAGTTATATAAACTCGTGCATAGCTACCCCCCAACACCATGGTTGACTGTTGTTGCAGGAGCCCTCTTACCCAATCTCAGCTGCCACCACCACCACCACTACCACCACTACCACCACCACCCAGCCCAGCCCAGCCTTCCTACCTCTCCCCTCTCCCTCCCCTCTGATAGTGCAGCCCTCTCCCTACCCAGCAGCCAAGATCAAGCCCCCTCACCCTTCACCAACCTGCTGGTAAGTTACTTGAATGCAACATCGCTTGGCCCTACCCTGCCATGCACCATGCACCATATACAGCACCATATCCTCCCAACACCATTGTCATCCAGCACCATATCCTCCCAACACCATATCCAGCACCATAACCAGCACCATATCCTGCCAACACCATTGTTGGCAATTGTTGCAGGAGCCCGCTTACCAAATCTCAGCCACCACCACCATCGCCACCACCTCCTAGCCTCTCTCCACCTACCCCCCCCCTCATCTCACTTCAGCCAGCCACCCTATGGGTGCTCTCAGCAAACGCGCCAAGGCCAGCAGGGCTAATGGGGCTCAAGGACAGCTGCAACAGCAGCTACATGCAGCAACGGCCCAGCAGCAACAAATACTCATGTCAGCAGCTGCTGCCACACAGGCAGAACTTGAAGAGGCCAGATCCCAGCTTCTCTCATGCCAAGGGGTTTGGCAGTGGCACCTGGGCCATGGCATCTTGGTAGAGGCAGCGCATGCAAGTGGTTAACGTGGATGTGAAAAGTGGTGTTGCCAGGGGGCTTTGCATTGGAGTGTAGAGGCCTTGCCTTGCCATGGGGTGCGAGTCGGGCCAGGTGGGAGGGCATGGTGGGCGAGGGAGTGCATTTGGTATTAGCACCGTGGACCGAACCACATGTCTCGGTGGTGATGTCCGAAATCGCTTTAGCGACAGAACGAAGACTGTGCATCTGCACACATGCTCTAGCTACAACGAATACGGGGCGTAGACAGCGAAACGAGCCGAAAAGGTTTGAGTATGAAGGGTCCCGCGGTCAGTTTGACTATCAGCCCAGATAGTCTACTGTAATTAAAGGTGAAGGGTGCACATAGTGTCTTGTTGAACCGCTAGAGCATACAACTACTCCGGCTTACGCGTGACAGCGCGAGCGACACAAATGACGAGTGAAAGCTAATCGATGCTAAGAAGTAGGCAGCTGTCCTAATCGCAACATCAGCAGTGGTGTGGGGGCGTTAAAGAAGCATTTCAGCTTCTTAGGTTTCAAACTCGCGGTTCCGGCCATCGCAACACAAAGCGCGACCGCACACATACTTGGGTTTGCGTCATCACAGCATCATTAAGAAGGTCGAGGGTGGAGGAGGCGTGCATGGTGATATCTGCCCACAAAATGTATGCCAGGTTCACGCCCAGGTAGTGCATCATGTACACATTCGATAGAGCTTAGGACAGGCATCCCGTGTAGCCAAGCGAGTCCTCTACCCAATGGTGTGCTTCGATGCTCAATCGGCAACCTGAGCGAGAAATAAACCTCGTGTAAAGGACACACCCTCTTTTCAAGAGAGTTGGGAGGCTCTGATTCAAGGAGGGACGGGGTAGGGTGCAACCTGGCATGCATCACTACATCTACCACCGTCACGCACAAGCCACGGTCGGTGGCAGGTCAACGGCGGCTGTGGGTCTCATCCTGGCTGCACTTGCACTTCAGCTAGCACCACAAGTGATTGCTCGGCAGATTCACACAGCCCATCAAGCAGCAGTGCCACACCCATGATGACGGTGATGGCTGGTATGGCTGGTATGGCTGGCATGCGCTATGCAGCCCCCTTGTCCCTCACTGCACTGCACGCAGGCCCAACAGTGACAGCGAGGGTGATGGCTGCACAGCAACTGCATTAATCCAGAGCCGTAGTATGGCTGCTTAGCCTTGCCCATCAGCAACTTGGGGCATGAAGTCGGCTAACCCAACATTGACACGGCAGTCACACCCGCCAGCCTGGTATGGCTGCTGCGCTTGGCCCATTGGCAACCTAAGCATGTCGATCGGCGACCCACTCCATGGCGGCATGCACATGGATGGCTGCACACGAGCAGATATGGGCACATGGCACAAGATGCAAGGAGGGATACACAGGTTTGCTGGCACGGCGGTGGGAAAGGCACCCACCCCTGCCAGTCAGCTTGGTAGACCACGCATCTGCCAGGCACTGCATGTTGCAGACCCGTTGCACCAACTCACAGAGGTGGTGTGTTGCAGAGAGTCTCAAAACCCCCCTAGAGGGGGAGGGCGGCCAAGCAGCATAACAGCTGACAGCTTAACCAGTGTAGGGCATCATCAGCATCCACAGCCACAGCCCCTCTCATATGGCAGATGTCCACCCCCCTCCCCGCCAGCTGCCCCACCACACCCCCCTGGCAGCTCAGAGCCTCATACACTTAGCTGCCAGGCACACAGGGTGCCTAGCTCCCCCCCCCCTTCCCACCCCCCCCACCCTGCCGTCACTTCACCGCCATGCGCTTCTGCACCTGGCTGCTGACATGCAGCAGCTGCAGGTACTCGTCCGCCCCATCCACCAGGCACTTGTCCGCCAGGGCAATGACCTCCAGCGCCCCGGCCTTGCCCGCATCAGGGACGGAGGGCACAGCCAGCACTGCGTCATGCAGCTGCAGCAGCACCTGCTGGGCCCCGTACCCCTCCGCTATGATGGCCGTCACCTGGGGAGGCGAGGCAGGGGCAGGGGCAGGGGAGTCGCACACACTGCCTCAACCTAACCCTCACCCTCCCTGAACCTCGCCCATCCTACACCTAACCCTCACCCATCCTAAACCTAACCCTCACCCTCTCCAAACTTTACCCCCTTGAAGCCCAACCCTGACCCTCTCTGGACCGTACCCTCGCTTGAGCTAACCCTGACCCTGACCCTGGACCTCCCAGACAGTGTGCAGCAGCACTGGTTGGGAGGGAGCGACAGCGGTGGTGAGGGTGGCAGGTACACCTGGGGCAGGCTAGAGGTGTTCAGGTGGGTGATGTGTTGCTAAGGTATAGGTAGAAGGGGCAGACCAAGGTAATGGGGCTGGGTGATGTTCACATTGGTGGGCAGCCATGGCAGCAGGTCAGGAGAGGCGTGCACCCCTGGCCTGTGTTATGTTGGGCACAAGCCTGGTTTGGAGCCCCCAGCCTGCCAGGTTGAGGGTAGGGTGCAGGGGTCAGCAGGGCAGCAGGGGCAGCTGCAGCAGCAGCCAAGGGGTGCGCTCCTACCTGCTGCTGCAGCCCCTGGAAGCCAGCTGCCTGGCAGGCCTGCAGGAGGCGCGTGATGACCTCTGGGGGGATCTGACCTGACACGTCCAGGATGGTCTGGCTGCAGGGGAGCAGGGGGTGAGGGGCAGGGTGTCAGGGGCAGAGGGTGAGGGGCAGGGTGTCAGGGGCAGGGGGTGAGGGGCAGGGTGTCAGGGGCAGGGGGTGAGGGGCAGGGGGTGAGGGGCAGGGTGTCAGGGGCAGGGGGTGAGGGGCAGGGTGTCAGGGGCAGGGGGTGAGGGGCAGGGGGTGAGGGGCAGGGGGTGAGGGGCAGGGTGTCAGGGGCAGGGGGTGAGGGGCAGGGGGTGAGGGGCAGGGGTTGAGGGGCAGGGTGTCAGGGGCAGGGGGTGAGGGGCAGGGTGTCAGGGGCAGGGGGTGAGGGGCAGGGGGTGAGGGGCAGGGGGTGAGGGGCAGGGGGTGAGGGGCAGGGGGTGAGGGGCAGGGGGTGAGGGGCAGGGGGTGAGGGGCAGGGAGGGACGTGTTGAGGCAGGGCAAGAGTGGAGTAGGTTGAGGCAAAACCAGCAGCCGGTCACCTCTGCCACCTCCTTTGACATCTGGCATGTCCAGTACATCCCCACCCTTGCTCCCACAGACCTATCTACTCCTGCCCCTGCTGCTGCTGTTGATACAGCTGCTACTGTCCCTATCACATGATGACGACCCAGCGCTGCTGCGACTGAGAAGAGGGACGCCGACTGACAAGAGGGACAAACAAAGGTGACAAGGAAGAAGGAGAAAGAAGAAAGAAAGACAGACTGAGTCCATGCCAGCAGGTCCATTCTGCTTTGCAGTAAGGGGGGAGGGTGGCCTCCAGGTGGAGTCCCTTGCTGCCCACCTACCAGACCGAACGGGAGAAAGAGAGGAAGAGAAGAAAGTGGGTAGAGAGGGGTAGGAAGGAGAGGGGTGGGAAGGAAAGAGGAAGCAGGGAAGGAAGGTAAGAGGAAGGAGAGGGGTAGGAAAGAGAGGGGTAGGAGGAGGCAGGAGGGGTAGGCCAATGGGGGAGGCACAGGCAGCTGTGGCCCTGCCCTCCCCCAGTGCCGGCCCTGACCCACCGAGCCACTGTGGGACCCCCCAGGCGCACTGAGCTCTGCAGGGTGGTGATGGCGCGCCGCAGGTCGCCCCCAGACACCTGGCCTAGGGTGGCCAGCGCCTCAGCCCCCAGCACCACCCCCTCCTTCTCGCAGATGTGCTGGATGCGGTTGCTCATGATGCCGCTGTGCAGCGGCTTGAACCTGGCGCACAGGCAGGGCAGCAGGGGCAGCAGGGGCAGGGGGCGGGGCGGCAGGGGTACAGGTTTGAGGGCAGGGCAACAGGGGCAGGGACAACCCATCTGTCTCAACAATAGGGATGGGCAGCTGCCCTTAAGCCCCCCCTTGCCCCTCCATCCACCTCCCCGTTGCACCTCCTGCCCCTCTCCCTCTTCCCCTACACCTCTGTTGCCCCCCACATGGCCTCTCCTCCACTTCTACACCTTCCTGTTAGACCTCCTCCCCCTTCCCCTGTACCCCTACACCTCGCCCTGCCCCCCACATGGCCTCACATGGCCCCTTGTGCAACGCAGCATAATCAGACCTGAACTTTGCGCAGCGGGATGCCAAGGGCTCAATGATGCGGCTGACATAGTTGCATATGAAGCAGAAGCGCGTGACCTTGGAGTACGTCTCCATGGTGCGCCGCAGAGCGTTCTGGGCATCCTGCACCACACCTGCCACCAACCGTTTCTGGCATGAAGAAAGGAAATTGTAACCATGCAGGCACCCCATGCAGCATGAGGTCTGCTGTGCACTGCGCATGCAAGGCTGTTGGCTGGCACCCTACCTGGGTCATGGAGTCAGCTTCATCCAGGATGAGCAGCTTGTAGGGAGGGCAGGGGTAGCCAGGCACAGGTGCTCCTACAGCCCCAGCCGCAAATGACTTGACTTTTTCTCGCACCACGTTGATGCCGCGCTCATCACTGGCATTTAGTTCGAGCACCCGCGCCTTCATCATCTCTGGCCTGCAAACAAACAACAGACACACCCCAAGCGTCAGGTGACCTGGCCATCCCTATCACACAGGAGTGAGTGTAACTGCACCAATAGCAGCAATCCCTTTTGAGTCACGTGGGTACACTTTGTCACGGCACAGGTGCATGGCTGAGCAAAGGAACCGACTGCTCACACTGCTGCCAGCGGAGCAGCAAGCCCAGCAGGCAGCTAGGCCAGCACGCAGTGGGCACACTGTCTGTGTCAAGGCTGACACCTAGTGGCTGCGAAAGCAGGTCTGGCTAATGCTGCATGCTGAGCCAGCACCTTTGGGCCTACCCGCCACCTCCTTCACCTGTGTTGTGCTGCTAGGCTACCTACAGGCTTATGAGTCTGCCAACAGGCATGCATGCCCTAACTGCGTATAGGCGTTGTCTGGGCTGCAACAGGGCCATAACTTACTCCATGAACCTACGGAGAAACCCGGATTGCTTGAAAACACCACCGCCTGTCTCAAAGCACATCGCGTGATGGCTAAGAAGAAGCGGAAGGGCACCGCATAGAAACAGCTGCCAGCCAAGGGCAAGGAGTACCATGAGCTGGGCTACAAGCGGCTGCGAGACAAGCCACCCATGGCCCATCAATAGCAGCCTGTTGTGGCACAGTAGTGTGTGCCCCATTTGAGCTGTCATCAGCTTACAGTAGCGCATGTTTTGTCATGCCAACTCTAGACTATAGCCCTCATGGGTCAGGCAATAGTGTAGGTGGTAGGCACTCATGCACCATGTGCATTAGGTTTACTCCACACAGCCCCTTAACACCCATTGAGTAGTCCCGCTAGAGGTACTTAGTGGTCCCTAGTGGTCCTCCTCAAATCGGGGCTCTAGTGAGGGATGAGGGAGCTGCATACAGGCTGCTAGGTGCTTCTTGTTGATATAAAACCAGGTTTGCGACAGTGCCAGTGCTGCTCTCACCCGTACAACTGCCTGGCAATTGCCAGGGCGGTGGATGTCTTTCCCGTCCCAGGAGGTCCATAGAAGAGGAGGTGGGGAAGCTACGCAGAAGCAGCAGAGCCCCATGCCCTCAGAGTAGCCTACGGCATACTTGGAGGCACTGCCCTGGTACATGCTTCATGGAGTTGGCTTCAGCCAATCCACAGTTAGGCAGTGGTGTTGGGCTTGCACCACACAAGGCACACAGCACACACATTGGCAGTCTCGAGGGCTTTCGTCAGGGTGTTCACGACCTCCTCTTGGTGCTCGACTTCGGATACATTTCGCGGCCGGCTGCACGCACATCGTTGCGTCCAGTGCTATACTCGCACAGGCAGAGTCGGGGCTTCAGTCCACTACACTCACTATTTCTCAACCCATGGCTGCGTCATTTCGTGGCTGCGCCAGAAATCAGTGGACAGCGGTAGGCAGTGTCATGACAACTCAGATTTGAATCAAACATGGTTTGAAATGCCAGAAGTATCTATCACTGCGTGTAAACGAAACTAACAGTTCCTAGTATTTGTGATGGCTTTACGTTCTTAGTTTCTATGGCAAAACAAAAAGACGAACCGTGCCTAGGCCAGGGCCGGAACACCCCGACAATGACATTTTGGACCGCGACGAGGCACTAGAGCCAGACCTCACCGAGGCGCAGAGCAATAGAAAGGCTTCAGGAGAGGCCCGCGCTGCCCGCGATAGGGACAAAACATACTACGGTCGGAAATGCAAGCTAGCCCACCACACCGACCACTTACCGCCAGCGCTGTGGGATGCCTTCCTGGCCGATGCTGCGCTGCCACGAGTGAAGGCCTGCAGCGAGCGGGCGGTAATCGGCAGCCTGTTGCTGGGCTTCCTCGTGCGCGGCTTGTTTACCATTCACGTAGCCGACCCGCTCGGCCTGCACGGCCAGCCCGTGTACACAGACATCCCAGTCTCCCAGGCAGCCATCCCGGACCTGAGCTGCAGGAACCTGTGCCGCGGCTTGCCCGGAGACGGCGCGAACATTCGGCCAAATGCAGCAGTCGCTGCCGTGCTAGCCGCGCACCCCGACCTCCGCACCCGCCTCGCAGCAATCCCACGCTACCACCCTGACACCAACATGGTGGACCACGTCGGCCAGCAGCTGCAGACCGCATTCGGCAACATTCCCACGCTCCCCTTCGCTGGCCGGCTCAAGAAGTCAGTGTCCCTGGCCGGGGCCAAGGTCATGTTGGGCACTAACGAGCACCAGCGCAGATTTGGGTTCAGGGGGCTGGGTGGTGGGCACCTGCCAGCCTGATCAAAGCGTCAGTGCACCTATGTGCACCGCATGGTGTGTGGCATGGACGTGAGCTGGCTGGCGGGGTGAGGTGGGGTGGTGGTGACTGAAGCCATGCAGGCTGAGGTGGCTTTGCAACGGGGCCTGCTGGGGCTTGAGGAGGGAGAGCGGATAGATAATGACTGGCTGGAGGAGCCAGCAAACCGGGGCGGGCTGTTGCGCCATGCGGTGCACACCACCAGGGAGATGGAGGCAGCCATGGCAGCCTGGCAGCTGGATATGGTGCCATGGCAGCAGCCTGAGCTGATATGCTGCCAAGGCCCCCCAGGCACACCCTATGCCCTCACCCCCACCAGCAAGTGTCAGGCTCGGCATGCCTTCATCGACACCAAGGGCCTCTACGGCTTGATGCGTGACGCCAGCATGCTGGGGGTGCTGACGGAGGAGGGGGTCACCTCCCTGAAGAAGTTCAGGAACGGTGCCCTACCTGACCCAGCGGAGCCGGGCAAATACATTGAAGGGCCCAAAGACAGCCAGGTGAGTGCTCCTTGCAGCCAGGTGCCAGCCAGTCCTTGGGTGCACACTGCACTGCACAGTGTGCTGTCAGCTGCCTTGTTAGCCATCAGTCAGTTGCCTTGTGATCCTTCAGTCAGCTGCCTACACAAGCTGATGAGGTGCCTTGACTGTGTGTATCATGGCTGCAGGTGGCCAGCCGATAGGATGCATTGCTGCCTGACCCACGCCGCCAGAAGCTCGCCAGCCACAAGCATACCTTCGCGCAGGTTGTGCACACCGGAGGACCCCGGCTTCGACATATTCGACCGCAGAGCTGCCGCGGATGGACAGGCACATGGGCGTAGTCAACCCGCTGGCCCACCTCGACGCTGAGTGGCTGGGCGTGGACCCCGGCAAAAGAAACATAGCCACCGTAGCGCACGAGGAGCGCAGCGCTGCCGGCACAGTAGTGTCCGTGTGGCAGAGATCGCTACCGGGACAGCGGGATCACGCGGCAGGCCCAGGCGACCCGAATCTGGCTGGCCCAGGTGAAGCCGCAGCTCAGAGCCCTGTCGCAGATCAGCAGCAAGCCCAGCTCGCTGGCCTCGTACCGCCAGTTCGCCGATACCGTCCTGGCGACGTACGACACTCTGTGGGTCGAGGTTTCAAAGCCACGATGGGCTAATGCCAAGTTCCGGGTGTATTGTGGCAAGCAACGCGTGGTGGCACGCTTCTGGTCCAAGGTCAGGTCAGGTCAGGTCAGGTCAGGTCAGGTCAGGTCAGGTCAGGTCAGGTCAGGTCAGGTCAGGTCAGGTCAGGTCAGGTCAGGTCAGGTCAGGTCAGGTCAGGTCAGGTCAGGTCAGGTCAGGTCAGGTCAGGTCAGGTCAGGTCAGGTCAGGTCAGGTCAGGTCAGGTCAGGTCAGGTCAGGTCAGGTCAGGTCAGGTCAGGTCAGGTCAGGTCAGGTCAGGTCAGGTCAGGTCAGGTCAGGTCAGGTCAGGTCAGGTCAGGTCAGGTCAGGTCAGGTCAGGTCAGGTCAGGTCAGGTCAGGTCAGGTCAGGTCAGGTCAGGGCAGGGCAGGTCAGGGCAGGGCAGGGCAGGGCAGGGCAGGGCAGGGCAGGGCAGGGCAGGGCAGGGCAGGGCAGGGCAGGGCAGGGCAGGGCAGGGCAGGGCAGGGCAGGGCAGGGCAGGGCAGGGCAGGGCAGGGCAGGGCAGGGCAGGGCAGGGCAGGGCAGGGCAGGGCAGGGCAGGGCAGGGCAGGGCAGGGCAGGGCAGGGCAGGGCAGGGCAGGGCAGGGCAGGGCAGGGCAGGGCAGGGCAGGGCAGGGCAGGGCAGGGCAGGGCAGGGCAGGGCAGGGCAGGGCAGGGCAGGGCAGGGCAGGGCAGGGCAGGGCAGGGCAGGGCAGGGCAGGGCAGGGCAGGGCAGGGCAGGGCAGGGCAGGGCAGGGCAGGGCAGGGCAGGGCAGGGCAGGGCAGGGCAGGGCAGGGCAGGGCAGGGCAGGGCAGGGCAGGGCAGGGCAGGGCAGGGCAGGGCAGGGCAGGGCAGGGCAGGGCAGGGCAGGGCAGGGCAGGCAGGCAGGGCAGGGCAGGGCAGGGCAGGGCAGGGCAGGGCAGGGCAGGGCAGGGCAGGGCAGGGCAGGGCAGGGCAGGGCAGGGCAGGGCAGGGCAGGGCAGGGCAGGGCAGGGCAGGGCAGGGCAGGGCAGGGCAGGGCAGGGCAGGGCAGGGCAGGGCAGGGCAGGGCAGGGCAGGGCAGGGCAGGGCAGGGCAGGGCAGGGCAGGGCAGGGCAGGGCAGGGCAGGGCAGGGCAGGGCAGGGCAGGGCAGGGCAGGGCAGGGCAGGGCAGGGCAGGGCAGGGCAGGGCAGGGCAGGGCAGGGCAGGGCAGGGCAGGGCAGGGCAGGGCAGGGCAGGGCAGGGCAGGGCAGGGCAGGGCAGGGCAGGGCAGGGCAGGGCAGGGCAGGGCAGGGCAGGGCAGGGCAGGGCAGGGCAGGGCAGGGCAGGGCAGGGCAGGGCAGGGCAGGGCAGGGCAGGGCAGGGCAGGGCAGGGCAGGGCAGGGCAGGGCAGGGCAGGGCAGGGCAGGGCAGGGCAGGGCAGGGCAGGGCAGGGCAGGGCAGGGCAGGGCAGGGCAGGGCAGGGCAGGGCAGGGCAGGGCAGGGCAGGGCAGGGCAGGGCAGGGCAGGGCAGGGCAGGGCAGGGCAGGGCAGGGCAGGGCAGGGCAGGGCAGGGCAGGGCAGGGCAGGGCAGGGCAGGGCAGGGCAGGGCAGGGCAGGGCAGGGCAGGGCAGGGCAGGGCAGGGCAGGGCAGG
Organism: Haematococcus lacustris; assembly: GCA_030144725.1. Classification (NCBI taxonomy): domain Eukaryota; kingdom Viridiplantae; phylum Chlorophyta; class Chlorophyceae; order Chlamydomonadales; family Haematococcaceae; genus Haematococcus; species Haematococcus lacustris. The sequence continues at coordinate 3,040,248 of JASKMD010000012.1, read as the reverse complement.
GCAGGGCAGGGCAGGGCAGGGCAGGGCAGGGCAGGGCAGGGCAGGGCAGGGCAGGGCAGGGCAGGGCAGGGCAGGGCAGGGCAGGGCAGGGCAGGGCAGGGCAGGGCAGGGCAGGGCAGGGCAGGGCAGGGCAGGGCAGGGCAGGGCAGGGCAGGGCAGGGCAGGGCAGGGCAGGGCAGGGCAGGGCAGGGCAGGGCAGGGCAGGGCAGGGCAGGGCAGGGCAGGGCAGGGCAGGGCAGGGCAGGGCAGGGCAGGGCAGGGCAGGGCAGGGCAGGGCAGGGCAGGGCAGGGCAGGGCAGGGCAGGGCAGGGCAGGGCAGGGCAGGGCAGGGCAGGGCAGGGCAGGGCAGGGCAGGGCAGGGCAGGGCAGGGCAGGGCAGGGCAGGGCAGGGCAGGGCAGGGCAGGGCAGGGCAGGGCAGGGCAGGGCAGGGCAGGGCAGGGCAGGGCAGGGCAGGGCAGGGCAGGGCAGGGCAGGGCAGGGCAGGGCAGGGCAGGGCAGGGCAGGGCAGGGCAGGGCAGGGCAGGGCAGGGCAGGGCAGGGCAGGGCAGGGCAGGGCAGGGCAGGGCAGGGCAGGGCAGGGCAGGGCAGGGCAGGGCAGGGCAGGGCAGGGCAGGGCAGGGCAGGGCAGGGCAGGGCAGGGCAGGGCAGGGCAGGGCAGGGCAGGGCAGGGCAGGGCAGGGCAGGGCAGGGCAGGGCAGGGCAGGGCAGGGCAGGGCAGGGCAGGGCAGGGCAGGGCAGGGCAGGGCAGGGCAGGGCAGGGCAGGGCAGGGCAGGGCAGGGCAGGGCAGGGCAGGGCAGGGCAGGGCAGGGCAGGGCAGGGCAGGGCAGGGCAGGGCAGGGCAGGGCAGGGCAGGGCAGGGCAGGGCAGGGCAGGGCAGGGCAGGGCAGGGCAGGGCAGGGCAGGGCAGGGCAGGGCAGGGCAGGGCAGGGCAGGGCAGGGCAGGGCAGGGCAGGGCAGGGCAGGGCAGGGCAGGGCAGGGCAGGGCAGGGCAGGGCAGGGCAGGGCAGGGCAGGGCAGGGCAGGGCAGGGCAGGGCAGGGCAGGGCAGGGCAGGGCAGGGCAGGGCAGGGCAGGGCAGGGCAGGGCAGGGCAGGGCAGGGCAGGGCAGGGCAGGGCAGGGCAGGGCAGGGCAGGGCAGGGCAGGGCAGGGCAGGGCAGGGCAGGGCAGGGCAGGGCAGGGCAGGGCAGGGCAGGGCAGGGCAGGGCAGGGCAGGGCAGGGCAGGGCAGGGCAGGGCAGGGCAGGCCAGGG
>JASKMD010000012.1:2931772-3038497 GCA_030144725.1 Haematococcus lacustris | reverse complement strand
CTGGGCCTGCACACCACCTTGCAGTAGGCCCGCATCACCGCATCAGCACCCCACCCTCCCCGGGGGCCAATGCCAGCTGCGCCAAAGAACACCACCAGCTGCTTGGCATGCCCATGGCGCTCCATGGACACCTCCCCCATGTCCTCCTCCAACTGCAGCCATGCACACAAGGCACACACGGTGGCTGACATGGTGGCACCAGGTTAGGCATGGCACAGTCAACCACTCTTTCACTTCATGCCCACCCTCCACCCCTCAATAGCTATCCCTCCCATCTACCCACCCACCCTCACCCTCTTGAAGAACTGCTCTAGCGCCCGGTCCCTGGGCTCCATATAGCCTCAGCCGCTGCCGTGCACACTTGGGGTCCAAGTGCACCCCCCACACCGCATCCCAGGTGGCTAGGGTTGTGGTGATGTGCTTCAGCTTGGCCTCCAGGGAGGTGCCGGCTGAGCTGGCTGCTGCCAGGTGCTGGAGGTGGGGTTGGATGGGTGCTAGCCACCGCTGGGTGTCGTTGCGGGCATTGTTCAGGCCGCTGTCATGCTTCACCTGGCCCTTGGTCAGCTTCCAACGGCGGAGCTGGTCTGGGTGAGGCTGCGCTGACTGCCTAGGTGACGCCATGGTCGATGCCCACCCCAATGTGTGTGGCTGGGTTGAATACGAACCACGCTGCTCAGCTATGCGCTTGCCTATGTGGGGGAGTCCCACCGCATGGGCTGCTGCTGTTGCTGCACTTGGGGCTGCTGCTGGGCTGCTGTTGCTGCTGGAGGGGCCTGCTGCTGGGGGTGGGACGGGAGGAGGAGGGAGGGGGCATGTGTAGTGCACACAAACACTTACACCGTCCGGCTCTCCCGTCCTCTCAAAATCAAACCCCTTGTTGGCAAGCCTGCTTGTGCTACAGCCGACGATGGGCTTTGTCACTTTACTACCACCATGCAATTTCCTGGTGCAGACCTGGGTTCTGAAGTGAGCTCAATAGCATGGGGGGCAACCTGGGCGTCCTGGACAACCTGGGCATACCACAGCTGTGTGCAAACAGCCGCGTCCCTTGCGGTTTCACATGGGAAATATGTGCAAGACGCAGTTCCTGGTTTGGCCTGCCCCCCTACAAGCAGCTAATGTAAGCTGATGACAGCTCAAATGGAGGGGCACAGCTCGCAGCGTCTCACCAAGGGGATGGGTGTGAGCAAGAGCAGTTGACTCGAGCTAGTAATGGAGGCACACACTTCAACGAGGCCGAGCTGAAGCTGCAAGAGCTCACTCACGGGCTTATGAGCTGTCAACCTGTGTTTTGGTGTTGGAAACAACATAACAAAAACAAACCCGAAATCTGGGCGTCATGGGTCGGGGTTGGGTGTGGGAGAGCTCGACGGCGCCGCGACAAGCTCTTGGCACGCTCCTTGAAACCTCACCAGCGCTAGAAGCAAACCAAGGCGCACCAACATATCTGCAAGCAAAATATCTGAGGCCACCAGAATTGCAGTGCACTGCAGGAAACATCGGCACAAGTCAAGGTGTCCATAGCCAGCTAGCAACGGGCTTGCAATTCAAACGGGCTTGCCATTTCAACGGGTCTGCTTGCTACGAAGTAAAGGACGCAGTTCCAGCTGCAGCCGCATCGCATGTGCAGTCAGTTCGCGCACGAGTTGCCCTTGCACGGCAAGATGCTTACGACCGCCATGGACGTTCAGGTCCGTGTGCTTCAGCTAGTGATGGTTGAATGTCACCAAGGGCCTTTGACAAGACATGGCGGTGCTTTCAACAAGAGGCTGCATGACAGAGGATGATGCGGGCTACTGGGTTGTGACGAGTTTTGCTCCTGGCGTGGTGTGCAGGGCACCTGTCCCGCTGAGCGCACACAGGACCAGATGGCATTCCTGCACCAGCAGTTCCACGGCATCATCGTGCAGCAGCAGGCCCTCCTCCTCCAGTATCAACAGCTCGAAGCATACAAGCAGGTGTGAACCTGCAAGCGCCCTGACTGGTGATGCAACACCTCTTTGGTGAGGCAGGTCACTGCATTCTTGCGCCTGCATCACCGCATTGGCATTCCAGTTTCTAGGTCCATTGCCTTGTTGGCCCCTATGGGTGACTACAGAGCAGTCTCCATACGCGCACACCCCCATGCAGCAGAGGCCTCATATTGACCTAGCCAGATGAAACCTGCTTAGAGTGTGGGAGCTTGCCTATGTCTGTAGTCAAGGCCGTGCTGCACTGCTGGCAGCAGTTACTAGCATCACAGGCTGACAATGGCCCTGCAATGAGGAGTGTCATCATTGCGTGGCACCTGCCGGTCAGCGTTGCAGCAACACACACCCTTACAGGACCCCACAGGCCTATGTGGCACCCTGCATGCCCGTCCTGCACAGCCACTGTGGGTATTGTAGCGATGAGGAGCACCATGATGACTGGAGGGGATGCCCTGTGCTGTGCTGCACTGCAGGTGTTGTGGGCGCAGCAGCAGAGTGATGCAGCCAGCACAGCACCCGTGGCTGTGCCATGGGCAATCCTTGCGGCACAGGAGAAGCTGGCCAATGAACAGGCAGTCCTGAGGAAGCACAACATTGGCAAGGTAGGTTTGGGCAGGTGTGACGCATGTCATGCATGGGAGCAGGAGTGTAATGCCTGCATGTGCAGCGAGGCAGGGTCATGTCAAAAGTCATTATTTTGCATGTAGGGGTGCCAATGCACACATGGGCTTCAAGATAGATCATAAGAAAATAAATAGGCCTGGCGGCTTGAGGCCAGGTGCTTGCATAGGGCTGCCTCAACACTTTGACGGCGGGGTGTGTGTGAGTGAGAGAGAGGGAGATACTTGCTAGTTTCATCTGTGCGTACATGCTACTGAGCTAAAGGCTGCTGGGCCTGGGCCTTGAGTGCTTGGTCTTGCAGCTTCTTAGAGCCCAGGCCAGGGTACTCCTTGCCTAGGGCCAGGGTACTCCCTGCTGCACTGCCCAAACCATCTGCCCCTTATTGTGTTTCTCTGGTGGTCGCAGGGAACGTCGACAGAGCAGCACTCCAGCCCACACAGCCAGGAAGGGGTGCATGTTGAGGACCAGGGGCGCAGTGCCAAGCACGGGCTGGAAGACAGCAGGGCGGCGGAGGTCCTCCACAGAGTGAAGCGACAGATCTGTCAGAGCCTGAGCAGCTCGGCCCGACATGACATCCGCGATGCACTACGCAGGTGATTCCACCTTGGGCTCAGCACCTGGCAGGTAGCCTCCTGGCCTGGCTACACCCCTGGCTGCAGATGTGGGTAGGGACATGGCTGTGGCATGAGGCAGAGGTGGGTTAGTCTTGCACCATGTGTTTGCGGTGGGTAGGAGGTCTGGCCCTTTAGCACAAGCAAGCTGCAGCCAACAGCTGCCGTGTGCAATGTGGGATGCGTCAGAGGTCTGGCTTGACCATAGCAGTGCAGAGCCGTGGAGCCGCCTCGCCACCATTGTCTGCAACCAGCATTCGCCCTGGGCCAGGCGCTGCTAGCATGGTGTCAGTGCTATCCATGCTGGGTTGGGCGCTGAATAGGCACCTTTTGTGGCACCTTTTGGCAAATCATCCTGTCAGGAGAGTGTGGAAGAATACTAGGATCGCTCCCCCATGTGCATTTGGTTTACTCCACACAGCCCATTAACACCATTCGAGTGGTCCCGCTAGAGGTACCTAGTGGTCCCTAGTGGTCCGGCTCAAATGGTGGCCCTAGTGAGGGACGAGGGGGCTGGCTAGCATCACGAATTTGAGGCATGTTGGTCAGGAGAGAGTGTGGAAGAGGGCATGGTGCAGGCAAGGCTCAAGCCTTGTCCATGCACGCTTGGCTTGCTGTACGGCAGTTATTTCTATGACTCTATTCTTGTTGTTTGCAGCTGCAGTATTGTGCATGGTCAGGGTCCACCTATGGATGCACACCCATTGCTGTCTTTTGCCCCACGTTTGTGAACGGGTATTGTTCGTCCTACGTCCGTTGTTGTTGGTTAGGACTGGAATGTATGTGTTGAGGCTCACAGATAGACCAGGAGCGTGTAGTCGATTGCGATTTGCTGTGTTTTAAATGTCATGTTGTCTTTGCATGGACTGATTTGCATGGGGTGTTGTGAGCCGTCAAGGCAGTCAACGAGGCATGTTACAGAAGCGCAGAGTAGCAGGGAACTGGATAGCAAGCCGTTCAGCGGTGCAAGTGACACTGAATGCAGGCCACGTCTTGCCATCTGTGATTGTGTGAAACCCTAAAATGCCATGCCCCAAGTTGCTAATGGGCGAGGCGAAGCAGACCAGCGGCGGGGCATGGTGGTGCTTGTGGATGAGGACCGCACCACCCGGGTCAGCTCAGCAGTGAATGGCCAGCAGCCATGTGAGGAGGAGCTGGACCATGAGCAGTCCACCAGGCCTGCAGGCTGGAAGCCACCAGCAGGGCAGGTGAACCTCCGCCTGCTGCGCCCAGCCTGGAGCCAGCAGCGTGACCAACCAGTGCGGGGCATGATGTGGTGACCGGTAGTGCCCCCCCGCAAGCCCCCACGCAACAGCCAGGCAGCCACACAGCCAGCGGCCTCAGAGCCTGGGCCCAGCACTCCCCCGCCATCCAAGCGCACCAAGGCTGAGAAGGCAGCTGATCCCACCCAGCCCACCAAGGTCACAGTCAAGGGCAAAGGCAAGGCTGCCAAAGCCAAGCCAGCACTACGGCCAGGCAGGTGGCTGGACAGGGACTGCAATGCAGCGCTACAAGCTACAAGCGGCTGAGAGACCAGCCACCCAAGGCCCAGCAGCAGCCTGTTGTGGCACAGTAGTGTGTGTGCCCCCCCATTTGAGCTGTCATCAGCTTACATTAGCGCATGTATTGTCATGCTAACTCTACACAATAGCCCTCACGGGTCAGGCAATAATGTAGGTGGTAGGCACTCATGCACCATGTCCATGTGCATTGGGTATACTCCACACAGCCTATAAACACCATTTGAGTAGTTCCGCCATTGACCCCTAGTACTCCGGCTCAAATGGAGGCCCTAGTGAGGGACGAAGGGGCTGACGAATGTGACAGTCGTAGCGATATAAAAACGGCCAATATGCATTTGGCACTGCTGCATGATCAGTCCATCAACCACCCTTGCAGCTCTGCCACAGCAGGTCTGCTGGGACGGACACGATGGGGCAAAACTGCGTGACTGGGTCCGCAGATGACACTGAGACACCTGATGAACAGCCATGGGGCAGTGCTCACATGAGCATGCGAGGTGTTAGTCAGGGTCAAAAGTAGCCCATGCACCGTTTGTATGCAACCTCCTCCTGCCACGTGATGCGGTCAGCTACCCAGTTCCCGCTGCTGCCGCGCTTGTTCAGGTCACGCTTGACATGCTTCTTGTGGTTTGCTGATGGACTGCTGAGTGCTGGCATGCCAGCAAACACCTCCGGCAGGTTGCAGCTCTTCAGCCGCTCACCAAACAGCTTGTCTGGGTCAATGAACTGCTGAGCCTTGAGCGCCTGCAAGACGTTGAGCGACTGGGCCCAGCTGGGGATGGGCTTGCGCTTGGGGGGGGTCAGCTCATCACCCTCGCTGTCACTGTTGGGCCTGCATGCGGTGCAGCCACAACCCCCACAGACTGCAGCCCCAAGACTTCACACACAGCAACCACGCTCCCATGCATCAACGCAAGTGGCTGCAGCAATGCCAGCAACATCCCAGTGGACCGCAGAAAGGGAGGTACCATGTGATCCTGATGATGACTATGGATGCAAGCAGACTCGCAGAGCTGAGCTCTGCAGGGCGGTGCTGCCACAGCTACTGCAACCCTGTATGGGTGCTGCAATGCATGAGTTTGCTTGGTGTGTGTAACAGTGTGTGACATCTGTCCCCCTGGGCACCCCTGCCAGTCACACCCACCGGTAGGGGGAGACCTCATAGCCAGGAGTGGCTGCCAGCCTGCTGGCTGCCTTGCATGCTCCGGGCGTCCTGTGTGCCCCTTGGCTGATGTAGGGGGAGCTGACGAGTGCCTGGACGTTGCGCTGCTCCTCTGCTGCCTCTGATGCCGTCATGGGGATAGCAGCAGCTGATGATGATACAGGAGGAGCTGCTGGGGGGGGGGTGGCAGCAGGCTGGCAGCTGGGAGGGGCTGCTGAAGAATTCTTGTGCAGTGCAGGCGTAGCAGCCAGTAACGGCGCTGAAGAAGGGACGGGTTTGGAGACAGCCAAGGATTGAGCCTGGACACCAAGGGGGGCAGTGAGCTTGGCAGCGACCGGAGGCACAGCGACTGCCTGTGCAGCCGCAGCCAGACTCGAGCCTGGAGCCTGCATTTGACAAGCGCAAACAAGAGGGAACGCATGTCATGTAATGCCATGATGCATGTGCGCAGGCATGGTCAGCCTGGTGGGGCATAAGCACAACGACTGCAAAAGATATACACGTGATGCACAGGTGGCTGGGCACAAGTAAGGTGTGCACCAGAGTCTCACGCACTTGAGGCTTGAATCCAGCTTTGGGCCCATGGGCTCCATGGTGAGCAGTTGAGGTACCCGCGCCTGAAGCACCGCCCTGCAGCCCTGCTAGCTTAGCACCAGCAGCCACTGCCGGATGCTGGGCGGCGTGGCCATGAGCGGCACTAGGGGGAGGAGCAGCAGGTTGCTGAGTCGCCTTTCGAATGCGCTCGTCCTTGGCCTTGACCTTCATGGCCAGGTCAGCCCGACGCCGCTCCTCTTCATCACGCCGCTTCAGCTCTGCCTTGCGAGCCTTGTCCTTGGCATCCAGCTTTAGTTTACCAGGTTCAGGGCCTGCTGCAGCTGCTGAGCTGGACATGTCGTTGCCCACTGCACCTGACTGCTGCCTGCAATGCAAGGAGCATGACGGGCATCTCATCAGTACTGCATTTGTTCTACCCAAATTTTTCTAGGACGCCTGCTGAGAGCTGTGTGACATTTAAAGCATGTGTGTGATATTTGAGGTTTATGCTTGACCAGGCCTGCTGTCCCTTGCCCTCTCACCTAGACATGTCCTCATGCTCCTGGCGTTTCAGTGCCTCAGCCTTGCGTCGCGCTTCGTCCTCTGACTGGATGCGTGCCTGCATGGCTGCCACCTGGGCCTTCACGCTGCCCAGGGCACTAACTGCAGGACAGCCAGTGGCAGCAGTACAGCGCAGGCCGTCCCCAGTCTCAGAACCAGTGTTGGGGAGTGGATGCCTGTTTGTGGCATTAGTGGCTTAAAGGCAGCATGGCAAGCACATCAGTACTTCAAGCAGCCCTCTTGGCTCGAACTGCCTTGAGCTACCGTTACTGCTGAATGGCTTGTTGTGCCCACCTGCAACGACCGATCCCTCTGCGGATGGCTTGGAAGATGGTGGAGGGCAGGCTGGCGGTGCCTTGCTGGGCGAGAGGGTGGTGGGAGCTGGCGCTGCTGCCTGCTGCAGCTCTTGTTGCTGCACAGCTCGCCCCACATCCTTGCCCTTGTTTGCCTTGCTTGCAGCACGCGCTTCCTCAGCTCGCTTGGCAGCCTGGGCCTGCTCTAGTGCCTTGACCTGCACTAGCAGTGCCACACACAGCTTGCTGGGTCCTGCTGAGCCAAGACGTGGGATTGTAGCCCTGCCCACATGTGCCTTCAAGGCTGTTGGCTGGCAGGTTGCGGACCATGCTTGCAGTGTTGCATCATCACCACCAAGCCTCACGGACCTTGACGACCTTCTTGCCAGCTGCAATCTGGGGCGATGGCGGTGCCAGGATGGGCAGGAACGAGCGAATGACGCTGATGACATTGTTGATCTTGCCAGCAGGGCGTGCTGGCTGCGCTGAGGGGCCCAGCAGCACGGCAGTGGGTTCCACCTGCTTAGCTTCTTGCAGCTCCACAGGCTGAGGTGAAGCACTGGACGCCAGTACAGGTGCAGCTAGTTGCTGGGCAGGGCTGTGGCAAGCAGCGGGCTCCACAGCAGCAAGCTGTGGCAACGGGGAGTCCACCTTGGATTGTGCGTCAGCGGGCGCTGCAGCACTGCTGTTGTTGGTCCAGGTGGTTGCAACCACCCTGTCAGGGGTGACCTCCCGGGCCACAGCAACTGCCTGGAATTGGAAGGCTGCTGCTTGAGGCTCATCACACATCATGTGCTGTGCAACCAGGCCTTCCTCATCACCACCCTCAATCTCAGTGTCATGCTTGGCGCTGGGTGGCTGCACTGCTGGCAGCACTGGCGACTCTACCATTGGCTCTGGGACGGTCAGCTGCTGTTGCTCTGCTTCAGCTGAGGCAAAACTGAGACCAGCAGTGTTGCAGGACACCTGCCTGGCAGATGGGAGCTCGCCTTGCTGGTCTCCACCTTGTTTGACTGATGACGGTGTCTGGACGGGACTGGCAGCACAGGCCATGGCAGGTGATGAGCATGAGCTCTCTGCCTTACAACATGATGGCGAGGCTGCTATTGCCTGATTCAATGCAGGCATAGCGCTGTGCTCAGGTGCTGCAGGAGGGGGCAAGCTCGCTTCCTGCTGCAGGCAGTCGTAGAGGGTGCCTGGGACAACAGGAGGGGGAGTGCCAACCACTGCCTGCCCCATGTCCTGATGTTCACTTGCAGGGACGGGAGTACCAGCTGAGAGCATGTTACCAGTCTGTACTGCCTTTGGGCTGATGCTGGCCTCAATAAGTGCATTCAACGAGCATCTGTTGCGAGGTGTGCTCACCACAGACCCTGATGGCAGCTGGTCTGGCATCTCCTGATCATCAGGTGGTAGCAAAGTGCTCTGTACTTGTGCAGCTGTATTGACCAGGTGGAAACTGCTGGCAGGGGTGGCTGCTTGGCCTAACGCCTGGGGATGGACATCCAACCCATTGATGGCGACCACAGGCGTGAGCGGCTCGCTTGTGAGCACAGGTGGCTGTTGCTGGGGGGACCGCTTGCTGTGGCAAAGGGCAGCTGGGCCTGGGGGTGTTATGAGATGCTCAGCTTTGCTTTCACCACACTGCTGACTGTCAAAATGTGGGTCCTTGTGTAGCATGGTGGGACCTGATCTGCTGGCACGCCTGGTGCTGCGACATGAGGTGGCAGTGGCAGTGGGCTGGTTGCCCCCCACCCCACCCTCAGCTGTAAGAGCATGGCCTGCATTGCAGCGCGCACCTATACTGTCACCCCCCTCTGGCTGTGGGCCACTGCTGGCTGTGAAGTTAGGGGCACCACCAGCCTGCTGGCCAGCAACACACTGATTCTGGAAGGGAGGCGCAGGCTCCGTTGAAACATGCTGCCCAGCGATACTACTGCCGCTGGCAAAGCCCTCAAGGTTTTGTTGACCTTTAGGAGGGGTGGCTTGGGTGGGAGCAGCTGGAGCATCAGCCAACCTGCTCCTTTTCGCGGTGCTGCCCTGCAGACTACTTCTGCTCCGTTTCTGCTTGGCATGGGACCTACTGAGGTCGACAATTCCACAACATTCGCTGTCACGCGCGCTCGGGCCCGCGGCTGTGCGCTGGGGAGTGGATTGCCCGAGTGCATGGTCAACCTGCGGTAGTTTACAGCGAGGTGCGTGGTGAGAAGGCGAATGTGAAGCATGTTATATACGGCATTGATTGCACACCCGTGCACACACTTCGTTCGTATGGTTGACCAAAGGGACAAGGTTCGCGCAACCCGCGTCCAGGAACAGGCGCTGGATGCGAGCTGTACAATGTGCAGCAATGCCCTGGACACGGGTAACAGCTGCCGCGTGGAGATTGTGCGAATGGCTCAGTACGCCCAGCAGCTTGTGTGCAGCCTGTGCGGTACCCATTACAGAGATATGTACACAGCAATGGCGCGCATCACAAATCACAATTCTGTCTGTGACATTGACTATGCAAGCACCTCCATGTGTTGTTAAACTTGTTGCAATTGTTGGCCTTCACCAATCCGACCTGAAACAGGCAGCCTCGGTAAGTGAGGTCGTCGAGAAGCCTCGCACCCCTGAGTAGCACCCTTAACTATACACTGGTTCTTCAGGAGCAGACTATGCAATGGCCAGCACCTAGCTAGACACGACCCCAAGAGCTGCAGATATGTGCTTTGCAACCTGGGCTGCATCCCCTCGCACATAAGGGATTAGGCGAGTGCCATCCAGCTGCTGCAGCGTCTCCACCAGCTTGTCAGGAGTAGTGCAAGCCTGCATGCCACCAAACCAAGGCACAGAGCATCTGCTACACATGTAAGGAGGCCAAGCTGCTGGAAGGGCAACAAAAGCTGGGCACACAACATGACTAGCCCCTCAATCCTGGCTAGTTTGCAGGAAGAGCCTACTCTGAACCCTCGTCATGATGGCCACCCTAGTGAAGGGGAGGGGTGAGCATTCGGAATATGTGCTTGGCTGGTAAAAAAAAATTGGTGACACTGCTACATGCACGGGAACGCACCAAGTGTTTCATGGCTGCCAGCTGCTCAGCCAGCTCCACTTGGTGGTTGTCCATCAGAGCGGCATTGGGCACCACGATCAGGTGCTTGCCCAAACTGAGCGCCTCAAAGATGCTGCCAGACCCTGTGTGCATAACAGGAGGTATCGGGCTACACCTGTTACAGTGTTGTGTGACAAGTGGCAACCTGCTGCGGAGCCCTTGCTGGCTGAGCAGGCTGGACTAGGATGGGACAAGATGCCACTCTGTGGGTAGACAGCAGCCAGCCTTTCTTGTGTAGCTCAGACATTGGTGCAGACTGCAGGAGGTTGGGCATATGCCTGAACCTGGAGGTATGACATATGACTGCATGAAGCAAATCCAGACATAGCCAGTGCAATCCAGGGTCTCATTTGTCGTGGCGATGATGGGCAGTGTTTAGTTATGCTACATCTGAAAGTAGCCGGGTGATGTACTGCCATGCCTTATCACTGTGATGTCTTTCTTCGCTGTTGTGAACAGGCTTGCCTGCATGGCTGATGATGAGAGCTGCTTGCTGCATGATAGTGTTCAAGTTGGGCTGGTAATCAAAGCACCTGCGGCAGCATGCACCGCCATGGGGGGTTGCAGTGCAGGTCACATACATGCAATTGGCAATGTGCCCCACCTGACATGGACCCCATTACTCAGTGTGGCCTCTAGCTCCCCGCTGGGCAGGAGATATTTGGGAAAGTAGCTGCCATTCCCCTTTTGTACTGCAAGGTGGCTGTAACCTTTTTGCTTCAAGGCGTCAACAAAGGCTTGGTTATCCACAGCCCTGTGAGAAGAGTGCATGAGCGTATTCATCAGCGCAAAGCCCGCCGTTGCGCAGCTGCAGCGGGTTCACTGAACTTGATCAGCGCGTCAAACTTGGTTGTCCCCACTGTGACAAGCACCTCCCGTTGCACGGCCCCACGCTTGGCAGCCATAACGCAGCACTCGTCGTGTAGAGCGAGGCATCACTCACCCCTTGTGCTACTGGCCTGCACATAGTGTCACTCCTACGCCTACATCTATTGGTGCTATTGGGGGTGTGTTTCTTCACCAAAATACACAAGCCCGGGTGGCAAAGGACCGTGCCGGCCCGAAGCAGCGGCACCGAAACACCCCTGGAAAGGATAATGTTTCCCCTCACTGGCCTTGGACCCTCCACTCCCCCCACCGCCCACTAGCTTGGACCCTACACCCCACTCACAGCAGAGCAGCCCGGGAGCCGGGGTGGGCTGCCCAGGGTGGGGTGAGAGTGGGGAAGCAGTCAGCCTCTTGGCAGGCAGGAAGGACACTGTGGTATGGGGGCCTCGCAAAAGTGGCCATTGACCTATGGTGGGAGGTTGTGTGCAGCCAGCAGCTCACCCACAGCAAGTGGCATCAGTGCTGTCACAGTGTCAATAAGCAAACCCAGACCTGGCAGGAGGGCAACAAGCAGCCGCCTGCCACCTTAGCCAAGGCAGCAGCTGGACGGCCTCCCGAAAGCACCTTGAGGCAGTACTGGAGATGTGGGAGCCCATGTGGGAGGACAACCCTAACCCACGCTGGGCCAACCAGAAGTTCCGGCTGGACGGCGGCAAGCAGCGGGTCATGGCGCAGGTTTGGAGCATAGTGAGCTTGCAGGATGACAGCCAGCTCACTAGCTACCTGGCCTGCAGCATGCACCAACCGACCTGCCCCTTCGCCCTAATGCTGCTATGCCCTGAATCACCATGCTGCTGCCACCACTGGTCCCATTGGTGACCTCTGCACATATCTAAGCATTAACTCTATTGACCTTGGCACACCTCAGCCCCCTTGTCCCTCACTAGGGCCTCCATCTGAGCCGGACATATATACTAGTGGGCAATAGTGGCCCGACTCAAACGGTGTTATTGGGCTGTGTGGAGTAACCCAGTGCACATGGCACATGAGCGCCTACCACCTACATTATTGCCTGACCCCTGAGGGCTATTGTGTAGAGTTGGCATGGCAAAACATGCGCTAATGTAAGCAGATGACAGTTGAATAAGGGGGGGCACACACTACTGTGCCACAGCAGGCTGCTGCTCATGGGCCTTGGGTGGCTTGTCTCGCAGCCGCTTGTACCCTAGGCCAGGGTACTCCTTGCCCTTGGCTGACAGAGCTCCCTGCTCTGGCCAGTAGCACAGCTCCAGTGGACGCCACCTGCTCTCCCCAATGCGCTGCATGTTCAATGCCGCATTGCAGTCCCTGTCCAGCCACCTGCCTGGCTGTGGTGCTGGCTTGGCTTTGGCAGCCTTGTCCTTGCCCTTGACTGTGCCCTTGGTGGGCTGGGTGGGATCAGCTGCCGGCTCAGCCTCGGTGCGCTTGCTGCGCTTGGCTGGCGGGGGAGTGCTGGGCACAGGCCCTGAGGCTGCCGGCTGTGTGGCTGCCTGGCTGCTGCGTGGGGGCTGTGGGGGCTTGCGGGGGGCCACTACCGGGCGACACTACCGAACTACCGGGCGACACCCAGTCAATGCACCTTGCAGATGGAGGAGGAGGCAGCCATTGAGTCCCAGAAGCGGTGGGTGACCCGCAAGCAGCTGGTGGTGTTCTTTGGAAACGCAGGCATTGGCACCCGGGGTGGGTGGGGGGCCAAGGCTGTGCTGCAGGCCTGCCGCATGGTGGTGTAGAGGGCCAACAGCGGCAAGCCAACAGACAGGGTGCCAGGGAGTGAAACACGTTAGAAGCCAGTGGGTCTAGGAGGGGTATCTGGGAAAGCCGTCTTGAGCGTCTTGAGCGTGTTTTTCTGGTGTGCTTATCATAATGCTTACTGTACAGGGTTGTATACTCTGGTGTTGAACTGTCTCAAAGCGTTGACGTGTTTGTGCTCCTATACCAGGTTTAGGTTGGGCAACAGCGATTGGGGTCCGGAGAAGGCTGGGTTTGAGGGAGTCAGCTTTATATAAACGCAGTTGTTCTGCATATACTGCTTAGGTGGTTATCGATGATATACATGTCATTGATGAGTGCGCCACTTCTGAGTCCATCATGGAACAGTACGAAGAATGATAACTGACATGCCTCCGTTTAGGGCCTATGTGCACCATTATGAGCGAACCCCTAGAGGGCGAGGGCGATAGGCCCTACGGCTGATGGCTTACGAGGTGTAGGCCATTTTCTACTCATTGTGCACCAATCCATCATTCACACTGGAACATTTAGCGCAACATTCTCGGCTGTTGGTGACGCTGCTGGGGCGTCATGGCTGCAGCCCTCTATGTGCTTACACACATCAGAAGGCATCATAACGCATACAGCTAATGACACCGCTGTCATCATGATGTATACAAAACGCATGGCTGCAAGCACTACATGTACTATCCATGCACCATTGCACCGTGCACTCATGCACAGTTTGTATGCAAGCTCCTCCTGCCACGTGCAAGCTACCCAGTCCCCACTGCTGCATACTGCACAACAACACAAGCTAGAGCACACTCTAACAGCACAACGCAAGGGGTGTGTGGCACCAGGGGTCCTACCTGACATGCTGGGCGTCATTATCACGGTCAATGTGCAATGCATGGTGTTGGGACTATATACGCTGACCCAGCCTGTACACACCACCTCCGCATGACCTGCCAGTGTGGATGTCAACTGTGGGTGGTTAGCTCAAGAGGATCCTCTTTCCCAGCATGGCCCCTGTGGCAGCTGCCTGACCCACAGGGACTGTTCATGGGCTTCCTGCCTTCTGGCTTGCCCTGGTCTAGCGTCCATTAACTGAGCATGAGGCCAGCCTAGCAGAACAGGCTGGACTAGCAAAAGCTGGTTGTTGGCTTGCTGTCACAGACCAGTACTGAATGCTGTCATATCAAAAAGTGGCTGTCAATGACAGTCTTCTGAGAGATGTTGTTCTTGCCCAGGGTGTGGCGCGCCCAGCTTACCACAGTGGCCATGATGAAGGTGAGCAGCGCTGCCAGTGGGATGTTATGCAGGTCCATGTCGACTGCCAGGAAGAACAGCGCCTCGAAGACATAGAGCCGCACCTGCAGCATGCCAGGTTCTCATGGTCACTGCCAGGCCACAAAAAGAAGATGGCTTACACTGCCTTCATCCGTTAGGCTGCTTGCCCGCCCTCACCCTCTGGGGGTCCAATCTCCGGACTTAACTCATGTTTCATGCACATGGCACCCAGGCTTGAGCCACAGCCCACCCAGGTAGCAGCCAGCCCTCCCATCCCACACAAGAAAGAAGTGTGCCCAGCATGGTCCAAGTCTAAGGTTGCGGCAATACATCAGGCACATGGCTAGTTGGGGCGGTGTGAGGGTGGTGATGACGGGGTAGGGTAGGGGTACAGGCCATAAGCAGTGCTACTAATACTACCAAGACGACTGTCTGGAGACTGGGCCCATACCTCACTGCCTAGGAACAAGGTGGTGGCAAAGCTGCGGAAGAAGTCATGGACGAACACCGGGCTTGTGTGTGACGCTTCTGGCGGCAGCTGCATCACCATCTGTGCATAGGTGGGATTCACGACCTGCACCAGAGCATGGCACACCCAGTGCCATCATCAGTGCCAGGCCACGGCTGTTGTCAGGAAGCAGCCGCAGGTGCAGGGGCAGCGGTAGAGGTGGGTGGAGCCACTGGCAGGGACTGCACTCCACCTGCACTGCGTGGTTGCGCTCCACCTCGTCCACCATCTGCTTCCACAGCTCAGCCACCTCATCTCGAGCTTTTAGGAGGCTGTCATTGGGTTTGCCAGTGCCCTTGATCAGGCTGCTCACATTGCCTTTGCGTTGCCGGGCGTCAGCAGCAGCCTAGGAAAGGAAATAGCAGAGTAGGGTTATGGTCAGGAGCCAGGCCAAAAGGGATGCCAGTCTATCAGACGTATGCAACCCTTGAAAGGGGCCGTGTTCAGGCAGGGGACAGGGCCCACCCCTTTCCCCACACACAAGCGCACACACATGCCGGTGACGCAAGGTTCAGAGACGGGCCGCCTAAGACGCAAGGAAAGACAGCTCTCTAGGCCCACCTGTTCCACTTGTCGCAGAATCTTCTGGTCCAGCTGCTGTCGCAGGCTGTCTGGGATGTAGACGGCAAACAGCTGGCTTTCGTTCAAACGTGGCTCGCCTTGATTGTTGGTGACCAGGCCTCTGTTCGCCACCAGTCCCTCACCCTCTTTGTCAAGCTCGGTGTTCAGCTGCCTGCACAGCAGCAACGAGAGCTTTCATGCACATTGGTGGCTGTGATGCAGAGGCTGCAAGCTTCACTGTGGCTCCTTCATTGGGTGTGACAATAGCCTGCACACAAGCCACACATATAGGCCCAACTGGAGGTGCAGGCAGGAGGTCCTCAATGGCTGTTGACCTGCTGTTGACGACAGCTTGTCAGGAGCTGCCAAGGCCCCACATGCCTGGTGGGCACACCTGAGGGTGGTGTCGGAGTGTTGTGAGTGGTTGCGACCATGCAGGTAGTACCCGGTGTGCTTGTCGTCCATCACCACCGCACTACGGCAAGGCATCAGGCATTGTCTTTTTGTCTTCTTCGCATCAGAACACTGCAGCATGGCCTTCTATCAGCAACACTACACGGCACACTAACGTAAAGCAAAGCAGACACTAAGCAGGCTGTGTTTGTATCATGCCAGGGCGCGGCACACCCTTCCTGGCAACTGTGTGGCAAGCCAATTGACCCTGACACTGACCGAGTCACCCTGATTGGAGTGCGGCATACAGGATGCAGCCTTAGGTGCCCGCAGCTCAGGCGTGACGCATGTAGTAATGCTCCTGCAGCCAACATACCTGATGTTGGCCAGGTACATCAGGTCGATGAAGTTGGTGAGGGGGTCACCCACATATGGGAACCACACCAGCTTGCGGAACAGGTACTGGCCAAGGAACAGCACCAGTAGGAAAGCCACCTCCACTCCCCAGCGCAGGATGATGCTGGTCTGGGTGTGTCTGTACGCAGCAAAGTCCGAGGCATCGGGCGTGATGTCCCCTGCGGCCTGGACATTGGCGCCCACCAGGATCATGACCTGCAGATATAGCCATGGTCAACATCATCATTGCAAGGCATACACCAGTATGCGGTCACACTGTTTGCTGCTAGGCCACATGAAGCCTGATGACGAGCCAGGGCGTCACACACCATCATGAGCATTGTGAAGGCTGTGCTGGTGACCCGCGTGGTCTGCAGCTCAGCGAGCTCGTTGGCCAGCATCAGCATGCGCCAGGCACTGATGGGAGCCTCTTCCTCCCGCCCGCCTGCGATGTGCAGTGGGTCAAGCAGGCAGGGGGGCTGAGCCTGTGGTAGTGGAGGTGCACAAATTGAAACAACCCAGGCCAGGTGTTTTAATGGTAAGCTGGCCTGAGAGGAGCAGTTCGGGGCCAAGGAGTGACTGTCTTCAAGCATTGGCTGCTGCACCTAGCCTGGCAGCCAGCGCCATGAAGAGCCAAGATTTGGTCAGGGTTTGTGAGGTGACTTTTGTGTTGGGTGCTGTGCTGAGATGAAAACCGTCCAGTGCTCCCAGAGGCTGCCCTGTCTCACCGCCCCTGCTTAGAACGCTGCGGGGCTTTTCCCAGTCCAAGAAGAATATGTCCACGTTGATTTGGCGATGCAGGCGGTAGAGCAGCGCCAGGGACTGGCCTATGATAGCGATGATGACTGTCACCCTGGACATGCAAGTACATGGGCGAAGCTAGTGAGCAGGGAGGAGGCAGGATAGAGAATCAGGCTGGGTGCTGGTGGCGCAGTGCTGTCTTGGGGGATGAACAACAAGCATGCACGAGTCTGCAGTGTATGAATGTGCGCTGATGCCCGCTTTGTGCAATGTGCTTGCATGCCTTGCACTTGAGTAAGCATCCCCAGGTTCAGGCAGTGCAGAGCAGTGCAGGAGGCCACCCTTCAGACCTGAAGTTGTAGAGCTCGCTGTCTTGAAGCATCAGGAACAGCACAGACTCTTGCAGCTTGTACAGGATGAGGTAGTAGAGGGAGACGATGCCAAGCACAACACAGAGTGCCAGGCTGCCCACGTCAATGAGCGTGATAAGGGCGAATGGGATTAGTTCCTGCAGAGCAGCGGGTGTGCAGGTGGTGTGTGCAGACAGGAGGGGCAGCAAAGCATGCTTGGAGCCGTGGTGGAGGCAAGGCAAGCTGGAGCTGGAGCCGCAGACTGTGTGCACAACTTGGTCGTTTTGAGATTTAGTCATGTCCGACCTGATCACAATAAAAGCCCTATTTGGCTCCTACTCAATTGCCTTCCACCTGTTTTGCACCTGCCCCCTTGTCTTAACCTGCCTGTGGCAAATCCACCAGCCACAACTCCTCTATCTGCCAATTGCTCACTTGATCAGACTGCTCCCCTTTGCGCCGCCGCAGGAAAGCATACACACGCCACATGAAGAGGGGGAAGCCTATGACAGCCTCAAACACGATGAGCATAGTCTGCCAAGCGTACCAGAAGCGTGTGCCAAGACCATCGGAGTTCACATAGGCCACGCTGAAGCTACAGGGCTGATGGGCGGTAGGCTCAATGTCCACCACTCGTGACGTGTAGCTGCAGCCAAAGCAGGGGGCAAGCAGGTGGGGAACACATTTATCATGCGCATTGCATACACCTTCACCCCCCACACACAGGGCCCCTTTGTACCATCCGTCACGCTAGTTGGTTCCCCTTTGCTTACCCCTGGCAGCACTCACTACCTCTCCTTCACCTGCCCTGGCACCTTCACTGCCCAGCCCACTTTGCAACGTTCAGGCCCTGGACTCCCAATGCCACCAGGCCCATGTGCCAGTCTGCCACTAGACCTATGTCCTCCCACCCCAATGGGCCAAGCCTCCTCTGCACCTTAGAGCCATGATGACTCACGTGATGAAAAGTTGAGGGGGGAAGATGGTGGATCGAGGTTCACTCCTCAGGCTGATCACCAGCCGCATGGCACTGGCATACTGCAGTACCTCCAGGCTGGAAGGCTGTGTGGCTGCTGTTGCTGTTGAGCTGGGCTGCCCAGTGCCCAGGCTGCCGTCCAGGACATAGAAACGGCGCACTGCCCCTGTGAGGCAAGAGGCAGCCCGACATGGTGGGCAGTGAGACCACGGTTCATAGCAGGTCCACCCCGACCCAGAACATGAGGTGGCGCAACATGATGCTGTGAACAAGAGAGTGGAAGGTGCATTTGCAGGGTCTGTTGGGGTGAAGTTATATCAGAAGGTTTTTCCGGGATTCACATGGCGTGTGGCCCACCTGGCCATGGTTGCCCGTGAAGGGCAAGGAGCACACAAGCGCTGGACTGTGGAAATTCCGCAACTCTAGGTGGGTGAAAGGCAGCAGTCAGGCAATCAGCTATACTGTAGGGGATATGTGGTGTTGCATTAAGATGGTTTTTCTAGCACTCAGCCAACACCTCCCCAGCTAAGTTATTGATGAGAGTGGTGACCCAGCCTGTTCCTTACCTGCACCGGGGTCCGTGCTGCTCATGTACTGGTCATAGTTCGCCACCTTCACCGGCACAGGGTACATCAGGCTGGGGCTGGTCTGGAGGAACAGGTCGTAGAACAGCGGCTCCCTGCTGGGAGGCAGCTCTGTCATCAGGGCAGCCAGGTCCAGACCACAGCTGTTCACATAGCCCCAACCAAACCTGTGGCAGGTTAACCAGCAGAGGCAGGGTTGTGACAAGCTGACCGCAGTCAGGCAAGCTCCGGAAATGGAGCGAACATGTGGTAACAGCCTGCAAGCTACCGCCATTGTACATGCCCTTCCTCACCCTTGTCTAGCCTGAGCTCCTTGGCGGGCACCCCAAGTGCTTGCAACTGTGTACCCATGTACTCACTGCAGCCACTTGCTGGATTCCCACTTGCTGCTGCCACACAGTTGGAACTGGGAGGTCCATTGCTTGAAGCCTAGCCAGCTTCCATTCAAAGCGTAGGTGGACAGCTGGAAGGTGAGGCGGGAGGCTGTGCCACTGGCCAGGTCACCATCAGCGAACTGGATGCTGAGTAAAGCAAGGGCAGGGACCGGACAAGTGGCCACACATCAGTCAGTGACAGCAAGACTCAACGCCCACGTATGTATGCATATGCATGCGCCCAAGACGGCTGAGCTGTGCACCCACTTCAGCTGCACGTCTGTGGCGGTTGAGTAAGTGTTTGAGCCATAGTACAGCCAGGGCAGCGGCCCAGTGTTGGGACGCACGCTGGTCTGCTGGCGCCGTGTGGTGCTGCTGCCGCTGAGGGCAATCACCAGAGCATCATACAGACGGCAGGCTGCAGAGTCTCTGCGGGTGAGGAGAGGAGCAGCAACGAAAGCAGAGCAGCATTGCAGGCGACAGCAGAGGGCTGTTAAGAAATCAAAGAAATGGCTCATTTGAGCAGTTTGAGAAGGGTGCATATCCCTTGTATCAGTGGCCTGGGGGCAGCCAGCAACCGTTCCCTTATCATGTATGGGCCTGAGGCCCAGGTCCAAACCCGCAACAAAGCCAGGGGATGCATGAGATAAGGTGAGGGGCAAGGTGATGTGGCGTGCCACTGCCAGTGCACATACCCGTTGTAGTTTTGTAGGACGCACAGGTTGGCCACCGCATTGCAAGCAGCCCGATCTTGCCCTACAAAGCAGGCCTTGGCTGAGGGGCCAAGCAAATTTGTCAACGGCAAGGAGCTGGACACGGAGGTGGTGGGAAAGCTAGCCTGTGCAGGCAGAAACAACACCAGCACATCCCCTTCTAATGACCGTGTTTTATTGCATGCTAAAGCTGGTTGATGTGGTGTTGATATCCTAGCTCTTTTAGAATTGGGTGTGGATCCATGCAGGACATGCAGGCTCAGCTAGACTGCCTGCTGTGCTGTAGCACTGTGTACTCAAACGAAGTGTGCAGTGCAGGCTGGCTGGGCTGTGGATCAAGCCACAATATCCAGGTGCCATACCTGGGTGGCTGCGCCAATGTTGATGCTCAGTGACAGCGCATTCAGCACAAATTGGAGGTCTTGAAGAGGTGTGGTGCTGGCCAGGATGCCGGATGAGGGCACGCACTGTGTACGGCTGGGATTGGGCTGGGTTCCGGAGGGGCAGGTTACGCAACGTTGCAAGCTGGCACCTGTGGTGGTCACTGTAGCCACCACTGACGCTGTACTGGCGCTGGCGGCACAGGCACAGGAAGCGGTCGAAGCATTCCTTGCAGGTGACCAGGTCTGGTAGATTGCACTGCCAGTAGACACATCAAAATTGTAGGTGCTGCCTGAGGTGCCATCACAGCTGATGCATGTGAGCTGGTTTGAAGAAGGAAAGGATCCCTGCACAGGTGATGTGGACGAGCTGGTTGAAACTCAAGGCTACCCATACACTAGTGTTGCCTGGATTCCCACCGTTGGACAAGATGAGCATGCAGGAATGGATATGTCAAAGAACTGCCCAAGGGGACAGGATGAAGTTTGGAAGGTGGCTGTTAGCTGAGAGGAGGTAGGGCTGGCACTTGGTGGCGACGGAGGTGGTGGCTGGGCTGTGCTGGATGTCACGTGCAACAGCAACACGGATGCTATGCCAAACACAAGAGCTCTGGTCAACGACCAGTGCGCAGCCAAAGAGCGGCTGCAGGAGCCGTTCATAGCCATAGATGCTGCTTCTCTTCAGCGCGACTCTTTTCTGACCAACACGTCTAGTTTGACCGATATCATGTGCACGACTGTTCACTTATTAACAAGTAGATCGAGAAGTGCAGTGTCGTGCTACAGTAAGTATAGCGATACTTTGTCCGATGCAATAGTACACATGGGCATGCGAACTCTACAATGTCCACGGACAGTTCCTAGGTGTAGGTGACGGTCCCCATCAGGCCCTTAGCCTTTATGTTATAGCAGGCACTGTGACAAAGATGTCGACTAAGGAGGAAGCCCTACGGGTGCATTGTGTCACACAGGCGGCCGCAGCTAGGGCACGCCCATAGAATTCTAGGTGGCTCGGAAACCTAGAAAATTTTCCTGAGCCTAGAAACCTAGAAATAGAATTCTAGGTTGGCCGGCTGGATTCCTAGAAATTTTGCCTGAGCCTAGAAACCTAGAAATAGAATTCTAGGTTGGCCGGTCGCGCCTTAGCCGCAGCAGCTCTGGAACAAGACACAACAAGCTGAATTGCTACCATGCTTTTGGCCTGCGGCCGGAGCAGTGTCACCCACACCCATCATGCCATGTCTGTTGGGGCTGAGGTAAAAATCAACATGCTGGTTATGTCGCTGTCGCTGTGGCTTGTTCTGGCCATGCTACAATGCCGTCTGCTGAGATGCTACCAACAGCAGGCCCGCGGCTCATGCAGATTGGTTATAATTGTGAAGAACAGGGTCCCATAGCATGGCTGCCATGGTCACAGGGGGGTGCTGAGGTTGGTTGATAGATTGGGGCTGTGGGCACTGGTGCCAGGGCCCACACCTCGTCACATTGTCATGTGCAGGCAGTGACAACATGCCAACCTGATACTATTGCCTATGCATACGACATAATCCTTTCCCAAAGAGAGCTTGGATTACAGAGATGCCACGCCACCTGGGTACGCCATTTGCACCGGTGCAGTCCTGAATTATTTGAGGGCTTCGGCTCTTTGACAGGCTGAATAATGAGTGTAGTCATGCTTGGGCTCTGTTAGGCTGGGTAACTGCTGGATCGGGCCACTATTGCCCACCAGTATATTCCCGCTAGTGGCTGCTAGTGGCCACTACTGGTCCGGCTCAAATGAAGGCTCTAGTGAGGGACAAGGGGGCTGGGTAACTGTGAGCCAAACTGTAAACACTGGTGTAGGGCGGTTGAAATGAAATGAAGACAGCAAGCGTGGGTTCACGGCGGAGGCCTATTTACTGAGGAACAAATGTCCGGCCCAGCATAGGGAGTGGGGGGGCGGGGGGGCCTCGTCAACAGGTTGGTGGGCTCAGCCTGCTGCCAGGGCAACCATATCCAACTGCCAGGCTGCCATGGCTGCCTCCATCTCTCTGGAGGTGTGCACCGCATGGCGCAGCAGCCGGCCCCAGTTTGCTGGGTCCTCCACCCAGTCATGATCCACCTTCTCCCCCTGCTCAAGCCCCAGCAGGCCCCGCTGCAAAGCCACCTCAGCCTGCATGGCTGGAGTCACCACCACCCCACCTCCCCCACCAGCCAGCTGACCTCCAACCCACACACCATGCGGCGCACATAGGTGCACTGACGCTTTGACCAGGCTGGCAGGTGCCCACCACCCAGCCCCCTGAGCCAAAATCTGCTCTGGTGCTCGTTAGGGCCCACCAGGACCTTGGCCCCAGCCAGGGACACTGACTTCATGAGCCTGCCTGCGAAGAGCAGCGTGAGCATGTTGCCGAACGCTGTCTTCAGCTGCGTGCCGACGTGGTCCACCATGTTGGTGTCAGGGTGGTAGCGTGGGATTGCTGCGAGGCGGGCGCGGAGGTCGGGGTGCGCGGCCAGCACGGCAGCGACTGCTGCGCTTGGCCGAATGTTCGCGCCGTCTCCGGGCAAGCCGCGGCACTGGAATATGTCTGTGTATGTCTGTGGCTGGCCTTGCGCGTCGAGCTGGACGGCTGCGTGCAGGGTAAACAGGCCCCGAACGAGAAAACCCAGCAGCAGGCTGTCAATCACCGCCCGCTCGCTGCAGGCCTTCACACTTGGCTGCACAGCGTCGGCCAGGAAGGCATCCCACAGCGCTGGCGGTAAGTGGTCGGTGTGGTGGGCTAGCTTGCGTTTCCGACCGTAGTATGTATTGTCCCTTACACGAGCAGCGCGTGCCTCTCCTGAAGCCCTCCTTCTGCGCTGTGCCTCGTTGAGTTCGGGTTGTGCTGCCTCGTCGCGGTAAAATATGTCGAAGTCGGGGTCCTCCGGCACTGCTCTAAGCCCACCCAAATCAGCTCGTCTCTATTCCTTGCCATAAACAATAGCAACGCGAGGCAGCTACAAATACTTAGGAATTTGATGTTTGTCACACACATGTCTACACACATTTCCACACATGACCACACACCCATGAGTGCACCCAGTTGTGTATGCTGCTGCCCAGGCTAGGCTTACCCACCAGCCTGCAGGCATGCCTTGCAGCGCAGTGCTCAAGCCCGGCTTGGGCGGGCTGCTAGGCCCAACCCCCACCATTGCCTTCGCAGCAGCAGCAACAGCAGCTTCTGCGGCTTTGGTTTGCCCAAGCTTGGCCTTCGTCGTAGTCCGGCCGGCACATGCAGAGGCGAGCCCCGTGACAACGGCCCACAAGCCGTTGTTTAGGCCGTCGGTGAGTTCATCGCTCTAGTCAGGCCGGGTGCTGCGCCTTACGGCTATCTGTCTCATTCTTAGGAACAATCCAGTGAGCTAAAGAGCATTACGTCCCTTCTGAATGTACCTTCAATGCTGGGTGTCTTGGCTCGCAAGTAAGCAAAGCAACAGCAGTGATGGCTTCCTACCACCAGCCACACATGGCCGAGTCTTGAGTAATGAACGAGTCTTGAGTAATGAACGGCACATGCATTGAAACTGCTATGATGCACACTGTGTAGCATATGTGCGACTTGCTCATTCCAGCTCGCGAGCTGCACCTAGGCCTTGTGTATGTGCTGTGTAGGCACGTATGTATGCACATGCATGCCATGTGTAGGCATCTGTGAAGAGTGCGTTGTTTAGTGATGCATGGTGGGCCTTGTGGAGACTGTTATGAAGGGGCCTGGGCAATTGGCCATCTGTATGGCTTGATGTCCAACTGTTGCATTGCAGTGTGACTATCAGCGTGCTGCTGCGCTTCAACGTGTACATTGTGGAGCTATTGGAGCATGAACGTAAGGCACTGGACGCAGAGGCCGAGGTAGGGAGTCCTGGCTAGGCTGAGGGGAGTCTTGCAGCACAGCAGCGCAATGGTTTTGAATGAGGTCAGGGGGTGGCTCAAGGCTCAAGGAGGCAGCCATGAAGGCACCAAAAGCCTCAGCTTGCCAGCACCACAGGTTGCTTCAAGCCGTGTTGCTTTTGAATCTGTCATATACGACTCGCTCCAGGGCGACATGTACATACATGGGTGCACACAGCTCAGGCATGAACCACTGGCACAGGCTCCGGCAACGTCATCAGCACCAGCACTGAGAGCCATCAGCACCACCGCTGGGAACCATCAGCACCAGCATTAAGAGCCATCAGCACCAGCGCTGGGAGACACAATAGGCACTATTGGTCACCAGTTTCATCACCAGGCCTTGTTGCTGCCGATGCCATTTTGCTGCAAGTGTTAAATGTTCCATACAGAGTGTATAACAGCATTCAGGTATGTGATGACAGTGTTGTTGCCAAGTGCGCTGCATTTGATTGCCATCTAGAGCGTGGCACAAGGCTAAGGTGAGGACCGTCAGAAAGGTGTCAAATGCAAGAAGAGAAGCAGCAGGGCCAACCCAGATACTTTGCAGTCCCACTGTTTCAACTGTAGCTGCCACCTGCCGGGCTAATAATGCATTGACCTGCTGGGCGGTGTGACACAGGGTCGACCCGCTCCGCCGCCTCCACCACTGCCCAATGCCTGGCAACCCGTGGTGGGGGGCGCTTGGAGCGCTGCGCGGGAGATGGCGGTACGCCTCGTGCGTCGAATCTACGAGCACCTTGTGGTGTGGCGCGTTGGTTCCCGGAAAGCCACACCGTTCCTGCGTGATGGCGTGCTCTGGATTGGCCATGTGCTCGCACCGATGCACACATCCAGCTCGACCCGCCGCCGCCTGTTCAGCTTTACGTTCGCCTTGCTCCACAGCAACGCACTATTGTATGCCGCGGACTTCACAGTGTCGGTTGCACAGCATGTTTACGTGGTGGTGCGGCATCGCAAGCAGTGCAGCAAACGACAGCGCGCACTGCTGATCACACGAGGAGCTGCAGCGCATCTACTGCGCTGCACCACCGTCCTCATCACCACCTCCAGCCTTGCGGCGCTGGCCTCCTTAGCTAAACCAGGTGTTGGAACAAAGGTGTGTGGACCCTGCTCCATCCCAAACAGCTCATGGATGTAGTGTGGCACGCTGCAGTGCTCGTATAGCACACTGCAGCTACTGCAGCGCACTGCCTTGAGAGTGCCACCGCCACCTCGTGGCAGCCTGCATGCATATGTGTTCCTGACTTTCTAGTGTGGGCTGTGTTCCTGAGCTACCTCTGTCCCAGACACATTAGGGCACACCAAGGCGTGAGCCTGCGACGAACTTGGCAGTTTTGCCAGCTGCTCATATTGAGGATGCGCCAGCTGCTCACAACTCTGCACCCCTCTGGGTTGGCATCGTCCTGCCCCTTCCTGCTAGGCATTTCTAGCACGCTGTGTGTTATCCCCTGCTTGCATGCATGAGGTTGGAGTCTGGTCACACTGACGAGGCCTGCCATGTTCTCCCTTTCTGTCACACCCTCCATGCCGTCTGCTGCCCTCTGCCAAGCCGCACCAATGCACCTGGTGACAATGGTTTAAGCATTGAGCCCCCTCATCATCATCAGCAGCAGCTGCAGCAGCACATGGCTTTTGCGTGTCAAAGTTGCTGCAACACGCATACTCAACACGCATGTGTCATAGTTCAAGCTTGCTTGTGCGGACGCGTGGCAGTAAGTCTGTTCTTGCAAAGACTGTTTGAGATGCATTGCAGGCATTGCAATCGGCCCACCGGCCCCTGCTCTGTTGGTGTACCTGCCAGGCATGGTGTGTGAGTGCTGCCTGCAGGTCGGCTGGCTGCTGTCAGACCTGGCTGCCAACCACCTGGTTTACACACACATTGCAGCCTTGCTCTAAGTGGCAAGTCATTGCCACTGCACTGCTAGAGGCACAGCCTGCTGGCTGACCAGCAGCGGGACATCAGGTTAGGCCTGCAGCAGCCAGGAGGCACCGGGCAGCACGCAGGGAGGCTGGGTGGGAGACCTGGCCTCATGGCCCAGCCTGGCAGCACATTGCAGCAGCAGTACCTCCAGCAGCAGCAGCAGCAGCAGCAGCAGCAATACAAGCAGACAGTCCAGCCACAGCTTACTGCCTCTCAGGGGATGCCCTGGCACTGGTTGCCAGGACGCGACGGGATGCTAGTGTTGCTCCCTTTGCTGTCGGACACAGCACTGAAGCCAGGCTGAGTGGGCACGCCACCGAAGCTCGAGTCAGGCTTGTCGGGCGCATTCAAGACGCTGGTATGAGCTAGTGGAAGCAGGGAAGCGGAGCACGCCACTCAAGTTGTTCATTGTCTGTGCTCTCACGGCAAGGGACCATCACTTCAATTTCAGATTCTTGGAAAGGCCTGGCAACTGCACCATTGTCGAGGCTGCTGGCTTGATGAGCATGCGGGTGCATGGAATGCTGAAAGTCCAACATGGGGCACCAGGTCTATGCATAGTGACCAGCCAGTCTGGAGCCTGATGCAGTGCCCGGTAGTGGCCCCACGCATCCTCCCTCAGATTCCACGCAGCCAGGCAGTTGCTCCGGCAGCAGCCTCTGAGCCTGGGCTCTCATCAGCCAAGCGCAGCAAGAGTGCTCCCTCATCAGCCAAGCGCAGCAAGCACACCAAGGCTGAGCAGGCAGCCACGCCCACCCAGCTCATTAAGGCACATGCCAAGGCAAAAGCAGGGTCACCATCTATCAGGTAGTGTAACGTGCATGCAAGAGTTTGCAGTGTACAGAGCGTGGCACTGTAAGATTGTTATAAGCACCGTCATAACGAGGGTTCAGAGTAGGCTCTTCTTGCAGACTGGCTAACTGAGTTTTGTCATGCCAACTCTACACAATAGCCCTCAGGGGTCAGGCAATAATGTAGGTGGTAGGCGCTCATGTGCCATGTGCACTGGGTTACTCCGCACAGCCCAATAACACCGTTTGAGTCGGGCTACTATTGCCCACTAGTATATTCCCGCTAGTGGTTGCTAGTGGCCACTACTGGTCCGGCTGAAATGGAGGCCCTAGTGAGGGACAAGGGGGCTGACTAAGTTAGCAACGACCTTTTTGTTAGCAATCATGTGTAAAAAGAAGGGCGCGGGACGTTGCAAAGGCGCTGCTAAGTTTGTGGTACGTCATGCTAATAAGGCGCGTCTTGCGGCCTGGATGCCCCAGCCGTGTCTTTCCCTTGATCACGCGGTTTGTGCTTGTGTGTAAGGGGCGGGGGTGGGGCGGCTCGCTTGGCTAATGCGCCGTGTAACAGGGGAACAGGGATGTTCAGAAGAAGGATTGTGAAGATACCGCGGTTGCTTTGTGCGCGATCTGCATGATACCGCTGATGTGCATGCTTAGATTAAGGCAGCTTGCAGAAGCAACAGTCTGAACTCATGGCACTGAACGCTCTTATGGCATGTGCCAAGTACTACTCACCAATGTGTTGAGCCTGCTCTATGCACCACACAATCGAGCGGATGGACAGTATGTGTTACCCGCAATGGTTGTAAAAACAACATCACACAAACACACTCAATCTTCTCAATCAAATGGTTGCCATCCGAGGCTGCTGGATCCCTACACCCACGGTTGCATCATGGACTTCCTCAAGGGTCTTACAAAGAAGAGCGGCGCTGGCGTAACCAAGAAGGCTCAGAAAGCAGCCACCCAAGTCAAGAAGTCCGTCTCTGCAGGGCCTAAGCGCGTGAGGGGATGGCTGGGCGGTCAGGGCGGGTGAGAAATGCGCTCAATCTGCGACGCACCGTAGCGAATGCTGTAGCTGAAGCCAATGGCGTTGGCTTCATGGACTTGCAGGTCTCAGACCGACCTCTCCAAGTGGTATGGTGCGTTTATTGGGCAGTTCACTCTCACCTTGAAACCGTCCATTCGCAAATGAGAGGCCCCGACCGTGATCTGTGCAGGCCCCGACCGTGCCCTGTTTTTGCCTAGCGGCCTTCTCGACGACAAGGACGTGCCTTCCTACCTGACCGGCGAGCTGCCTGGCGAGTAGGTGGCCTCACTTGGTGATGTGCCAGCAGCGCTCGTACAGCTTTGTCAGCTCCTCAGCCCAGGCTTACAAAAGCAGATCCAGCGCCCGACCGCGTCTGTGTCCTGGAGCTCTGGCCTGCCATCACCCTCAGCCCTGGTCTTGCCGAGGCTGATTAGCTTCCTACTGCGTGGTCCTGCAGCTATGGCTACGACCCTCTGTCCCTGGGCAAAGACCCCGAGACTGTGGCCAAGTACAGGGCCAATGAACTTCTCCATGCCCGCTGGGCCATGTTGGCAGGTGCGCCAGCAGAGCCCCAGCACCCTCTGACAGCTTATCTCATTTCAGTCCTAAGCTGCTAGTGGGCAAGTTGACACCACAGTGCGGAGAGTCCTGGCTGCTGTGCGTAACACTGCCACACCAGGCTTGTCGAGGGCACTGCTGCAATTCATGGTTGCCAATCAGGCTCCCTCATGTGCCAGGCATGAGCAGCACAGAGCAGCACAGCACAGCATTGCAGCTGCATCACCCTCCCCTGTCTATGCTTCCCAATGTCTGCCATTCTTACACTGCTTTTCCCATGCACTGATCATCCTTGAATGTCACTGCCTAAGTGATGGTGGCATGGTCGTTGCTTGCCTGCTCACCCCCCTCCCCATCACAACCTTGCAGCTGCGGGCATCATCATCCCTGAGGGCTTGGAAGCAAACGGTGCTGACATCCGAGGAGGGACCTGGTTTGAGACTGGTGCTGTCATGCTCAACGGCGGCACCCTGAACTACTTGTAAGCCTGGCCATGCTGCTTCTGCTGCACACTGGCACCGACTGCACCAGCACACCCTGTGGCCTGTACAGGCAGCACAAGTTTAGGGATGCTGGAGTTTGTCAGCCTGACCTCTTGGCCTAAGACAGCCCCACATAACAATGTACAACATTCAACGAACCCATACAGCTGTTGCTGTGTTTGGGAGCATGCTATGTCCAGGGAGGGCCTGCTATGGCGTAGTAGTGGTAGTTCATGGTTGCATTGCAGGGGCTGCCAACAGCATGTGGTTTCGGCCTCCTGCTCGTGTCATGGGTGCCTGCATCCTCTGTTTTCAGGGCGGACACTGTGCCATCCCTTGAACCTGTCTGTGCTGCCGCTGTTGTTGTTGGCTGCTGCTGCAGTGCTGTGCCCTGGGGCATCATCAACAACCCCCTGCCCCTAGTGCTGGTCATCCTCATTGAGATTGGCCTTATGGGCGCAGTGGAGTTCTACCGCCGCAACGGTTCCGGCCCTCCGGGCTACTCCCCAGGTGCCCACCAGCGCTAGGTGCATACTAGCACTGGGTCTCACCAGTAAAACAATGATGCCATGGTGATGGTGATTGCTGGATGCGTGGATGCAGGGGAGCAGGGATTTACATGTCTGTCCTGAGGATGCCCATGTAGACAGGCTGCCGTGCTGTTCGCTCCCTGCATATTCAATGCATGGACTACCACGACCTGCTCGAGTTCAAGGCAGGGTTGAGAAGGCCATTGTGTCCTTGCATCTGCTGCACATGTTGTGGACATATCATGATCTTTGTGTGCAGGCGTGGGTAACTTTGACAGCGACATCTTTGACGGCTTGGACTCCCTGTACCCTGGTGGGCCCTTTGACCCGCTGAGGCTGGCAGATGACCCTGAGGTGTTTGCAGAGCTCAAAGTCAAGGTGCGGCTGTCGTTGCGCTGCGGTCTAAGGCTCAGCTAGGAAGGCAGGGCAGGGCATGCACCCCCAATATGGTCGGTTTCCCAGCATGGCCTCCCTGGGGTAGAGTTGGGCATCGCCTACCATAGACAAAGCAGAATGGGCTCTCTGTAGTTGCATTAAAGCGTTTGCTGCACAAGTGTGACATTGCTGGCAAGGGTGCAACATTGAGGTTTGGACATCATGTTTGCAGGAAATCAAGAACGGGCGGTTGGCCATGGTGTCTGTCCTGGCCTTCGCTGTTCAGTCCTATGTCACAGGCGAGGGGCCATATGCAAACTGGAGCAAGCATGTGGCTGATCCCTTTGGGTGAGTGATGACTGCACAACCTACTTGATTGACTCAGCAGCAGTGTGTAAGCAACCCTGATACATGTTGAAGCAAAGCATGTGTTCAGTAGCAACGAGCCTGGTGTTGGCGCTGCATGTACAGATACAACCTGCTGACAGTCCTTGGAGCCGAGGAGCGCGTGCCAACCCTTTGAGTGGAGCGCAGTTCGAGACTAGGCGACGGGGTGTGCCCATTGCACTCGTCCCTTGTGTTGCGTTGTATGTCAGCCTGCAATCTGCTTCCGCTCAACGCGGGAGCCGGTGGTGCCGAGATGCACGCATGGTTTACAACAACAGTGATGGATGACGTTGAGGTGTCTCAGTCCAGAGAGTCTCGCGTTGATGACTTGTTTGCATGAGTAGGGAGTGTCAACCGCGAGTCGAATGTGTAAAACACATACTGCCCCAATTCACGGACTGCAACTGAGTCTAGTAGCAAAGGCAGCCCCCTTGTCCCTCGCGAGGGCCTCCATTTGAGCCGGACCAGAGTGGCCACTAGCAGCTACTAGCGGGAATATACTAGTGGGCAATAGTGGCCCGACTCAAACGGTGTTATTGGGCTGTGTGGAGTAACCCAGTGCACATGGCACATGAGCGCCTACCACTAGGGAGCGTCTCATGTACGTACATGTACGTACATGTAACTGTTACATTTGCGGGCTGGGCAGCAGGGCTGGGCAGCAGGGCTGCCCCAGGGCTGGGCAGCAGGGCTGCCCCAAGGCTGGGCAGCAGGGCTGGGCAGCGGGGCTGGGCAGCAGGGCTGGGCAGAAGGGCTGGGCAGCATGGCTGGGCAGCATGGCTGCCCCAGGGCTGGGCAGCAGGGCTGGGCAGCATGGCTGCCCCAGGGCTGGGCAGCAGGGCTGCCCCAAGGCTGGGCAGCAGGGCTGGGCAGCGGGGGCTGTCCGGGGGCTGGGCAGCAGGGGGGCCCTGGGCTGGGCAGAGCAGAGCTGCCCCAGGGCTGGGCAGCAGGCCTGCCCCAGGGCTGCACCAGGGCTGGGCAGCAGGCCTGCCCAAGGGCTGGGCAGCAGGGCTACACCAGGGCTGGGCAGCAGGGCTGCACCAGGGCTGGGCAGCAGGCCTGCCCTAGAGCTGGGCAGCAGGCCTGCCCCAGGGCTGGGCAGCAGGCCTGCCCCATGGCTGGGCAGCAGGCCTGCACAAGGGCTGGGCAGCAGGCCTGCCCTAGGGCTGGGCAGCAGGCCTACCCCAGGGCTGGGCAAAAGGGGGGCCCCAACGCTAGGCTGGGCTGTGTTTGGCGACTGGCTGGGTTGGTGGCTGCTTCCAGGCTGCATTCCCTGAATCAGCACAGCGCACAGCGCACTGCGAGTCCTAGATTACCCGTAAGGGCAAGGGGCATCTGCATGACAGTCTGCTGTGTTGTCATGGTGTCATTGTGTTTGTTTTCATCTGCTGACGCCTGTAATGGATGAGCTCCTCACGCTCTGACGAGAGTGTTCCTCTAGTGCTCCTGTGCAGCATCGCGCGACAAAGCTCATTAGTGCAGTGCCAGTGCCAGTGCTTCCACCCACCCAGCGGGCTGTCTCGCCAACTGCAATGGCTCCACTACTTCGTCGTCGATATCGCTATCAGGATGGGTCGCGACAGAACGCTTCTTGCTAGTAGAGCCAGCGGGCCTCTTGTCTGGGCCATCTTTGCGCTTACGACCACTGCCTGGCCCGCCCATCGGAGAACCCAAAAATAACCCCCCCAGCTTTTGGTTAAAGGATGTTTTGCACCACGGCCGTGCAAAAAGTCCGTGCAAACCATCTCGGTGGGGGGTCACACCCCGTGCAAAACATCCGGTTTATTGCCCAGTTATACGGGTGTTACACGGGATGTTACACGGGATGTTACATGCTAACGATTTTGGGGTTCCTGGCATCACGGGCGTATAGCAGACTAAGCGTTCATCGCATGCCGCACGGTGCTACGCCAATCGCACACGTCCCGGCACCGGGACATGCATGATAAGGTTGTGTAAAAGCCAGAAGTTGTTGCGTGTAGAAGTCAGAAGAAGAAGTAGAAGTAGAAGTAGAAGTAGAAGTAGAAGTAGAAGTGAAAGTAAAAGTAGAAGTATACGTCAAAAGTTGCTGCGTGTCGAGAAAGAGTCCGATCCTGCGCCTAACAGCCCGCTGAATGCCTTGAGGCATTGCTTCACCTCTCGCGGCAGTGGGCCAAAACTTGCATTTGTGCCTGGCAGCTGGCTCATGTTAGCGACGCCGAGCTCAGCCCGGTTGTTTGGTGGGCACCTTTTGCACTGGCACACCACAATGCCGTCGCTATTGTAACGAAAGAGCCAGTCATTTGCGAACTTGCTGAGTACAACATTTGCTGCCAAATTGAGACTGTTGTAGACCTGCTGCTTGGAAACATTCGCAGCAGCCATCAGCAGCTGCTAGAACTGCGACTGCGGCTTGCCGAGCTGCAGCCCGCGGCCCGCGACCCCAAAAATATTTTCTGGTGCGGGAGCAGGTGCGACCAGTGCGGCGGGGTGTACAAGCTCACTGTAATCGAGCCGAGCAGCTAAGAAGGCTATGTATCATGACCGGCACGTGTACGTATACGGGATGTAACATGTAACATAACATAACAATGTAACATGTAACGTTACACGGGTCCAGACGCTCCCTAGCTAATAACCACCGCTAGCGTGCAGTGAGCATCCTTGGGCTGCCTAGGCCTTCCCCAGAGCAAGACCCTCAGGGTTGCCCTTTCACGGTAAAATAGCACCTTGGACCATGATGGGGATGATGATTAGGGAGCGTCCGGACCCGTGTAACGTTACATGTTACATTGTTATGTTATGTTACGGTCAGCTGTGACACGCCCTGCGAAAAATTCAATTTTTGACGAACGGAGCCCGTAGGCCACGGATAGCAGTTGCGCCTGGTGCATTGCAATCGTACTTTTGCGCTGTACCCCGCTGATGGTTGTGCCTGGCCTGAAGCCTGTGGCGCCCTCCACAGTCAATGTGCTTGAGACGCAAGCTTGCTATTGGGTGCTAGCTGTTGTAAGGTCGTGCGGGTCAGAACGCCCATCGCAGCACCGTGCAGCATCACGTGACGGTCCAGTCGAGCGCGACGGTGGCGGGAGGTGCATCTATAGTCCTAGTTTGCCCAGGTAAGTGGCGCAGCACCATCAAAAGCGGCATGCCCCATGCCTTGACTGACCAGATTTCGGTGTTTCTCTGACTGGCGCCAGGCACTAGCCAGGACTCCATCCGCGACCATTGTCACACACATGTGTCCATAGCAAACACATTTACACAATAGGTAAGGTTGCTGCAACATGCAAGTGAGGTGTGAGTGACAACTTCACAGCAAGCCCATGGCACGCCCAGCCATGCCACAACCATGTTAACTAATGAAATGGTATGCCACTTAGCTAGTGGCCTGCTTGCACCCAAATGAAACTAAAGCCCAAGTTTCAAGTGGCGCTGACGATGCGTTCAACACTAACATGGGTATGCAATCCACCAACCTCATGTCCTCTCACTACCACTATGTGCCATCCTATTCGACTGCAGGAAGTCATGCCAAGATGTCTCTGTTGAGGTGTTTTGTAAGGGCGCGCTCCGCGTAGTCCCTTAGTGTCGTCTGGGCTGTCGCGGTTAACCCGAGGCAGCTACAGGATAATCGGTCACACCGCATTAGTGTGAGTTGGCAGGTAAAGCCTAGCAGCGTAAGCTGTGAGGACAACTGGTTCGATTCCAGGGGGCCCCGTTCTAAGCCCTAGCCTTCTCACGGTGGTGCCTTGTGGCCGACTGTTTAAGTACCCGCGGCTCGAGTGCCCTCGCGGCCGGCTCAGTGTTACATATGGTTCAAACGGTCCAACGTCGCCTTTATGAGGCTGCACGTTACAAGTGGTTTCCGACCGATAAGCCAGTTACTGTAAACACTCCGCCTCGACCATGTAAAAGATGGTTCGAAGTGTTTGCGTGTCTTACACAGCCACTGCAGAGGATTAGGCTCGCGCTGAGCGCTATTAAACAAAGCCTCGAAACACACAAAACATCGAGCTCGCCGAAATGGGGCCGAGAATAAGGCATATCTGGAGTCTCTCTATGAGCGGGCCAGTGCATTGTAGGATGTGTCGACCTTGCAGGCGAGCGTGACAGTGACGGAAAAGCTGGCGAGCGGGACGTGCCTAGTGAGTAGCTCCGGCCGGCCTCCTGGCCCGCGAGGACCTCCTGGGCGCTATTCACGCAAGGCTTGCCGCTGCTGAAGCCGTTGCTGCTGGGGTAAGTCGCGCTGATGCTTTTGCTCTTGCGCCCCAGCCGGTCTCATCAGCCCTCCATGCAGGCAGAAATGCAGCCTTGCAATACTGTGGCTAGCATCTTCGACATGCAATGTTCCACTGCTCGTCGACCTGCTGCTAATGCTGGTGTACCCCAGTCTGCTTGCTTGCAGGAGGCTGGTCCCCAGCCTGCAGGTGGGTCTACAGGTCCGCATGCTTATGCTGCAGCCCTTATAGGTAGTGGCACCTTTGCTGCCCAGCTTGCTGCTCAGCGTGCTGCTCAGCCTGCTGCCCAGCCAGTTATGCACAGTGTTGCTGCTGTTGCACACCAGTCTGCTGTTTTGCAGGAAGCTGGTCCCCAGCCTGCAGGTGGGTCTACAGGTCCCCATGCTTATGCTGCAGCCCTTGAAGGTAATGGAACCTCTGCTGCCCAGCCTGCTGCCCAACCTGCTGTGCACAATGCTTCATGCACTACTGCTGCTGCTGCATCTGCTGCACGTGTTGCATTCACTGCTGCACCAGCCACAGTGGCCCAGGGTGCTCCTGCCTCTGGCAGGACTCCCGTAGGACAGAGCCCTAGTAGGCCTGTCCCCAAGCCGCCAGAAGTATGCTGGGCTAGCTGGTGGCTCTGCCCCACTCCCACCTGCTGCTGTGCCTCTGGCTCATGACATTGTGGTGCACCCCCACAGGGGCTTGCCCCCTGTTGAGCGTTGGTCTGATAACAGCCTTGCTCAGGTTAATTGTGCTGTCACCTTCCTTAAGGATCTGGAGATGCAATGTGCTAACAATAACCTTAATCCTGCCCTTGCACTGCCATCCTCATGTTCAAGTCCATCAGGTATTCAGGTGCCTTGACACACAGTGGATATACCCCATGGGACTATCATTGCAAGCACTTCATTGAGATGGTAGGGGAGGTCTGTGACTGACCTTAACCATGCTCATGGCCAGCTAATGAACTCTAAGCTGCTGTGCATGTCTCTAAGTGTGACCCTGCAGGAGTACACTACAAACCTGCAGGAGTACACAGCAATACCATCACTTTGTGTGGTACAAGGGTGCATGAACATGGCAACGACTGTGGTCACTGCTTAGAGGGGCCTCACCCCCTAACTGGCCCAGTGGCACAGGACCTCATGTCCTTGGCACACCCCACTCTTGACGATGCTGTGGCTTCAGCCATACACAACCACAAGGGCATTGTAGCTGCTGCTGGTTCTGGGGTCACCCCAAGCAAGTGTGGTGGTGTTAGTGTTGTGGCTGCTGTTCGTCCGCAGATCGCCGCCGTCCCGGCAGCCCTCACTCTTACTCCGGCCTGGTCACTCCGGTCGCGCCGGTGGCGCTGGTGGCTCCGCCACTTCCCGTGCTTGCCCTGCAGCTCCCACGGCTCCGCCGTCTGCTGCCCCGCCTACCGCGGTATGATGTGTTTTTGGGTAATGACTGGCTGTATGCTGTAACCCCACACACTCATTGATCGGCACCGACTTTGCTGCCAAGCACGCATTGCCATAGAGCTTGTACTCCAAAGCTCATCGGTGGCTGCTGGCTGCTGGCACACTTCTTGTGTGTCACTGGTGCCACACACTCTTTCATCAGCATAGCATTTGCTTCCAAGCATGCACTGCTGCTATGCTCTGCCACTATGCTCTGCCACTGACTGCTCTCCCTCAGGCACAACAGTGGTCACTTGCTGACAATGCCACACTGTCCTGCCATCAGTTTGCTG
This sequence comes from Haematococcus lacustris, assembly GCA_030144725.1. NCBI lineage: Eukaryota > Viridiplantae > Chlorophyta > Chlorophyceae > Chlamydomonadales > Haematococcaceae > Haematococcus > Haematococcus lacustris. The sequence continues at coordinate 3,002,355 of JASKMD010000012.1, read as the reverse complement.
CTGTGGACTTATGTCTGCCTGGCCACTGTGCCACATGCAAGCTGACGGTCATGCCTAGCTTTGTGCAGGGTTATGATGTGCTTCTGGGTGATGATTGGCTGTTTGCCAACAAAGCTATCCTTTCTTATGAGGGTAAAACCCTTTCTCTTTCTGCTGCTGGCAAGACTGCTGTGACTCTGCCATGTCCTGCTGTGGCAGCCCCTAAGTATGTTTGGCAATGTTCTGCTGTAAGACCATCCCCTGCATTCTTAATCAATGCTCTCAAAGCCAAGCCTGAGTTAATCTCAGCTACCCAGGCGTCCAGGTGGCTCCTTAAAGGAGGCCGTGCTGTGGTTGCTTTAGTCATGACTGAAGGCTCTGCCTCTGCCAGTCCTGGTACACCCAGTGACCACGACAACCAACACATACCTGCAGCTATTAAAGCTGACTTACAAACTCTACTCGATGAGTACAGTGATGTGTTTAAACCACTCACTGATACCCCTCCTGAACGTCCTGTGGGTCATACCATACCCCTGGTCCCTGACGCCCGTCCACCTGTGACCCCCATGTACCGCCTCAGTAAACCTGAGCAAGAGGAGCTCAAGAGACAGATCCAGGACTACCTCAGCAAAGGTATGATTGAGCCCAGCTCCTCCCCCTATGCTGCACCCATCCTGTTTGTGCAGAAGAAGTCAGGTGAGCTACGTATGTGCATTGACTACCGTCAGCTCAACAAGCTCACACTACGTGACCAGTACCCCCTGCCCAGGATTGATGATCTGTTTGACAGGTTGTCAGGGTGTTCTGTCTTCTCCTCCCTGGACCTCCAGGCTGGTTATCACCAGATCAGGATTACTCCTGAGGACGTCCCCAAAACGGCCTTCAGGACCCCTGAAGGTCACTTCCAATTTAAGGTGCTGTCTTTTGGCCTGACCAATGCCCCTGCCACCTTCCAGCGTGTCATGAATGATGCTTTTGCACCTGTCCTGGGCAAGTGTGCACTAGTGTACCTAGATGACATACTGGTCATGTCTAAGTCTCTACCTGAGCACCTGCAGCACCTACGCCTTGTCTTTGACCTGCTGCGTAAAAACAAACTGTATGCCAAGATGTCCAAATGTGAGTTCATGCAGCTCACCCTCAGGTTTCTTGGGCATGTGATCTCAGCTGGCGCCATCTCTGTGGACCCTGATAAGGTGAGGGCCATTGTTGACTGGCCTGTCCCTTCGTCCCTGACCCAGCTGCAGTCCTTCCTGGGTGCTGCCAACTTTGTTCGCAAGTTTGTGCACAACTTCAGTGCCATCTCAGCACCCCTGACTGATCTGTGTGGCAAGCTCAGTGCCACATTCCCATGGCACTCCTGGCCTGACCATGAACGTCTTGCCTTCTATGAGCTCAAAGCTGCTGTGGCTAACGTGCCTATGCTGCGCCTGCCAGATCATACCCAACCCTTCCAGGTCTACTGTGACGCCTCACTCCAAGGAGTAGGTGCAGTCCTGATGCAGGATGGGTATCCCCTTGCCTATCTCAGCAAGAAGTTGTCCTCTGCTGAGGTCAACTACACCACAGGTGAGCAAGAGATGCTTGCTCTTGTCACCGCATGCAAGGAATGGCGTTGCTACCTTGAAGGTGTGCCATTCACTCTGTTCACCGACCATAAGCCTTTGATTTCACTGCCTACACAGAAGAATCTGTCTAGGCGTCAGGCTAGGTGGATGGAACTGCTGTCTAGGTTTGACTTTAAGCTAGAGTATATTCCTGGTCCTGTCAACCCAGCAGACCCTTTATCCCGGTTAATTACTGGCCTCCAGGAAAGTGCCACTGTGTGTGCAATGCTCACCAGAAGGCGGGCCCAACTTTCCCGTGAGGGGGAGGGAGCTAGTGTGGCTCGTGCCCTTGAGGCCAATGCCCCTGCTGCAGTCACTGCGAAATCCTCCTCAACTCCAGAAATTACTGAAAATACTACTGATACAAGCCATAACAGGGACTTTGTTCCCTTGGTCACCTGTACATCTGACACCTCAGTGCACTATCCTGCGGCTCCTGCCCATCCTCTGGGTTTGTCTGATCAACTCATCCAAGGATACCGGCTTGACCCTGCGTTTAATGCTGAAGCTGATCTGTCCAGCATGTACCAGGACACACATGGCCTATGGCGGCTCACTGGTAAGGATAAGGTAGTGGTCCCCAATGACTCTGAGCTGCGCAACCACATTTTGCACGAGATGCATGATGCAGTCTATTCAGGTCATGTGGGTATCAGCAAAACCCTGGAACGTGTGTCACGTGTGTTTTGGTGGAACACAATGCGTGCTGACGTCAGGTACTATGTGTCCACATGTGATGCCTGTCAACGTGACAAGGCGTCTACTCTCAAGCCAGGTGGCCTACTCAACCCGTTGTCTATACCGGACTACCGATGGGAGTCTGTGTCCATGGACTTCATTACCAAGCTACCCTCTGGGTCACATGGGTATGATGCTATCTGTGTCTTTGTGGACAGGCTCAGCAAGATGGTCCACTTTGTGCCCTGCCGTGAGGACCTTAAGGCACGCCGTTTTGCACAACTGTTCATTGACCATGTGTACAAACTGCATGGCATGCCTGCTGAGCTGATCTCTGACCGGGGCTCACTGTTCACAAGTGTGTTCTGGCGTGAGGTCATGAGGCGCTGTGGCTCTAAGCCTGCCCTCTCATCATCTTATCATCCACAGTCTGATGGCCAGACAGAGAGGTATAACCGTGTGTTAGAGGAAATGCTCAGGCACTACATCTCACCTACTCAATCTGACTGGCCTGACTACTTAGCCTTGGCTGAGTTTGCTGTCAACAACTCGTGGCAGGAGTCCATCCAGTCCACCCCCTTCCTGGTCAACACAGGTCAGTCCCCTGTGACTGTTGGCCTACGTGATCTGCCTTATGGGGGCCGTTGTCCCTCTGCTCATGCCTTTACCCGCTGGTGGCAGGATGCTGTGGCCAATGCCAGGAAGTGCATGGCTGCAGCCCAATCCCGTCAGGCTGCCTATGCCAACAAGGCCAGGCGCGACGTTGAGTACAAGGTGGGCCAGAAGGTGTTGCTCAGCACCAAGAACCTCAAGCTTCAGCCTGGGAAGGCTCGTAAGCTCATACCTAGGTATGTGGGTCCCTTTGAGATCCTGCTGCTGGTTGGTGCAGTAGCTGTCAAGCTAGACCTGCCTGCCAGCATGAGCCGTCTGCACCCTGTCTTCCATGTGTCACTCATCAAGCCTTACACTGGCACTGATGTGGGCTTCATGCCACCTCCTGTGACATGGATGGATGAGACCCCTGTGTACTATGTTGAGCGTTTGCTTGACCACAAGGGTGTGAAGGACAACAAAGCCAGCTACTACCTGGTGCAGTGGGAGGGCTATGACTCCACTTACAACACCTGGGAGCCCAGGTCCAACCTGACTGACTGTGACAAGGTCTTGGCTGAATACAATGCTATCCATCATCTTAAGTAAGTCTCCTGCATGCATGCTGCCGCGCTGCTGCACTGAGGCACTCTCTTCTCTGTGCTTACAAAGCCTATGGTTATACGTTACAATTCCCCTATTACAGTTGGTCTCTGACCACACCCAGCTTTGACCTGGCTCTACCTTCATGGTACCCAGTAGCTAACCAAGTGAGACCTAGGTCTTGCGAGTCTCGGGTTTAACCTGAGGCGGAACGAGGCATCCCCTTGGGGGGGAGGAATGTAAGGGCGCGCTCCGCGTAGTCCCTTAGTGTCGTCTGGGCTGTCGCGGTTAACCCGAGGCAGCTACAGGATAATCGGTCACACCGCATTAGTGTGAGTTGGCAGGTAAAGCCTAGCAGCGTAAGCTGTGAGGACAACTGGTTCGATTCCAGGGGGCCCCGTTCTAAGCCCTAGCCTTCTCACGGTGGTGCCTTGTGGCCGACTGTTTAAGTACCCGCGGCTCGAGTGCCCTCGCGGCCGGCTCAGTGTTACATATGGTTCAAACGGTCCAACGTCGCCTTTATGAGGCTGCACGTTACAAGTTTGATGGCAAGCATGGGTCTAGTTGGTGACAGGTGACATGTGCACCGCTAGAGCATCCAACCAGTCAACTATGTGCATGTTGCGCACTGGCTTCACGGTGGGCTGCCCATTGCCCACCACAGCCCACAACTCTTGCAGCTGGTTTTTCAGCAACTTTGAGGTGGTTGGTGGCAGCTTGTTGCTAGCTAGCTTGCAGCGGTACAAAGCTACTGCCTGCAGGTGCCTGCCCTTATCTGTAGCCTTGTCCGCTGCATACTGCTTTGCCTCCTCTTGCTGCATGGTGGCTGTTTGCCCACAGGCTGACCGTGCCTCTACAGATGCCAGGCTGATAGTGATGGACCCCATGCTTGCTTGTTGGCATGATCACAGAGGTTGACCGCTGCCTTGTTAGCTGCAATCGCAGGTGGCGCACCTGCCGCCGCAGTGCCTCAGCTGCCTCATCCACGTTTGCCTTCACCCGGGCTGGTAGAGGCGTAGAGGGTGGAGGAGGTGGCAGCGGCAGCGGCGGATGCACCAGCAGTGGGGCAAAGTGAGGCTGCAGAGGAGGGGGGCGCAGCTCTGGGGGAGGAGGTGTCAGCTGTGGGTGTAGATGAAAGGATGGCAACTGCAGCTGCGGGAGGAGGGGGAGGGCCTGCGGAGGGAGGGTCGGCACCAGTGATGGGCGATTGGGTAATAATGTAATAAGTCGGTAATAATCTAGCGCAAAAACCGGTAATGAGTCGAAAAAATCGTCCTCAAAATGAGTGAACTTTATTACATCGGTAATAGCTCCATTGCCCGTTTGGTACTCCGCTTATTACTTATCCCCCAACAATGTATCCCATCTTCCGCAAACCCCAAAGCGGGCGGCTGCCCACCACAGACAAAGAGGCCATCGATTACTGGATGGCTGGGGCATCTGCCAGGGGCCGTTACCTAGGGCACAGCGGCTAGGGCTACAGCCCAGCCTGTAGCATGCTGACCCACTAGGGCTAGGGTGTTGGGCTACAGCCCAGCCTGTTGCATGCTGACCCACTAGGGCTAGGGTGTTGGGTTACAACCCGGCCTGTTGCATGCTGACCCACTAGGGCAAGGGTGTTGGGCTACAGCCCAGTCTGTAGCATGCTGAACCATTAGGGCTAGGGTGTGGGGCTATGTGGGATATTTTGCATCTAGGTCCTACAGGGGAGTATGCTGTAATTGTATAGAATTAATTGGAGATTTTTGCGATGTTTCTGATTTATTTTAATTATATATTATAAATTTAATTATTTATAAACAATTATATATTAAAAGTAATAAAAAATCCCTGTTTTGATGTCTTTTATAAAACTGAGTAATACGTCTTTTCCGAATCGCCCATCACTGGTCGGCACATGCGGGAAAGGGGGTGCCACCAGGAGGGGTGGTGGGTGTAGGAGGAGGGGATGGAGGTGGGGTGGGGCTGATGCTTGGAGGAGTTGAGTGGGGTGTTGGTTCAGTGCTGGGAGGTGGTGAAAGGTGGCTGGCAAGCGGACAGCTGGTAAATAAGGGAGGGCATGAGCTGCCCACAAGTGCTTTTGGCCATGGGATGCCAGGAAGGCCTGAGCATCTGGAGGCAAGCGGTTTGAAAGCGGTTCCTGCATGACGAGCAAGATCAAGGCAGGGTTGAAGCCAGGGGCAGGGCTGAAGATGTTGTTTGTTGTAGACGTTCTCTACCTGCTGTTGTACAAGCATTTCATTGTATAGTAAAGTGGAGCTTTGTAAGTACCAACCTGTCGCTCAGCTTTGGTGCCGCCCCCTGCCCAGCAAGTTGTAGGCCGTGCCGGATAGCGGCTACTTCCAACCTTATGGAATGTTCATCCTTCTGATGCTGCAGCGGTTGTGCCCTTGAAACCTGCAAGAAGCACACAAAAATAGCATGCAATATGGAGCATGCACCCTGCATTAAGGATCTGCAACAAGGAGGTCTACAGGAACATGTGGTGCAAACAAACATATGATGCATGGCCACTAACCTCCAGCAGTGATTGTGTGGCGGGCTCCTCGCTGCTGCCGGACACCGGGCGTTGTGCGGCAGTTGCAGCCACATGCGCCAGCCCAGCCCCCTGCCCCTGCAGCCCTGCCCCTCCCTGCCCCTTGCTGCTGCCAGCTGCCAGGATGGTGGGTGGACACTGGGCAGGACCTGCAGCCACATGCGCCAGCCCAGCCCCCTGCCCCTGCAGCCCTGCCCCTCCCTGCCCCTTGCTGCTGCCAGCTGCCAGGATGGTGGGTGGACACTGGGCAGGACCTGCAGCCACATGCGCCAGCCCAGCCCCCTGCCCCTGCAGCCCTGCCCCTCCTTGCCCCTTGCTGCTGCCAGCTGGTGGTGGGTGGACGCCGGGCAGGAGGAGTTGAGGCGATGGTGCTTCATTCGCGGCTTGGTGCCGTTTCTGACAAAGCTGTACACAGCCAAGGTGAGCAATGAGGGCGAGGTCTTTGGCTTCATAAGCCGCTTTCAACTGGCTGTCCACAACACTGGCTGGCCCAATGACATGCAGCTTGTACTCTGGGGCACGAGTGAGGCTACCCTTAAGGCGCAAGGCTTCATGACGCAATCGCCATGCCACCTCCATCCCATGCTCCCCCTGGTGCACACCCACAACTACCCATGCATAGAACTCCCTGGTGACGTTGGGGCACGTGCATTTGCAACAGAGCACGCAATTGCCCTGGTTGGGGTGCTTGAACCTTGGCATTACTTCCTGCAGTCGAATAGGATGGCACATAGTGGTAGTGAGAGGACATGAGGTTGGTGGATTGCATACGTTGAACGCATCGTCAGCGCCACATGAAACTTGGGCTTTAGTTTCATTTGGGTGCAAGCAGGCCACTAGCTAAGTGACATACCATTTTATTAGTTAACATGGCTGTGGCATGGCTGGGCATGCCGTGGGTTTGCTATGAAGCTGTCACTCACACCTCACTTGCATGTTGCAGCGACCTTACCTATTGTGTAAATGTGTTTGCTATGGACACATGTGTGTGCCAACGGTCGCGGATGGAGCCCTTGCTAGTGCCTGGCGCCAGTCAGAGAAACACCGAAATTTGGTCAGTCAAGGCATGGGGCATGTCGCGTTTATTGGTACTACGCCACGTACCTGGGCAAACTAGGACTAGAGATGCACCTCCGGCTCCTGTTGCGCTCGACTGGACAGTCACGTGATTTCGCAACGCGTCCCTGGAACAATTTGTGCGATGCCCAGTGATAGAGACCACTACTAGAGGCTCATCCGCGGGGGAACATGTTCGCCCACCACCATCGCGGCCATACTAGAGGCCAGCGACACAGACACGGCTTGAGCTATAGAGCGGGCTGGTGCAAACGCGATGTCCTCACAGGTGGCATGTGTGACCCAAACTGACCCATGCGAACATTTTATCAGGCGTGTCACAGCTGAAGTTACGGCCCTGTTCGCACTCGATTCGTTTTTCGATATTCGATGTCGTTGACGGTTGACTGGCTAACTGCCTCCTTTTTTTTGCGCTGGCATCGCTGATGGGCGGCTACTAGTTTAAGGAGCAACCTGAATTGGGACGCAGTAGCCCAACAGCTAGAGGATGATGATGAGGATTGGGAGCGTCTGCGCGAAGATGATTGGGACTGAGAGGTGGTGGATGATTGGCGTGGGGATGGAAGTCAGGAGTCCCCAACATGGGGTTGGTAATCTTCATGCAAGTACTCGCTACGAAGTGCACCGATTTCGGTAGCGTTTGTTGCATTGGCACCTGCGAATAACTCCGCATCTACTGGCAAGCGGCGCGTTAATCCTTGCATCAGAGTCCGTGCCGGCGCAAGCGAGCACGGACACACCTCAGCTGCTCACAACCGATTGTTCTAGTGGTGAGTAATGGCACCAATGAGCGAACTCCGCCTGGCATCCAGCCGGAAGTACAATCACAGCACAGCCCGCCAGGCTCGCTCCGCGAGCCTTTTGTTGGTGCAGGCGGTGTTGGAGGGCCATCGTGGGGCTAGTAATGACTCGACATTGCAGCGAGGTGCGAATGGATATAGGTTTCTCTAGCCAGCCACACAGAAAAAGGGACCCCCTTGCACAAATCGGCATGTTGTGAGCTGACCACTCTGAGTTATTAGAATTTCGAGTCATTACTCTGTTCGTAACTCTACGACACAGCTGCTGGAATAGAAAGCACGGCAATCCATCAACCAGGCCCGCCTCCTCACCCTTTGGCGTGACCCGACTCTGCCTTGCAGAATTGACTAGCCTACTCCGACCGCCTGGACCTCGCACCCCCTTGCAGCCCCACCACCCCCTTGCAGCCCCACCACCCCCACCACCTCCCAGGCCCCGCAGAAGCCTCCCACCCCCTCCCGCCCCCGCACTGCCCCCTCACTGCCCCGCCAACCCTTCCCACCCCCTCCCACCCCTTCCCACCCCTTCCCAGCCCCTCCCACCCCCGCCACCCCCTCCCACCCCCTCCCACCCATGCCCACCCCTTCCCACCCCCTCCCAGCCCCTATCAATGTCGCCCCCTGGCCCTAGCAAGTCATTGCAAGACGCAAACCCATGAGTCCCAGCCGGCAGCGTGCTCATCTTGCAGCACTTGTAAAGTCACCAAGGGCTGCTCACCTGCACAGTCCTAATGGCCTAAAAGCTACAGCAAGGAGGGCTAACGACATTGCCCAGGAGGTGCAGGCAGAGAATGAGCTGCTGATGACCGAGGCTCAGTTGCTACATGCTATTGAGGAGGTCCTTGCTGCCAAAGTGCACGACCTTGAGGAGAAGCACCAGCACCTACAGGCAGCACCTAAGCTATCTGTTAGGGAGTTGCAAGCTTACCTTCGCTTCCACCAGCAGGAGCTTATGAAGGGGTGGCTGAAGCCCAAGCTGAAGGGTCTTGTCATGGCCCATATCTGCAACACAGTAGCCGCCCTGCATGGCGATGAGCTGGGGGTAGCAGCAGGTGCCGGTGCTGGTGCCGCCCCTGACCTGCCCCCCCCTCCTGCTGCACCCCCCTGGCAGCAGCAGGCAGCAGGTGCTGGTGCCGCCCCTGACCTGCCCCCCCCTCCTGCTGCACCCCCCTGGCAGCAGCAGGCAGCAGGTGTTGGTGCCGCACCTGACCTGCCCCCCACTCCTGCTGCACCCCCCTGGCAGCAGCAGGCAGCTGGTGCTGGTGCCGCCCCTGACCTGCTACCACCTCCTGCTGCACCCCCCTGGCAGGAGCTGGCGGCTGGTGCTGGTGCTGCCCCTGGGCTGCCCCCCCCTCCTGCTGCACCCCCCTGGCAGCAGCAGGCAGCAGGTGCTGGTGCTGCCCCTGGGCTGCCCACCCCTCCAGCTGAGCAGCAGGGGGTCAGGGCGGAGCTGGACACCAGCTCGACACGCAAGCGGAGGGCGGGCGGGAGGGACCGGACCCAACAAGTCGAGCAAGGTAACGTAGCAATGGCCTACACACCTTGTGTGGCCTTACAGAGTGGCCAGGTAGTAGGTACTACTCACGAAGCGGTCAAGCAATGCACCAGCGTTGTATACTTCCGAGCATGGGTGGAGGGGCGTCGTTACATCGGTTTTGCGTGCCATGTGCATTGTTTTGACTGCGGCGACTGTCCCTGACTGTTTGCAGAGGCTACTGGGCCACGTCGGTCGCGGCGGTCGGTCGCGGCGAGGCTCGCATGAGCAAAACTGGCATGAATTTGAATGTCAAGATTCGAGCCGCCATAGCACTCAGCACAGTGCACAGTATTTAATGTTACAAGCTGCACCGCATAGCTGACAGAGTCCTCTATCCAGGGATGTGCGAAACCTAAATAGAAACCACGTGGCTGAGACGCGGCGTCGTTTTGATTACCAGGGGTCGGTTTCCTATCATTTCCAGCCATTTTTTGAATGTTGGGGACACCTGAATGGAAGAGGCTGCGGTTGAATTAGCTGGGTGCCGCTGGGTGTCTGTGGCCGCTGCGTCTGATTCTGCGGGGCCTGGAACAAATGTAGCAACCGCCCAGGCTGGCCTTGCAGTGCCAACGTTGGCGACGCCTGCGTCCGATTCTGCGGGGCCTGCAACATCGGAAACAGCTGGGCGGGCTGCAGCTGCGTTGGCACGGCTTGCTGCGCCTGGGGCTGAAAGGCTTGCATAGGCTGGCCCTGCCGTGCCAGCATCGGCGACGTTTGCGTCTGAGCTCGCGCCTGTAAGAGGAGACGCAGCTGGGCCTGCAACTGTGGCAGATTGGGCTGCTGCATTTGTCGCAGCGGACTTCCCTGTACGGCTACCCTGCTTAAAAGATTCCTTCACCTGACCCAACGGCCCGTCATTCTACATCATTCTAACCTCGGTTCAAACGCGGCGGAAAGGAGGCTAGAATGATGTAGAATGACGGGCGGGTACTTTCGTTAAAGTGCAAGAACCGACGAAACCGACCGCCCCTCGCCGTCTCCTTTGGGGCTGCTGAGCAGCGCCCCTGACTGCTGTGAATGCGTAATCTAATCGTGCAGGGTCACAACGAGCAGGGACGCGGCCAGTGGCCCTAAACGCGATAAAGTGCGTCGGTTAGGCGAGAAAAACGAAAAACGAAAAACGAATCGAGTGCGAACAGGGCCTACATGTTACATCCCGTATACGTACACGTGCCGGTCATGTTACATAGCCTTCTTAGCTGCTCGGCTCGATTACAGTGAGCTTGTACACCCCGCCGCACTGGTCGCAACTGCTCCCGCACCAGAAAATATTTTTGGGGTCGCGGGCCGCGAGCTGCAGCTCGGCAAGCCGCAGTCGCAGTTCGAGCAGCTGCTGATGGCTGCTGACAATGCTTCCAAGCAACAGGTCTACAACAGTGTCACATTGTCAGTAAGGAGCGCAACTCGACTAGACGAGACGTCTCGACTCGAAATTTCGAGTCGAGTTTTGACTCGACTCGACTCGACGGTCGAGATGGACTCGAGATGAGCCTTTTGAATAGCGCACCTTCTTGAATAGCACACCTGTGTGGACGTTGTGGCGCCGCTCAGCGAATGATATGCTGGCCTGGCTGGGGTGGCGGTTAAAGTTGGTTTGCATAGACATGCCCGGACATGCCCAGCAGCGTCTGAATCGCAAAATGGAGCCCGAGGCCCCTCTCCCGCCTCAGCCTCCCGAACTCACCGGACTGACTGACTGACAAGCATGGGCAGCACATGGTGCAGGGTCTCTCTTTGCTGCGCACTTCGCCAATGCAGGGTGGGGCTGGCGGAGGACGTGACAGGGTTGCCTTAGGGCGGGGATGGCTGGCGGGTGGCTTAGGCGGGGCAGACTCCCCCGGCACCCCTGCCATTGCAGAGCCCACCCGCCCAGGCTTCCTGCTGGCCCCCGCTGCAACAACTGCAGTACCAGCTGCAGCGAGGCCTACCCTGCCCACCCTGCCTGCTTCCAAGCTCAGGGCACCTTATGTGTCCCAACTGTTGGGGGAGGTGGTGCAGATCTCCCTTGTGCTCGGCGACTGCTCTGCCATAAGGGGGGGCTTGTTTAAGCAACAGCAGCAGCGCCAACAGCCTAAAAAGACGGTGCGGGCACGCGACCCCACTCGCTTCTCTAACAACGTGTTCATGGCTGAGGATGTGCTGGAACTGCATGACTCTCTCCGTGGCCTTGTGGAGTCAGAGGAGTGGCCTGAGCTGAAGAAGGCGAGCAGGAACTCTGATGTTTTTAACAACCTGATGCGACGTGAGCTGGGAGGGGAGGAGAGGGGAGGGGAGGGGAAGGGGTGGTAAGCACATGGGGTATAGAGGTGTAGAGGTGGCACATGGGGTACATGGGGGCACATGGGGTGTAGAGGTGTAGAGGTGGCACATGGGGTGTAGAGGTGGCCACAGCTGCTGGTGTTGCTGGTGCGTTGGCTGCCTTTGCCATGCCATGTTGCAGCGGAGTGGTGGAAGTTGCTGCGCGCGGTCATCAAGCTCCTAAAGCCTATTTGCGACTTCACCCACAAGCTGGAGGCTGACTATCCCTACCTCAGCCAGCTACTTCCCATCTGGCACACCTTGTTGAAGGTGATGCATGCATAGCTGCACATCCGTCACAGCCATCATGCGCACAACATGTACAATTGGCAAGCATGCTTCGCCCGGCTTGCAACACACAGGCCATGCTTAGCCCCGCCCGCACTTGCACAAATAACCCTGCCCATGCTGTGCAGGGTGCGGAGGAGTGGGTGCTTGAGGTGTCGCGTGACAATCCGCAGTGGACACTGGGCGTGCTAGACTTGTTGCGGGAGCGGCTGGCCAAGGGTTACTGGCCGGTCATGCCAGCCGCTTACGTGCTAGACGGCGTGAACTTTGCCCCGCCCAAGGACAGTCTCAACGCATCTCCCCACCCCCCCTTTGGGCTGCTGTCACCACAGGAGAAGGAGGACGCCATCACCACGGTGGCACGCCTCAGCAAGCATTTGCGACCAGACCTCACTGACAGCCAGGTCAAACAAGCCGTGCAGCGGGAGGTAGATGTGCTGCAGCTTGGTGGTTGGGGGGACAGCGAGCTGGAGAGGTTCGCAGCTCTGCTTGCCCCCAAGCCACCAGATGCAGCTGGCAGGGTGGCCGTGGAGCCAATCAGCATGCGGCGAGCCTTTTGGGGCAAGGCAGGCCCCCGCGGCTTCCCCCATCTGGCTGTTGCAGCCAGCAGGCTCTTGGGTGTGCATGCCACCTCGGCTGCATCAGAGCGCAATTGGTCAGCATGGGGCAGGTTGTTCACATCCGCCCGCACCAGGCTTACCCTAGAGCGCGCCAAGATGCTCATCTACATCAAGGCCAACGCTGGGTTGGGTGCTCGCCACAACACTGAGGCTCAGCTCCTCGCGCGCATGGGCGAGTAGGCAGCCACCACCACCTCCTCAGTACAATCACTGCAGGCCACCATCACTTCCCCAACTCGTAGTGTGTAGTAATCCTGCACCACTCAACGCTCCTTTTAGAGACTTCATGGTTCGCAATGACTTATTCATGATTTAGTTCACGATGTAAGTACACTGTATTACCACTACAGGACTCCGAGGCTGTCGATGAGTACGTATACACTCGCTCTACGTGGACACAATAGCCGCACAACTCAGCATGCTTGGCGGCACTTATGCCTCAGCCAAACATGCATTCCGACCTTACAAACACAACTGTTACATAGTGCCTTGCACGCAGGCGGGCAGATAGATGCACCTAGCCTGCCTGCAGCTAGTTGAGTGGGCGGAGTGAAATCATCCCATGGCAGAATTCAAAAAAACCCGTCTAGTCGAGTCAAATCGAGTCGAGATCTCGACTAGATTTGACTCGTCGAGATCTCGTCGAGATCTCGACTAGATTGCGCTCCCTAATTGTCAGCAGATGTTGTACTTCAGCAAGTTCGCAAATCGCAAGTTCGCTCTTTCGTTACAACAGCGACGGCATTGTGGTTTGCCAGTGCAAAAGGTGCCCATCAAACAACCGGGCTGAGCTCGGCGTCGCTAACATGAGCCAGTTGGCTGCCAGGCACAAATGCAAGTTTTGGCCCACTGCCGCGAGAGGACCGGGGTGAAGCAATGCCTGAAGGCATTCAGCGGGCTGTCAGGCGCAGGATCGGACTCTTTCTCGTCACGCAGCACTTCTGACTTCTACTTCTACTTCTACTTCTACTTCTACTTCTACTTCTACTTCTACTTCTTCTTCTGACTTCTACACGCAACAACTTCTGGCTTTTACACAACCTTATCATGCATGTCCCGGTGACGGGACGTGTGCGATTGGCGTAGCACCGTGCGGCATGCGATGAACGCTTAGTCTGCTATACGCCCGTGATGCCAGGAACCCCAAAATCGTTAGCATGTAACATCCCGTGTAACATCCCGTGTAACACCCGTATAACTGGGCAATAAACCGGATGTTTTGCACGGGGTGTGACCCCCCACCGAGATGGTTTGCACGGACTTTTTGCACGGCCGTGGTGCAAAACATCCTTTAACCAAAAGCTGGGGGGGTTATTTTTGGGTTCTCCGATGGGCGGGCCAGGCAGTGGTCGTAAGCGCAAAGATGGCCCAGACAAGAGGCCCGCTGGCTCTACTAGCAAGAAGCGTTCTGTCGCGACCCATCCTGATAGCGATATCGACGACGAAGTAGTGGAGCCATTGCAGTTGGCGAGACAGCCCGCTGGGTGGGTGGAAGCACTGGCACTGGCACTGCACTAATGAGCTTTGTCGCGCGATGCTGCACAGGAGCACTAGAGGAACACTCTCGTCAGAGCGTGAGGAGCTCATCCATTACAGGCGTCAGCAGATGAAAACAAACACAATGACACCATGACAACACAGCAGACTGTCATGCAGATGCCCCTTGCCCTTACGGGTAATCTAGGACTCGCAGTGCGCTGTGCGCTGTGCTGATTCAGGGAATGCAGCCTGGAAGCAGCCACCAACCCAGCCAGTCGCCAAACACAGCCCAGCCTAGCGTTGGGGCCCCCCTTTTGCCCAGCCCTGGGGTAGGCCTGCTGCCCAGCCCTAGGGCAGGCCTGCTGCCCAGCCCTTGTGCAGGCCTGCTGCCCAGCCCTGGGGCAGGCCTGCTGCCCAGCCCTGGGGCAGGCCTGCTGCCCAGCTCTAGGGCAGGCCTGCTGCCCAGCCCTGGTGCAGCCCTGCTGCCCAGCCCTGGTGTAGCCCTGCTGCCCAGCCCTTGGGCAGGCCTGCTGCCCAGCCCTGGTGCAGCCCTGGGGCAGGCCTGCTGCCCAGCCCTGGGGCAGCTCTGCTCTGCCCAGCCCAGGGCCCCCCTGCTGCCCAGCCCCCGGACAGCCCCCGCTGCCCAGCCCTGCTGCCCAGCCTTGGGGCAGCCCTGCTGCCCAGCCCTGGGGCAGCCATGCTGCCCAGCCCTGCTGCCCAGCCCTGGGGCAGCCATGCTGCCCAGCCATGCTGCCCAGCCCTTCTGCCCAGCCCTGCTGCCCAGCCCTGCTGCCCAGCTCCGCTGCCCAGCCCTGCTGCCCAGCCTTGGGGCAGCCCTGCTGCCCAGCCCTGGGGCAGCCCTGCTGCCCAGCCCTGCTGCCCAGCCCTGGGGCAGCCCTGCTGCCCAGCCCTGCTGCCCAGCCCTGCTGCCCAGCCCTGCTGCCCAGCCTTGCTGCCCAGCCCTGCTGCCCAGCCCTGCTGCCCAGCCCTGCTGCTCAGCCCTGCTGCCCAGCCCTGCTGGACAGCCCTGCTGCCCAGCACTGGGGCAGCCCTGCTGCCCAGCCCTGGTGTAGCCCTGCTGCCCAGCCCTGCTGCCCAGCCCTGCTGCCCAGCCCTGCTGCCCAGCCCTGGGGCAGCCCTGCTGCCCAGCCTTGCTGCCCAGCCCTGCTGCCCAGCCCTGGGGCAGCCCTGCTGGGGCAGCCCTGCTGGGGCAGCCCTGCTGCCCAGCCCTGCTGCCCAGCCCTGGGGCAGCCCTGCTGCCCAGCCCTGCTGGACAGCCCTGCTGCCCAGCCCTGCTGCCCAGCCCCCTCCCCTACCCTACCCTACCCTACCCTACCCTACCCTACCCTACCCTACCCTACCCTACCCTACCCTACCCTACCCTACCCTACCCTACCCTACCCTACCCTACCCTACCCTACCCTACCCTACCCTACCCTACCCTACCCTACCCTACCCTACCCTACCCTACCCTACCCTACCCTACCCTACCCTACCCTACCCTACCCTACCCTACCCTACCCTACCCTACCCTACCCTACCCTACCCTACCCTACCCTACCCTCCCTCGCAGCCTCAGCCAACCTGCTTGTGACTGAGATGGTCACGAAGGCGCTTGCCCAAGCCCTGTAGCTTCCTGTCAAGGGTGATGCAGCTGCTAATGAAGTTGTGGCATCAAGCGGGCATTCTTTGGCAATCATGCCCTCTCAGGTGCCTGGCAAGGCGCAGCTCGAGATGAGTATGCAGCATTATTGAACAACTTGGAGCAGAAACTAGGCTGCTAATAGCAGGCACGTACAGCATAGGCAGGTGAGGCTGTACAACTGACTTCAGTGGTTGCAAAATTACCTACCCTGCTCTTATTCATTTACGTTGTATACACTGTAAGAAAGACGGGATTTCAAGTTGTGCCAAGCCTGCCCTGCCAAGTGTCCCCAGGCAGCACCACCCTACCCACTAACTGCAAGGGTGATGGCATCACCAGGAGCCTAGCTGGCAGCAGCACCACCCTACCCACTAGCTGTAGGGGTGCTGGCACCACCAGGAGCACAGCTGGCAGCAACACCACCCTACCCACTAGCTGTAGGGGTGCTGGCACCACCAGGAGCACAGCTGGCAGCAACACCACCCTACACACTAGCTGTAGGGGTGCTGGCACCACCAGGAGCACAGCTGGCAGCAACACCACCCTACCCACTAGCTGTAGGGGTGCTGGCACCACCAGGAGCACAGCTGGCAGCAGCACCACCCTACACACTAGCTGTAGGGGTGCTGGCAACAACAGGAGCATAGCAGGCAGCAGCACCACCCTACCCACTAGCTGTAGGGGTGCTGGCAACAACAGGAGCATAGCAGGCAGCAGGATGGAGTGATGAGTAGGCATCTTGACCATATGACTTGTATGTATAAGTCCTATCTGGAGGCTGCGCGTGTGCGCACGCTCTCTAGCTTATCAATCTTAACATACTCATGAAAAGATCTGCGTTGAGGCTGGGGCCTGGCAGTGACACGGCAACAAGGCCTGGCAGTCACAGTGACAGGACATGGAACTCGAGTGTTCTTGCCCAGGGAGACTGGTGTTCTGTGTGCGGCAATGGCTAGCTCAAACGCAGCGACATCAGTGGACAGTGCGAGTTCTTTGGCCCGGACTGCGGGCTGCGGACCCTTGC
Organism: Haematococcus lacustris; assembly: GCA_030144725.1. Lineage (NCBI taxonomy): Eukaryota > Viridiplantae > Chlorophyta > Chlorophyceae > Chlamydomonadales > Haematococcaceae > Haematococcus > Haematococcus lacustris. Next base: position 2,985,590 of record JASKMD010000012.1, on the reverse strand, counting down.
GGACCACTGCGACCGAAACATAGCATCTTACATAGCAATTTACATAGCTGGTGATAGACTGGCTTGTTTCCTCAGCAGGTCTCATAGGCTCGGGTCACACCCTGCAAAGCTAACTTCAACGTGAGTTGCGACGCCCATAATGATCAGCGCAATGCGCTGATATCCGCTGCGCGAAGAACGGCCGTCGGTGCGTCGGGTCGCAAACCTCCTCACTCCCCTCACACCGGCCGTCGCAAACCTCCAGTATAACCCGCAAATGTAACAGTTACATGTACGTACATGTACGTACATGAGACGCTCCCTATTATTAGCTGTACACTAAACCTAGCCTGGACGGCCACCATCAGGCCCGAGTGTCGCTGGTGGCCCTGCACGAGGTGGTGGCCACGCAGGCTGCCCAGTGTGTGCTGCAGGTCACGGTGCTGGCGGGCACGAAAGACCCAGCAGGCTGAGTAGCAGAGGCAGCCCACCGTATGGTTGAGTGCGCAGTCAAGTCTCCCGGTAACATTTATCCTGAGGCGAGCCAAACTAGAAAAATTGGTTTGAATATTTTCCCTCTGGCTTGGATAAATTGGCAGCACCCCAACTGGCTGCACCCTGGGCTCGGCCATCGAGTTCCGCTTGCCATCGTCGCAACGGCGTTGGCAGTGGCGTTAGCGACACCCCAAGCGACACTCCAAACTGGCGACATCCCAACCAGACTTCCCAAACTGCCTTTGGGGACAGCAACCACTGTAACAATTTGCGCCAGCAGTTGCACGCTGCGGGCAAGCACTCGAACACATGTGCCAGCCATCCGTCGCTATCCAGCAGCCTCTTTCGCCACGTTTCGACTGTGTGCCTCATGGTGTACTGTCTTGCAGGTGAGGCGCCAGCCAGCAGCCACACAGCAATCGCGACCAGTCATAGCATACATGCGCCCCGGTCGAGCGAAAGGAGCAAAAGGAAAGGTGCGCTGTTGACGAGCTAGCGATATAGCGAACAATCGATTGGTAAAGTCTGTGGCATGGTTTGCTTGCAGGTGGACTTCCAATGGCTAGGAGGCTACGCAGCTAAGAGGTGCAGCTAGTGAGCGCAGCCATTAACAGCAAGGAGCTTAGAGCGGCAGAGCGGTGGAGTATTGGAGGAGCCTGGAGCGCAGGAGCAGTTGTGAGCCAGGAGCCAAGAAGTGCAGCCAAGGAAAGCAGCTTGGCAGAGCAGCCAGGGACAGCCAGGAGCAGTCAGGAGCAGCCATGAACAGTTAGAAGCGGCAGCAATAAGCGGCACCCATGAGCAGCGCCCTCCCCCCCCTGCCGTCCCCCCTTCACCCCACACCCAACCCCATCCCCCCCCTCACACCCTCCCCTCCCCTCCCCTCCCTCCCCTCCCCTCCCCTCCCCTCCCCTCCCCTCCCCTCCCCTCCCCTCCCCTCCCCTCCCCTCCCCTCCCCTCCCCTCCCCTCCCCTCCCCTCCCCTCCCCTCCCCTCCTCCCCTCCCCTCCTCCCCTCCCCTCCCCTCCCCTCCCCTCCCCTCCCCTCCCCTCCCTCCCTCCCCTCCCCTCCCCTCCCCTCCCCTCCCCTCCCCTCCCCTCCCCTCCCCTCCCCTCTCCCTCCCCTCCCCTCCCCTCCCCTCCCCTCCCCGGCAGTTGTGGAAGGGCGCGAACAGCCTAGAGTCAGCTGATCTCTCTACCCTACCTTGCAGCCAAGAGCAGCAACCAAGTGCAGCCAGGAGTAGCCATGACAGCCAGCCGCTAGGAGCCGCAAGGAGCAGCAGCCAAGAGCAGCCAGAAGCATCAGCCAAGAGCGTCCAGGAGGAGCATCCCATGACAGGTCCATGAGATGTTGGTTGCGTGCAAATGCTGCATGGCGTGACTCGAGGCAGCAGGTGTGTGTGCGCTAGCATAGGCTGTTGCAGCCATGCCTCCATGCTTGCTTGCAGTGTGAGCATGAGCATGACATGTGTAGCATGCTTGGTGATTGCAGGCGGTAGGCGGCAGTGGTGTAGAGCAGCAGCCAACATTGTTGCTGTGTTGTTATGTTGAATGTGCTGTCACCTGTGTGTGTTGTGGTAGGTGAAGCGCCCAGTTCCGCTTCCGCCCTTGCCTCCTCCCCAGCACAGCACAGCAAAGCAAAGCAAAGCAAAGCCCAGCCCAGCCCAGCCCAGCCCAGTTAGGAGCGGCAGCCAGCCGGTGCTGGGGTGTTTGACTAGCCTGCCCACCTCTAGTCATGCATGTCCTTGTTTGTCGATCACAAGCATGCCCCTTACTTGCTGCAGGTCTAACCGTTACACTCCAACCCCTTGGCTCCTTCCCCCTAATCCTACCCTGTCCCATCACCAACACCTCCAAGTCTCCTACGCCCCCAACCCCCCCCCTTCCCCTCATCTCCCCCCCGACATCGTAGTCCCCTCCCTATTCTACCCAGCAACCAGGAGCAAACCCCCTCTTCTCCCTCTAATCCCTGCCCCCTCTCATTTGTCATCTCCCTTTCTTGCCTACCCTCTCTTCTCCCTCTTCTCCCTAGCCCTTCTTATATATGGCTAACCGTCTGCCGGTAAGTGGCTGACACCCAATACCCAGCCTGATCTCCCTCCCTCACGTGCACGCCCCTTGGTTGCAGGTCTGATGGGCACCTCCCCCCCCCCCCTTCCTTTTTCCCATTTCCCCCTTAACCGCCACAACACGGCCTCCGCCCAGGCTGCAGTGCATGAGCAGCAGCAGGTGGCAGTGCATGTGCTGCAGTGGATGAGCAGTAGCAGCAGGCTGTAGTGCATGAACATCAGGTTGCAGGTGTGTGGCAATGCAACCTTGTATCAGCAGCATGGCTGTCCTGAGCTTCCGTTCAGTTCCATGCCACACACTGTATCGAGCATAGCCGGCTGCTTGTCTGGCTGCAACACATGATTGTTGTGTGCAAGGGGGCATGCGGTGAGCCTGAGGGCAGCTGCAGCAGTCATTGCACATAGGGCAGTTGTTCTATATCAAACAACACATACAGCCGTACCAAGACATGCTAATCAAGGCTGAGGGCATGCACATGAGCTAGGAGCACTTGTAACACCCTTGTTATTCCCTTGTACCACTTGTAACACCCTTGTAAATCCTTTTAACATGGTGGTCATGTAATGCTATCCAACCAACCGCTTATGTGATCCCTAACCGTTGAGAGCTGACCTAACTAGACTTCTTTCCAGAGTCACCCGGTACCAACCTCTACATACCGTGCATGTACCACCGCATCCCTAGGTGCCTAGCTCCTAATTGGAGTAGTAGCTCTTTATTGACAATAGACAAGGCTATCCACGCCAAATAAGAATGGCCGCGCACTGTTAGCACCGCCTTGCCTCCTAGGCTTGATCCCTAGCTAGCCCAGCCCATCCTAACCTATCACTGCCAGGCCAGCCCAGCCCATCCCTAGCCAGCCAGCCAGCCCATCCCATCCCTAGCCAGCCCATCCCATCCCTAGCTATCCCAGCCCATCCTAACCTATCACTGCCAGGCCTGCACTTGCTAGGCGTGACCGTGATGCATACATGCTTAGGGGGTATGTAGCAGGTGGCTACCACGTCTGCAACATCAGCGCATCACCGCGTGGTGGTGTTGTCCATACAAGGGGCATGTGGCGCACCACACCCTAACATGTGGCTGGATCTGGTGAGCATCCACTATAGGTACCTTCCGTGGTTCAGCTAGCTGTGACACATTGGGTGTCGATCACTGCCAGGCCTGCATTTGCTAGGCATGACCGTGATGCACACGTGCAAAGGGGGTATGTAGGAGGTGGCTACCACGTTTGCAGCATTAGCGCATCACCGCGTGGTGGTCTTGTCCATACAAGGGGCGTACGTATCATTCGTGCGCGATATACTGCTGATGACCACCACTGTCTTTATCATTACATCTTGATCATTCACTGCTTACAAATCACAGTGTGTGGCATGGAACTGAACGGAAGCTCAGGACAACCATGCTGCTGATTGCTGAAACAAGGCTGCATTGCCACACACATACAACCTGTCGTCCATGCATTGCTGCTCATGGACCACAGCCTGCTGCTGCTCCTGCTCATCCACTGCAAGAAATGCACTGCAGCCTGTTGCTCATGCCGGCAAGGCTGCAGGGAAGACAGCTGTGCCGGGCAGCCGCCCCGCCTCGCCTAACCAGGTGCAGCGCAATGCAGCAGCAGCAGCAGGGGGTCCTAATCGGGCACCAGCCGGCAAGGCTGCAGGGAAGACAGCTGTGCCGGGCAGCCGCCCCGCCTCGCCTAACCAGGTGCAGCGCAATGCAGCAGCAGCAGCAGGGGGTCCTAATCGGGCACCAGCCGGCAAGGCTGCAGGGAAGACAGCTGTGCCGGGCAGCCGCCCCGCCTCGCCTAACCAGGTGCAGCGCAATGCAGCAACAGCAACAGCAGCAGCAGCAGGGGGATCGAACCAGGCACCAGCTGGCAAGGCTCCGGGGACGACAGCTGCGCCGGGCAGCCGCCCCGCCTCGCCTAACCAGGTGCAGCGCAATGCAACAGCTGCAGCAGCAGCAGCAGCAGCAGCAGGCCCCAGCCAGACAACAACCAAGACTGTGGCACCAGGTCGCCCCACCCTGCCCAACCAGACACAGCGCAATGCAGCAGCAACAGCAGCAGCCCTCAGCCATCTGCCCCCCCCCCCGCCCTTCCCCCAAGGGGGGGGCGGCCACTCGGCCCCTGGCTCACCAACCAAGAGCCGCCCACTCTCTCCCCCTTTGGGGAATCACCGCACAAGACATCAAGCGGGGTTGGGTGCGTCTGGGGAGACTCCTACGGGTAAGCTCAGGGCGGTGGGGGCTCAGGGCGTGGGAGAGGGTCGGGACTAGGGACTCGCCCCCCGAGAGCTCAGGTTAGCGGTGGCCTACAGCATGACACAGTGGATGACGCCATGCTTTTTATCCTTGAGTGCACTGCCACGAGATCCATCAGGGAGCAGCCATGTCTTTTCAGAACAATAATGAGATCTTGCATGACTTCATTTTGAGCCCATGGGCACCTTTGTTTGTACACCTTAGATTGAAGTGCGTTACAGAAAGTCCCGAACCCCTAGAGGGGGAGGGCGGCCAAGCAGCCTAACGGCTGACGGCTTAAGCGGTGTAAGCCACCTATCTTATCATGCACTGCAGCCTGGGCGGTGGCTGTGTTGTGGCGGGTAACAAACAACACCCACTGGCACAACCACCCCCATCACCACGAACAACAACGAGACCACCCCACCCCACCCCCATCACCAAGCTATGGCGCACAGCACGGACCGGCAACCCCCCATGTGCTTGGCTTGGCTCTCCTACTACTGTCCCCTTGGGGGAGGGATGGGCTGGGTTAGTGTGGTGTGGGCATGGCATGGCTAGAGTGGGCTGGCTGGCCGCTACTACTAGCGCGCGCCCGCTCCATGCTGCCCGCCCAAGGCTGGCCTTCAGGGAGGGGGGATGTAGACGGGGTGGCGGACTGGGAGGTGGTGGTGGTGGTGGTGGGACAGGAGAGGGTTAGGCCAAAAGGCAGGAGGGTGACCGTCAAATCTGCAACAAAGAAGGGGTGGGCTTGCGTTTACTGCCCCATAGCACCCAACTCATGGCTGCCGAAGCCATGCTTCACTTATGACTGCTCGCGCTTATTGCTTTATGCCTTATTGCCTTATGGCAGCTGACTGGGATGTGGGATGAGGGATGTGAGATGATGCAAGGTAGGGGTGGGCAGGGGAGGAGAGGAGAGGGTGCCGCTCCTGGCTGCCGCTCCTGGCTGCTCGCTCCAGTCTGCCCGCTCCAAGGTGCTCGCTCAAGGCCTTGCTTGCAATCACCAAGCCATGCTACACTTGTAATGCTCCAGCTGCCTCCAACTGCAAGCAAACATAAGCCAGCTCAGCTCCAATAAGCGGATCAACAAGGACATGCATGACCAGAGTTTGGCAGGCTGGGCTGACACCCTAACAACATGTGCACTCACAAGAAGTCCTGGCTGTCTCTCCAAGCGCCTTCTAGTTTCTGCTCCTAGCTGCATGCTTGTCCACTACAGTCCTGCACTACAGTCCTACACTGCTGTTGCTGGAGTGCATGTCATCCAAGCCATCAAGACATTCACCTTGCATGTGCAAACCTGCCATGTCATGTCCCACTGGGGCAGGCTGGGGCGGGGCGGGGCGGGGCGGGGCGGGGAGAGGAGGAGGGAAGGTACTTTTGTATTGGGGCGTGAGGGGTTTGTCGACGGATTGGGAGGGGGTGGGCGTGTCGGAAAAGGGAAGGGGAGGGGAGGTGCTGGTGGTGGTAGTGGGGAATGGATGTGACCATTGGAACCTGCAGCAAACAAGGGCATGCTAGCGGTCAAACTAGATACATAGAGCTGCATAGTTGCAAGGAATAGCCACTCACCACTTGTTGATTGGAGTGTGAGGGGGGGATTGGGGTCGGGTGTGGGGTGAAGGGGGGGACGGCAGGGGGCGGAGGGCCCTGCTCATGGGTGCCGCTTATTGCTGCCGCTTCTAACTGTTCATGGCTGCTCCTGACTGCTCCTGGCTGTCCCTGGCTGCTCTGCCAAGCTGCTTTCCTTGGCTGCACTTCTTGGCTCCTGGCTCACAACTGCTCCTGCGCTCCAGGCTCCTCCAATACTCCACCGCTCTGCCGCTCTAAGCTCCTTGCTGTTAATGGCTGCGCTCACTAGCTGCACTTATTAGCTGCGTAGCCTCCTAGCCATTGGAAGTCCACCTGCAAGCAAACCATGCCACAGACTTTACCAATCGATTGTTCGCTATATCGCTAGCTCGTCAACAGAGCACCTTTCCTTTTGCTCCTTTCGCTCGACCGGGGCGCATGTATGCTGTGACTGGTCGCGATTGCTGTGTGGCTGCTGGCTGGCGCCTCACCTGCAAGACAGTACACCACGAGGCACACAGTCGAAACGTGGCGAAAGAGGCTGCTGGATAGCGACGGATGGCTGGCACATGTGTTCGAGTGCTTGCCCGCAGCGTGCAACTGCTGGCGCAAATTGTTACAGTGGTTGCTGTCCCCAAAGGCAGTTTGGGAAGTCTGGTTGGGATGTCGCCAGTTTGGAGAGTCGCTTGGGGTGTCGCTAACGCCACAGCCAACGCCGTTGCGACGATGGCAAGCGGAACTCGATGGCCGAGCCCAGGGTGCAGCCAGTTGGGGTGCTGCCAATTTATCCAAGCCAGAGGGAAAATATTCAAACCAATCTTTCTAGTTTGGCTCGCCTCAGGATAAATGTTACCGGGAGACTTGATTGGAGTGCGTACCAGCAGCTGATGTGATCAGTTTAACAAGCATCAATGCCCCCGCCGGTACTCTGCAGCAGTGATGGGCGATTCGCCAATAAGGTATTACTCAGAGTAATAAAAGACATCAAAACAGAGGATTTTTATTACTTTTATGTACCTTTTAAAGTAATGGTATTATTATTTATGTATTAGTTAACAAATTCTCAATATCGCAAAAACCACCCAATATCCCTTGTAGACCTGGATGCAAAAATACCCAACTTAGCCCCACACCCCAGCCCTAGTGCGTCAGCATGCTACAGGTACATCCTTTTCCAAATCCGCATCATTGGCAGGTACATCCTTTTCCAAATCCGCATCATCATCGCTTGCTACGCTCTGCATCCAAATATACCCATCGCATCGCGTTGTTGACATGCTGCGTTGACGGACATGTTGCGGTCACTGACCTCAACGCCTTCGTCATCGGCACTTGTTGTTACAGAGCGTTGGGACGCTATGTGGTTGTTCTGCGATGGATGTTCGGCTGTGGTGGGCAGCTGCCCGCTTTGGGGTTTGCGGAAGATGGGATACATTGTTGGGGGATAAGTAATAAGCGGAGTACCAGACGGGCGGTGGAGCTATTACCGATGTAATAAAGTTCACTCATTTTGAGGACGACTTTTTCGACTTATTACCGTTTTTTGCGCTGGATTATTACCGACTTATTACATTATTACCCAATCGCCCATCACTGCTCTGCAGCCCTGGTGCAACCTCTGCCTGGCCTTGGGCAGCCGGTCATCGACTCGCTTGTAGCACTGCTGGTGCTCTTTGCCAGGGGTAGGCAAAGCCTCGAGCTCCTTCCATTTAGTGAGTACGGGTGTGCAAGTGTACGGAATGAAGCGTTGCCAATGGGGCAAATGGTTGGGCTCATAAGTAGGGTACGCCCATATAATTATAGTTGGCTCGGTTTCCTATAAAAAGCTATAATTATAGGCTATAGGACTGTAGTTGGGTGTTACTGGCGTTTAAAGACTCATTTACGGCTCATTTAGGAGGCCATAATAGGGGGGTGAGGGCTGTTTAGGGTACGCTTTTCGCTGTTTAAGATACGCTTTTCGCTGTTTAAGAACCGTTTGAAATTTTAAACATGCGTGTTTAAGAGACGTCGCACCAGCCAAAGCTCTCTAATCCTTACGCATGTTCGGCATGAACAAAGCACCCTGCACCAGCTGAATCTGCACTGACAGCTATTACGCTTGCAGCTGCAACAGCTGGGCTTGCAGGCTAGAAACATGCCATGACAACCCTGACAGCCCTGACAGCAGCCCCGCCACACACGCACACACACTCGCACACATGCGCACGCGCACACACACGCAGCCCCGCCACACACGCACACACACTCACACACATGCGCACGCGCACACACACGCCGCACACACACACACCAAGCTCACACACACACATGCACACACACACGCACACACACAAACACACGCACACACCAAGCACACACACGCACGCACGAACGCACACGCACGCGCACACACACGCACACACACGCACACACACACACACACGCACGCACACACACACCCACACACACACACGCACACACACGCACACACACACACACACACACGCACACACATTCACGCACACGCACACACGCACACCAAACATACAACTCTTACCGCCACATAAAGGCTAGAGGCAAAGCAAGAAAAGGCAAGATAAGGCAAGCATGGCAACTATTCCTAGGCTATGCAAGCTAGCAGTCCCTAGGCTGTGCATACAGCTCACTCCGCTAAAAACCAGGAGGCATTGGAGCGCCATCAACATAAACACTGTTCTACGCTGCAAAGGGCACACCTCCGTGTCCTTGGTCTTCTTGTTCACCGTGCTTGTTTGCTGAGCCTTGCTGATAGCCGGGTCAGACCGTAACAGCGTGAACAGTCCTGCGCACACGCACAGTACAGATGTACACCGTTCGTCTTCCGACAAACCAGCTCCGAAGCACATCACCTGCTCGTCCACTAGCTGCAGCTAGGCATGCCTGGCCCGCATGCCTGGCCCGCTGCAAATTGTGGAGCAGCGGAAGAAGCGACTACGAGCACACACTCTACTACGCTACTGTAGAGGGACTAAAACACAACTAGAGCTAAAGCAATTAGCTCACCTGCAGCTCCGGCTGAACCAGCGGCTGATTTTTCGGCTGGGCTGGAGATGGGTGCGGCTGCAAATGAGGAGCAATGCAGGTTAAGCAACGCGAATAACAAAGCAGCCGCTGATGTACGGTTGGCTTACCATCCCGAAGAACGCCAAGAGATGTGTTGAACCACTATTCGGCCACTCCAGCGGCTCTTCCATGCCGCCAACACAAGTCGGCAAGAGAGGCCAGGCTTCCAAAACTGCGCCTCACTTTTGAAATGTGAGATTTGAGCGGGGTGGAAAACGACCAAAATAGCGTCGACGAACGTTAAAACGCGCGTAACACCCAACTACATTAGGTAGTTGGCAAACATGTGCGTGTTAAGCGCGCCTAAAGACGCTCGGCCTCGGTCCTCGCGCGTAACAGCCCTCGACCTCAGCCATCGGCCGCGTCGCTACGCTCCGCGGCCTCTGGCTGAGGTCTCGGGCTATTACGCGCTCGGACCTCGGCCTCGCGTCTTTAGGCGGGCTTAACACTCCATGTTTGCCAACTATCTACTACATAATTATAGCTTGGCTCAGTAGCTTAGCAGCCAAGTGCGAGAGGTTACGGGTTCGACCCCACGCAAGAGCGTACTTTTCACGTCAAGTCAGCTCAAACAAGCCGTGCGCAGCCCATCGACCCGCATTTTCATAACAAGCTCATACACAAGACAAGTGAGTTGATGAAATGTTTACGGTGCGCCGTTGAGAGGCGGTGATGAACACTATGTATCGCTGATGCTAAATACATGCATTGATGCAAGAAGGTGGCATTGATGCAAGAAGGTGATGCATTGATGCAAGAAGGTGGCGAAGATGTTGATACGGGTGTGGGTTGGGGTGGGCTAGGGGAAGGGGGGGGGAATTATGACTGAAAGTGGTCTTGCCGACCCTGGGCAGGGTCGTCATGGAGGGTCATTTTACATTCTCTCCACAATGTTGATTCTGATCTGATACAAACTTGCCATGTCATGTCTTACAATCATTACTTTGTGCTTAGTGGTACACCACACCAAAAAGGCAGAAGCACTGGAAGCAATACATGTCTCAAGCTCAACTGCCTCGCAACACCACTACAGAAGACATGTATCGCTGATGCTAAGTACATGCATTGATGCAAGAAGGTGGCAACACCACACAACACAACAACACCTCAACAACACACCACCACCACAACAACACATTGACTCATGCCTCACACACCACCTATGCTATGTGCACAACAAGCAAGGACCGGCTGCACCTCCTTGCTTTAGCTAACACTCACTACGGGACTGCTAAGCACTTTGCCTTGATGCCTATGCCCAATGCCCAATGCCCCATGGCTGGGCTGGGCTGGGCTGGGCTGGGCTGGGCTGGGCTGGGCTGGGCTGGGCTGGGCTGGGCTGGGCTGGGCTGGGCTGGGCTGGGCTGGGCTGGGCTGGGCTGGGCTGGGCTGGGCTGGGCTGTACCCTAACAACACACAACACAACACAACAACGTCCAGCTCCAGACTGCGCGCTCCAGGCTGCCCGCTCCAAGCTCCAGCGTGTCTCGTGGGATGGGGGGGAGGGGAGGGGGGGAAGTAGGTGGGTAGAAGACTTGGAAGTGGTGGTGGGACGGGGTAGGGAAGGGAGAAGGGGGCAAGGGACAGGAGTGTGAACATCAAGCCTGCAGCTAGCAAGAGGCATCCTTGTGATTAGGCTGGGCATTGGGGGCCACTCATGTCCAGGGGCTGGCCACTCACAGTTTTGCTCCGTGTCATGCCTTGCTGACTCCTTGCTACCTCCTTGTTGGCTGCTGCTCTACGCCGTTGCTGCCTTGCTTGCAACCACCAAGCCATGCTACACCTGTCATGCTCCAGCTGTCTGTATTATCAGTCAGCTAAGGCTTAGCTGACTGGCGCGCGTAGTGAAGCCTTTGACCTGGTTCTACACCTGAACGACAGTGCTTTCCTTCCCTCCAAGGTTTGCGTGGTGGTATGGGCAAACTTGGGCAGACCATCCGACCCTAGCGCATTGGGGTCATCGGGGCTAGGCGCAGCCATTGCGCTGGTCGGCGGTGGAAGCGGATGCAAGATTCGAGGACCTATAAAAGCTATAAAAGTGCTCAAGCCATATAAAACTATAAATATAATTATAGTCGGGCCGGTCGCTCCCTACTCATAAGGCACGCTAGGTGGCGGCAATAGTCTCTGATTTTTAGGATAATTTTGGTTGCGTTTGCTGTGCGGCAAATAATGTACATGAGTGGCGTTGGGAGTTCAGGCTAGGACATACGCAAGGCGGGGGCGGACCCGCACCTGGCGCCGCCGCGTCTTCCACCCATCTCTTCGAGCCTGTCGTTGCTTTCCTTGGGGCGAACGAGAAGCTGCGCTGGAAGCAACAGGGGCGACGGGTTGTTACACAGCGCGGAGCTCACGGCGAGGGACACGCAGTCGGCTAGGGACACGCACCTTTCAGTTTCTTTGTCGGGCCCTGCTTTTGCTTTGCGGTACCCTTCCGCATCTTCTTAGCCATCACGCGGTGTGTTTTGAGACGGGCAGTGACCTTTTCAATGCAACTTGGATTTATCCGGTTCGTGAAGTGACCAGCCTGCAAGTGAGGCAAGCGACTCACACTTACGATGTTCGTGAAGTGACAAACCGGCCTGCAAGTTAGCTGAATCGTAGTACTTACACATTACTTACAAGATGGGGGAGCGTGTGAGTACCCTGGCCCCCGTGGATTATATGTGCACTCGGCGGCAAAGTGAGCTGTACAGTGCCAAATACGACGCAAATGTTGAGATGTGCGTCGCAAACTAATGTAGAATTGCATGCACTTACACAATTGTTTATGAAATGTTTATGAAATGTTTATGTTTATGAGATGTTTATGAACACTTTGATGAACACTTTGGGCTACCTAACTGTTGGCATGCCCTGACCTAGCGTACACTAACCAAGCGTGAGGCCAGGCCAACAAAACTCAGTCAACAAGGAACAACATGTTGGGCTGTGGGTAACCTCGCTGACTGTAGCAGGGGTCCAGCCAGCAGATAACATCAGGCTGGACTGGGCTGCAGCGTCTGTGAGTATGGGGGGCTGAGGCGACCATGGCACCAGGTGGGTCAGGGAGGGAGCGACACCCAGTGAGCTGCTGAGGCGTTGCATGACCCATCAATGCAAGGGACAGCTTCCTGCAGCGCGCTAGGGCTGTGGATGTGGAGCAACTGTATGCCCTGGCCCAAGCGTGAGGCCAGACTGGGGAGGTTCATCATTACCACACACCAGAGCATAAGGAATCAACTGCCTGACCAAACTAGGATGAACCCTACGACGCGAAAACCAATAAAAACTAGCACAATCATGCCAATACTGGCCCTACACACTGCAACAACCTGCCATTATGCCTGTCAACTGTGTGTGTCCGAGCAACAGACACCATCATATTGACCTGTGCCGGCAAAGGAGGCAGGCAGACAAAGTGCAGCCCACCACACTGTCAAAACATCCATGCATGACATGCCGAGGTTATGACCTGAAAATAATAAAGTGCACCCTTTGCTGGGCTGCTGCACAGGACTGCAATGTGTGATCACGTCATCATGGAACCTAGAATGCACGATGTGAACACACCCACAGGCCTGTGCCCAGCCAACCCAATGTAGGTTGGTGATGAGGGCAGGCAGGGATTGCTCAAACACCAATGTGGTAGACTGGAACAATTGCTAACTAAGATTAAATGGAACATTTATTCTATGGCTGTGCAAACCCTCACATGCCATCCTGGCACGACCACTCACCGTGTCGCAGCCCTGATGCCAATACGCTGCAGTGCAATCGCTTGCCTGGCAAAGCAGCTATGGTATGTGCAGCAACGATCCTACCAAAGCCATAAGGACCAGGGTCAAGATGCGGGGAATGTGAGCCACTGTACTGCACAAGCCTCCAATGATGACCCCCAACACTGATGCTAAGGCCCTCACGAATAGAGCGCCTGGACCAGACACAGCAGATGCTGCTGCTGCAGATGCTGCAGGTGTCATGAACGGTCGACTAGCAGTGTAGGACCCAAGTGCGGAGATACTCAGAAATAAGGCTCCCACCCATAGGGACAGCAGCAAAAGCTGCACAGCACCTGCGAATACAGCAGAAGCAATGCATGCATATGAGCAACATTGCCAAGCAAGGTTAGAACCTGCATAAGGCTGGCTACACGCTGGCACATGCTTGCGGTCGCTTTCGTGGACGAGGGGTCAGGGACCACCTTCAAAGAGTGCCTCGACTGGCAAGCTCGGCCACGTCCACGCCCACCCGCCGACGTTAACACTGAACATCGGTTCCCGCTCGCTCATTGCAGGCACCCTGGATTGACACGACGAGCGGGGTAAAAGCATTGTGCGGGGATAGCGTTGATATGCCAAAAGACACTAACCTGGCGCTAAGTAAGCAGGAACTCAGGCTCCTTGGCGCAAGACTGCGGACGTGACGTGACGGTCCCCGGCACAGCGCAAAACTGTTTGCCACTGCGGCATCTGCCTCGGCCCTGTGCCACGACCTTGTGTCAAACCGCAGCGAGGGGCGAGCCAGCATTTCACGAAGTGCTCGCGTAAGACTCTCGACACAACAGAGTAAGACAGCAGACAAGACTAACAGTCGTATCAGAGCGGCCCTGACTGTCGCTTTTAGGGTCGGGGTGGGAGTTTGACTCGTAGGGTCACTCGTTTTTGACAAGCGCCCCAAGCTTCTGTTGCAGTCCTCTCGTCCCTCGCTAAGGCCTCCATTCAACCGGACAACTAGGGACCACTAGGGACCACTAGCGAGACTACTCAAATGGTGTCAAAGGGCTGTTTGGAGTATACCTAGGGAGCGTCCGGACCCGTGTAACGTTACATGTTACATTGTTATGTTATGTTACATGTTACATCCCGTATACGTACACGTGCCGGTCGTGTTACATAGCCTTCTTAGCTGCTCGGCTCGATTACAGTGAGCTTGTACACCCCGCCGCACTGGTCGCAACTGCTCCCGCACCTAGAAATATTTTTGGGGTCGCGGGCCGCGGACTGCAGCTCGGCAAGTTCTAGCAGCTGCTGATGGCTGCTGCGAATGTTCCCAAGCAGCAGGTCTACAACAGTGTCACATTGGCAGCAGATGTTGTACTTCAGCAAGTTCGCAAATGACTGGCTCGTGGTGTGCCAGTGCGGCTGAGCTTGGCGTCGCTAACATGAGCCAGCTGGCTCAAATGCAAGCTTGACGGTGCACCCAGCATCTCCAAAAAGCGCAGCCCCGAGCCAAGTTTTGGCCCACTGCCGCGAGAGGACCGGGGTGAAGCAATGCCTGCAGGCATTCAGCGGGCTGTCAGGCGCAGGATCGCACTCTTTCTCGTCACGCAGCAACTTCTGACTTCTACTTCTACTTCCACTTCCACTTCTACTTCTACTTCTACTTCTACTTCTACTTCTACTTCTTCTTCTACTTCTGACTTCTACACGCAACAACTTCTGGCTTTTGCACAACCTTAATATGCATGTCCCGGTGCCGGGACGTGTGCGATTGGCGTAGCACCGTGCGGCATGCGATGAACGCTTAGTCTGCTATACGCCCGTGATGCCAGGAACCCAGTAATCGTTAGCATGTAACATCCCGTGTAACATCCCGTGTAACACCCGTATAACCCGCAAATGTAACAGTTACATGTACGTACATGTACGTACATGAGACGCTCCCTAAGTATACCCAATGCACATGGAAATGGTGCATGAGTGCCTACCACCTACACTAGTGCCTGAGTCAGGTGTCCCCAACATTCAAAAAATGGCTGGAAATGATAGGAAACCGACCCCTGGTAATCAAAACGACGCCGCGTCTCAGCCACGTGGATTCTATCTATGTTTCGCACATCCCTGGATAGAGGACTCTGTCAGCTATGCGGTGCAGCTTGTAACATTAAATACTGTGCACTGTGCTGAGTGCTATGGCGGCTCGAATCTTGACATTCAAATTCATGCCAGTTTTGCTCATGCGGGCCTCGCCGCGACCGACCGCCGCGACCGACGTGGCCCAGTAGCCACTGCAAACAGTCAGGGACAGTCGCCGCAGTCAAAACAATGCACATGGCACGCAAAACCGATGTAACGACGCCCCTCCACCCATGCTCGGAAGTATACAACGCTGGTGCATTGCTTGACCGCTTCGTGAGTAGTACCTACTACCTGGCCACTCTGTAAGGCCACACAAGGTGTGTAGGCCATTGCTACGTTACCTTGCTCGACTTGTTGGGTCCGGTCCCTCCCGCCCGCCCTCCGCTTGCGTGTCGAGCTGGTGTCCAGCTCCGCCCTGACCCCCTGCTGCTCAGCTGGAGGGGTGGGCAGCCCAGGGGCAGCACCAGCACCAGCTGCCTGCTGCTGCCAGGGGGGTGCAGCAGGAGGGGGGGGCAGCCCAGGGGCAGCACCAGCACCAGCCGCCAGCTCCTGCCAGGGGGGTGCAGCAGGAGGGGGTAGCAGGTCAGGGGCGGCACCAGCACCAGCTGCCTGCTGCTGCCAGGGGGGTGCAGCAGGAGTGGAGGGCTGGGAGGGGGTGGGAGGGGGTGGGTGGGGGGTGGGGAGGCTGGGAGGAGGTGGGAGGGGGTGGGTGGGGGGTGGGAGGGGCTGGGAAGGGGTGGGAAGGGGTGGGAGGGGGTGGGAGGGGGTGGCGGGGCAGTGAAGGGGCTGGGAGGGGGTGGGAGGGGCTGCCAGGCTTCTGCGGGGGCTGGGAGGTGGTGGGGCTGCAAGGGGGTGCGAGGGGGCAGGGTCCAGGCGGTCGGAGTAGGCTAGTCAACTCTGCAAGGCAGAGTCGGGTCACGCCAAAGTCAATTACGGCGGGCCTGATTGATGAACTGCCGTGCTTTCTTTTCCAGCAGCTGTGTCGTAGAGTTACGAACAGTTTAATAACTCGATATTCTAAAAAGTCACAGTGGTCAGCTTACAACATGCCGGTTTGTGCAAGGAGGTACTTTTCTGTGTGACTGGCGTGAGAGAGGAACGCACCTCCCACATAACCCTGCGCGTTTGATGCAATGTCCAGTTATCACTGGCCCCACGACGGTCTTCCGACACCGCCTGCAGCAATGAAAGGCTCGCGGAGCAAGCCTGGCGGGCTGAATTTAGATTGTACTTCTGGCTCGATAGCAGGCGCAGCTCCATCACTGATGCCGTTACATACCACTATAGCAATCGGTTGTGAGCAGCTGAGGTGTGTCCGTGCTCGCTTGCGCCGGCACGGACTCTGATACAAGGATTAACGCGCCGCTTGCCAGTAGATGCGGAGTTATTCGCAGGTGCCAATGCAACAAACGCTACCGAAATCGGTGCACTTCGTAGCGAGTACTTGCATGAAGATTACCAACCCCATGTTGGGGACTCCTGAGCCTGACCCCTGAGGGCTATAGTCTAGAGTTGGCATGATGGACATGCGCTAATGTAAGCTGATGACAGCTCAAATGGGGCACACACTACTGTACCACAGCAGGTTGCTGCCGTTGCTTCTGGGCCTTGGGTGGCTTGTCTCGCAGCCGCTTGTACCCCAGGCCAGGGTACTCCTTGCCCTTGGCTGGCAGAGCTCCCTGGTCTGGCCAGTAGCACAGCTCCAGTGGACGCCACCTGCTCTCCCCAATGCGCTGCATGTTCAATGCCGCATTGCAGTCCCTGTCCAGCCACCTGCCTGGCTGTGGTGCTGGCTTGGCTTTGGCGCCACCATTCCCAGTAGCACAGCACAAAGCGCCACAGGAGACGCGCTGCAAGAGACGTGGAGCTCTTCTGCTCTACCGCCGAAATCAGGAGTCGTTGGCAAGTTTGTTGGGTACAAAAATAGTCATTGACGCGGGATCCCGCGCCGTGGTGATACTGCATGAGTTACGTACGCCCTCTGAATGACACGATGCAGCCTGTGCGGGTTGTGATTCTCCGGAGATACGAACGATGCCACCGAAGGATCGGCGTGAGAGTTCGACCGGAGCAGCCACCCGGACATCCCAGCCTGCTACTAACCTAGCCTCACGAGCCAGTCTCCTCACCGCTCTTATACGGAAACTCCCGCAGCAGCGGCCAGGGCCCGAACCAGACGTAGCGCAGCGCGCAGAACCCAGCGCTTGTAAGATCGCTGCCGAGGAAACACATGCCCTACCTTCACCTACGCTGGACAAAAGCGCCCATGCCGATGCCGATCCACAGCAGCGGCTACTACAGGCCAGAGCATCAGAGCTTTTACAACTGTCTGGCAGTGCCGACGACTTGCAGGTCAGGCTCCATAAGGAGGCAGGCAGGGCCAGGCATACACTACACGAGCGTGGGGCCAGGCTAGGGAGGTTAAACATCACAGTATAACATTACACGGCCCACGTGGTGGTTCGTGGCAGGCATGCAAAGTTTCTGTCCTGAATGCGTCTGAACTGACTACAGGCAGGGCTTCTGTGTGTCCCTATTTAATGCAGGACTTCCTGGCTACCCTGGTGCTGGCTGAGTGTGTGTACAAGAAGGTGGAAGTAGCAAGTGATGAAGAGCTAGCAGCCAAAGTCAGTGCCATTGCCAGTCAGTTCCCACCTGGCTTGCTCCATCTTGAGTGCATCCAAGTCCCCTTGGACGGCCTAACACAGCAGTGAGTTCCGTTACCAGGGGTTGGCAGGTCTGCCTTAGTATATGCACCAGTAATGTGACAGGACATGGTTACCCATCGTGGGAGCTATGCCCCTGACGACGCTGTTGGTTTTGTCCCTGTTGCCGCTGCAGCTACATAGTGGCGTCTGGTGGCACAGCACTGTACGTGGCTTTCATGGGCACCAAGCAGGCAAGCAGGCAGCCACCCAGCCAGCTTCAGGGTCGAATGCGCGCCGCAGAGAGCAAAGCAGCAGGAAGCTGCGGTCTGTCAGCGGTGGCACCATGCAGGGTTTGGCCGGAGCACGGTACATGTGGAGGGTGGGAAGGACTGTAGCAGGGGTCCAGCCAGCAGATAACATCAGGCTGGACTGGGCTGCAGCGTCTGTGAGTATGAGGGGCTGAGGCGACCATGGCACGTATCAACTGACAGGCAGTTCAAGTGTCAGGGTCAGGTGCCGGAGGAACAACAACAGCAACAACAGCCGCAACAGCCTCAGCAACAGCAGCAACAGCTGCAGCAGCGGCAGCAAGCGCCAGCAGCGGCAGCAACAGCTGCAGCAGCGGCAGCAACAGCCAGCAGCTCTTGGCTTCTCAGCTGCTACCAGGCTGTTGGGCTGTTGTCACAGGCGCGGGACCTGGTGGCGGATGCCTCCTTCCTGCACACCCCGGTCTGGGAGGAAGCCATGGCGCTGGCTGCAGACCAGCAGGTGGGCCAGGGAGGGAGCGACACCCAGTGAGCTGCTGAGGCGTTGCATGACCCCTCAATGCAAGGGACACAGGAGCTGCTGGGGCCATGCATGACCCCTTAGCACGAGGGACAGGGTAGGGACCTCGGCGCACCCACCCACCCACCTGCTTGCTTGCCTGCCCGCTTGCCAGCCAGCCGAATATTGTGCCAGGAAGCTGGCATGCCAGGCACAGAGTTGCAGCATTCAGTGGCCTGGCTCTGCGTAGAGCCGTGTTCGCCAGTTCAGGTGCTCACTCGGTTGCTCCTTCGTGTTGGTCGGCTGGTGTGGCCTGCCATCCAGCCTCAGCCCTTGCCCCCAGTGCCAGCCCAGCAAACAAGGGCCTGGGAAGCAGGCAGGGGCAGCTGGCGGGTGGCATGGCCAGCGTGACCCTGACCTGTGTGGGCATATCAGCCTTCCCCCACAGCCTGCCGTGTGCTGTGCAGACGCTGCCCGCTGCCCACAGCGGCTTCCTGCAGCGCGCTAGGGCTGTGGATGTGGAGCAGCTGTATGCCCTGGCCGTGGCGCAGGGCAAGCGCCTGGTGCTGTGTGGCCACTCACTAGGTGGGCAGCTGCCAGGGCCCACGCCGCCCCGCCTGGCCACAGCCGCCCCGCTGCCTTGCGCCTGTTGCATGACCTGCTCAACCTGGCACACAGTGG
The DNA here is from genome assembly GCA_030144725.1 of Haematococcus lacustris. Lineage (NCBI taxonomy): Eukaryota > Viridiplantae > Chlorophyta > Chlorophyceae > Chlamydomonadales > Haematococcaceae > Haematococcus > Haematococcus lacustris. Next base: position 2,966,211 of record JASKMD010000012.1, on the reverse strand, counting down.
CAGTGACACAGTGACAGTGACAGTGGCAGGGACACAGTGGTAGCAGGCAGCAGCTGGGCAGCTGGGCACCATGGCCACCACCCCTCACCTCACACCTCTGCCTCCCCCCTTCAGCTGTGTATCCTGTGCCCGGTGTATTATTCTGTGAGTACTGCAGATCCCACAGCCGCCATGCACCCAGCCTTGCCCTAACCCTAACCCTGAGCCAGTTCACCAGCCTGGCCCTCCCCCCTTGCTGCAGGTGGGGCCGTGGCCAAGCTGTGCTGCTTGAGGCTGCTGAGGGAGCTGCCTGCCTTCCCTGCCCCGGCCCTGCGCTGCATCTGCTTTGCCAGCCCCGCCGTAGGCAATGCAGCGCTGGCGGACCTAGTGCAGTCAGCTGGCTGGGCGCCCTACTTCTCCACCTACTTCTTGCCAGGTACCCAGGGGATGGTCCCCCCGCCAGGCGCGCCCCTCACAGCAGCAATGGCGCTGTACACATGCCAACATCCTGACGATCAGTGTCATTGCATTGCCTCTCACATGAGCCACAGCTGCACCGCACAAGCAACCTACTTTTTGCCAGGTATTAGGGGCTAATGAGTGACCAACAACTCCCAGCTGCTGCCAGGCTGTTGATTTGTTACCAGACGCAGGCGGCCCTATTACAGCCTCAGCCACTCCCTGCTCCTGCCTCCCTCTGCTGGGGCTGAGCTGGGGTATCTCAACCTGTTGCCCTCATAGCCAAAGCCTTAGCCACTCCCTGCTCCTGACTCTCCCTGCCTCCTGCTGCTGCATGCATGTGTTGTGTAGTGAGCAGCCCTCACCCTACCGCCCACCCCTCCTCCCGTCTGGCTGCAGAGGACCAGTTGATGAGGCTGGTGAGCCTGAGCCAAGCCCGGCCCTCGGCCTCCGGCTCTGGCACCAGCTCCACCCCTCTCACAGCGCACAGCAGCAGTGCCCAGGACCCCTGCCCTACCCAACCACCCGCTGCCCCCCTGCCCTTGCCCCGACACACTCTTCCGCTCGGCTTGGCCAACACTTCTGCACCACCCTCTCCCCTGCAGCCTGCCGCAGCCTGCCAAGACGCTAGTCCCACCCCACCTCCCACTGGCCCCCCCTCCCCCTCTGACCAGGTATCCCACTCCTCACCCCCAGCAGCACCCAGCCCTGCACAGCCTGCCTCCGTGCTTTCTCGCTCCTGGCCCCGGCTGCTGTCGCCCTTCTCAACAGCAGCACAGCGCCCTCGTGGTGCCATCAAGACGCAGGCTAGCACACCGCTCCCCTCCCATCCACCCTCGGACTGCCCCACCCCACGCGCTGCCTCCCAACCCCTCTCCCTGAGCCCTCACCCACACCAAGCTGCACCTGGCCACTTGACCCAGCCCCTCACCCCCTCACCCCCCGCCTCACCCCCCCCAGCCCACCGCTCTGCCCACCCCCTGCTGGCCTCTTGGGCAGCAGCCACTGTGGCTTCAGTCAGCCAGGCCATGGCGGCAGCCCATGCCCGGCGCACCACCCTGGGTGCTGCCCCACCGCCACCGCCACCAGCTGCTACCCAAGACCAGGGACAACCGGACAACTTGGCGGGGTTGCCTGCTCCCTCGCCTGCAGTCCCAGGTGGCAGCTTACCCAGCATGCCCACGGCGTGCTTGGCTGCTGAGCTTGGACGCAGCACGGCTGGGGAGGGGGGGCCTGCTGCAGTCCCTGGTGCTGAGGGAGGAGGGAGAGGGGGGCAGGGGGAGGGAGGCCATGCGGTGTCTGCTCTCATGTTCCAGGTGTTGGCCAGTGGGCAGCAGAAGGGGGCCCCAGGCACAGCTGCCCCCTCCATCAACGCCGACAGCAGCTTGTCATGTAACGATACAAATGATGATGACCTCTCCAGTTCAGCATTCCAGCAGCCCAGCTGGTCTACCCTAGCTGTGGCCCCACAGCCTCCTTCCCCTCCCTCCCCTCCCTCACTCACTCTCCCCATCCCACCCTTACTCTCCTCTCCCTCCCTGCTTGAGGCCAAGCTGCCTGCCTGCACCAGTCACACTAGTGTGACGTCTGCCTTTAGCAGTGTGACCACCAGCAGCCTGGGTGGCAGCAGCAGCCTGGCAGCCTCGCTCAGCTCTGTGGATCTGGCTGCACAGGAGGAGGCAGCGCTGGAGGACATCCTGGCACCCGCAGCCATGCCTCCCTGCCTGCGCTCCCAGCCCCGTGACCAAGCAAGCGCAGATGACTGGCCCCAAAACACTGCAGATGACCCCACAGCAGCAGCAGCAGCAGCAGCAGCAGCTGGACTGGGTGCCCCAGCACGCATACCTCCCTCAACAGCCATGGCGTCGGATGGAGGTATTGGGGAGAGGGAAGTGGCTGCAAAGCAGCCAGCACCACCAAGATCTGGGCTGGGCTCTAGCATGCGTCGTCACTCCATGCCGGCCAAAGTTACTGGCACAGCGCTTGCATGGGGCAGAGCAACGGCAGCAGCCGCAGCTGCCCTCAACCCAGTCGCCAGCTTGCAGTCAGCTGCCCGCCGCTTGACTGTGCAGGCGGGCCGGGAGCGGCCGCCCCACAGCCATAGTGGAGCCAGCCATAGTGGTGCCAGCCATGGTGGTGCCAGCCATAGTGGAGCCAGCCAGGGGCAGGGGGGCGGCAGGGCCTCGAGGGGGGTAGGGCCAGCTGCCGGCCCCATGGTGAGCAAAGAGGGTAGCCAGGTGCTCAGGCCCCACTCTGACCCAGGCTTGGCCGCTCCTCAGCCTTCAACCCCTTCTTCCCTGCAGGGCCCCCTCAGCCCCGTCAGGCCGGCAGCTGGAGGTGCTGCTGCTGCTGCTGCTGCCACCCGCCCGCTGCCCTCACGCTCCCTCTCTGCCCCGAACCTCAGACCCCCTCTGAACCCTCACCCTGACGGCGCCAAGACCTCCCCCTCAGACCGCCTGGCCCACCTGCCCCGCCATGTAGGTGTGGCCTTTGCTCTGCAGCGGCGCCGCCTCCTTCGCAGCATGCAGCGGCTGCTGCCGTCCCTGCCCTTGCCTCGCCTGCCCTACACCCCCTTCCACGCCATAGGAGCTCAGACCTACCTCAGCCCACATGGGGCAGTGCCAGTGGTGGCTGCTGCAGGGCGGGCAGCAGAGGCGGCAGCAGACTCCAGCGTGGCGCTGGCTGACCAAGGGCTGGGGCAGGGCCTGAGCAGCAGCAGCAGCAGCAGCACCAAACCAGTTGGCTTCTTAAAACAGCCGACCCTGCCGAACAGCTCGCCTTCTTTGGCCGATCCGGGCGCTGCTGCCGCTTTGGTGGCGGGTGGAGGACAAGGGGCCAGGGCAAGCCAGGGCCGCAGGGCCAGGGGGCCTGCTCCTGACAACCCTGCTGAGCAGCAGGACCAGCAGCAGCAGCGACGGCGGCGGCTGCTGGCCACGGAGGCGGCTGGGGCGGCTGCTCTGGCTATGACAGGTTTCCAGGCCAAGGGCCCTTTCTCACACCACCGCATGGTGGCTTACCGCACCCGGGTCATCCAGCTGCTGCTCCTGGCCCTCCCTCCCTCCCAGCCACCTCCGTTGCAGCAGGGCAGGTCCCATGCTGACAAGGCAGGCCAGGCTAGGGAGGTGCAGGGCGCAGGTCAGGAGCAGCAGAGCCAGACCGGCTCACAGCCAGCTCCTCCCCTCCCCTTCCCCTCGCCTCCTCCCTTTTCCACGGAAAGTGAGCCCAGTGACCGGGGTGTGATGTCCGAGTGTGACCCACATGAGCCGTGTGCCTCCCAGCAGAAGCAAGACCCTGGGTTGCGACAGCTGGGCCAGGGGCAGGGCCAGCAGCAGCAGCAGCAGCAGCAGCAGGGTGGGGTGGCCTCAGGTTTGGGCTACCGCCAAGCCTGGGAGCCTGCCTCCATGGTGGTCCAGCTTAGCCATCAGCTGGTGCCTGCACTTAGTGTGAGCTGGGCAGCAGCCAGCTTGCCCCTGCCCCCTGGCCCCCTCCCCCTCCCACCTCACGCGGAGGCGGAGGGAAGCAAGCAGCCAGGCCGGACAGGGCCAGGGGCGGGGCCATCAGGCCAGGGAGCTGGGGCGGTGGCAGCGACAGAGGAGCTGGTGACCCTGACGGTGCAGGTGGAGGGGCGTCACCTGCGCAGTGCCCGCCAGGTCAGCGCTCAGGTGGTGGGCCTGGGCCCTGCACCCGTCCCCCTGACGGTGCAGGTCACGCAGGCTCGCCTGGTGCCCCCTCCTGCCCACACCCCCCTCACAGCAGCAGCTGCTGCTGTCTGGAGGGCCACTCACTCCAGCTCTGGTGCCGCAAGCTCCAACATCAGTGCCAGCAGCAGCAGCAGCAGCTTGAGTGGCAGCACAGGCATAGCCAGCAGGTGGGCCCGGCCGAGGTCCCGGGGCCGGGTCAAGAACGGCTTGGGGCCAGGTGGGGTGCCCTCACAGCTGTCAGGGGTGGCTGCAGGCAGCAAAGTCTGGGCTGGTGGGGCTGGTGGGTCATCATCATCATCATCATCATCATCACCATCATCATCACCATCATCATCATCAGCAGCAGCAGCGGCGGCAGCGGCTGGGGCACAGGTAGCAATAGCAGGAGGTCAGGGGCGGCAGGCAGGCCCCCTACACCAGGAGCTGCAGGGAGCTGGGCGCACTGACGGGCCTACCAAGTCCCAGCCAGGTGCCAGGGTACTGCAGCAGGTGAGAGGGAGGGGGTGTGTTACACGTGTGAGAATGGAAACCAGGGTGATCTGTGTGACCTGTGTGACATGCTCCTCATGCTCATACATGCACATCATCTTCTGCGATGCGTCCACAGCCACTGGTAGGGAAAGGAGCATGGCTATGTGCTGCAAGTCAGGCATGCTGATACATGGGCTCGTTGGCTTCAGAGGCTGCTGGTCACTGCATCTGAGGAAGCTGTTAGGTGCCCATGCTGCCCCAACCACCCAACCACCTTAACTTACCTGCAGTACTGCAATACTGGCCCTGTGGCACGTGCTGCCTCCTGACCTCAGATGGCGAGCTCCATGTCCCGCCTGCTGTCCTGGCCTGACCTGGATGCTGAGTCAGACCCCTCACCCTTCAGTGACCTGGCCCTGGAGGGTCACACCTCTCTTGTGGCCCAGGTCACACTTCCCCGCAGCTGCTTGGAGCAGCTAGCCTTGGCAGCCCACACAAAGCGTATGCAGCAGCAGAACCGAGCAATGGCAGCCACCCAGCTTCGCCCTGACCGGCGACCATGGCAGCTGCAGCACCAGACTAGCACAGAACCTACCCTCGCAACAGCTAATGGGTATGTTCAAAGTGTGCCGCCACCAGGACTTGAACCTGGGATTAGTGAAGCTAATGGGTTTGACCCCAGTTCCTCTGGACAAACCTGCCAACTTGACCTCATCTTTAAGTCAGACTTCTCGGTTGTCTGTGCGCCAGTCGAGCTGCTACCACACCGCGCTGCAGTGATAGGCTCGTCGCCTGCTGCTGCTGCCCTGCTGCACGCAGCCTTGACCAGCCCGCCTGCCACCCTCGGCCCCACCCAGGCTTCCGGGGTCCCAAACCCCTTTTTGCCTGCAGCACGGAGCTTGGTGGCTGCAGCTGCAGGCGGCCTGGTCAGCAGCAGGCAGGTTGTCAGCCAGCTGTCAGGCTGGTGCCAGGGCCAGCAGCCCCGGCTAGGCCCTTGGCGCCCTGTCCACTCCGTCCCCCCCGCCGCCTTGTCACCCTCCACCCTCTCCCCCTTGCCCTCTCCCCACCTGGCAACCTTTGCTGACAGCTCAGGGACCGATGGTACTGCCTTCATCACCGCTGCTGCAGCTCCAGCAACGCACGGCAGCAAGCAGGAGCAGGGGAGCAGCAGCGGCATTATTAGCAGCAGCAGCAGCAGCAGCAGCAAGAGTGGCGTGGGATGGCATGCTGGCCAAGATGTGGCCATGCAGCTGCTGACAATGGTGCAGGCCAAGCTGCAGTGGGAGGCAGCATTCGTGCCCTGCCTGCCTGACCCGTCTTTGCCGCTAGCCGCTGGCCTGGCCACAGCCACAGCTGGGCGGGGCCTGACCTCTCTAACCTCCTCAGCTGCTGCCATGACTCACCCTCCATCCTCCTCACCCTCATCTCCACTAGGGCCTCCACTCCTGAAGCTGTCCCTCTCAGCTGCCACCACCTCACCCCTACACCCTACCACTACTCCACAGGCACCCCCTCCTACCCAGCCGCCACCTCTTCCACCCCCATCCACCCCGCACGCCCCCCACACCCCACACCTGCTGCTCTGGCCCCCTGCAGCTCAGCCCCTCCCCCCAGCCTGGCGTGCCGGCTACTTGGTCCAAGCAGTGTCAGCATGGCGCCTGCAGGCTGCGCTGCTGCTGCTGCGTCAGGTGCAGCGCCTCAGCCTAGTGCCCGGGCTGCTGCTGCTATTACAATGGCGGGGGAGCCGACGCCCGCCGCCCCCCTCCCAGCTATTCCCCCCTTCACCCCCTCTCTCAACCCCAGGATCAGGACGAGGCGCTGGCGCTGGCCCTGGACCTGGACCTTCAGTACTTTCTGGAGCAGTGGAGGAACGACCATGGTCCAGCCTGACCAGGAGTGGTGATGGCACTGAGGTGGCTGGTGTTGGGGGCGGGGCCGGGGCAGGGTTTGTCGGGCGGCAGGATTTGAGCCTGAGACCACAGGCGGTGGGTCCACCACTGGGACAGCCAGTGTGGGCACAGCAGCAAGAGCCAGGTCTGCTTGTTGCCCACACCCCCACACCAGGGGTCAGTCAGGCAAGCAGCTCCTCTGACCTGCAGGTGCCAGACATCAGCCTGCCTGCAGCACTGACAGGCCTGAGTGCTGGTACAGCCGGGGGGGAGGTGGGGTCAGGGGGGTTGGCAGCAGCAGCAGCAGCCACCAGGGCTGCCTGGGTTCAATCAGAGCTGGGCACTCAGATTGTTGCCCTGGCCGCAGCTGCAGCGGTGGCTGGCGCAGGTGCAGGGGGCCTGCCCCAAGGGCTAGGCACCTGGGCCACTGCTGGGCCGCCTCACTCCTTGCAAAGCGCTGGGGCAGCGGCTACTGCAGCTGTCATCACTGCCGCTGCTGCAGCCAAGGCCAGCGGGGGGTGGACCGGCACCGCACCCCTCGCCCTGCCACCACTCCCCATGCATCTGGCGCCACTTTTGAGGGGCAGCGGTCCCAGCCTGGGGCCAGGCAGCAGCAGGGGGGAGGCGGAGAGTAGGGAGGGGCAAGCCAGTGGCAGCAGCAGGGGGGCCCAGCCCGTGCAGCCCCCAGCACCACCCGTGGTGGTGATTGGTCTGGGGGGAGGCTCTGGGCTGGGCCCCCGGGTCAGGCCTGCCTCTGTGGCCAGTGTTGCCGCAGTGTCCGCCCAGCAACTAGCCCGCAGCGCTCCTCCACCCCGACCCCTGCCAAACACATCAGCTGCACCAGCACTTGCACTGCCCGCCTCCAGCACTCACGCCAGCAGCTCCAATAGTGGTGCTATCACTGTCCTTGAGACCGCCAGTGTAATGGGCAGCAGCAGCAGCAGCAGCAGGAACAGCGGTGCAAGGGGGGCAGCACCAGCAGGGCCAGCTGGAGCGCCAGCCATCAACCACGCGGCTCTCAGCGGCACCTCCTGGGGGTTGCAGCGCAGGCTGAACCTGCTGCTGTGGCGCAGCCCCCTGCCCACCCTGCAGAACCCCAGCCAGCCCCTCCCACCTGATGCCCTCCCTGAACCCCAGCAGTTGCTAGGCAAACAACAGCCTCGGCAACCCAATGAGCAGGGGCAGGGGCGGCGTATTGGCCTGGCCAGCTGGCAGCCCACATGGGGCCGTGGCCCTGCCCAGCTCCTGAGACCACACTCTGACCACACACCCAGTTCCCCACCTCCTGCCGGTGCCCCTGGCCGGCCACATGCCACCCAGACAGCAGCACCAGCAGCAGCAGCCGCGCCAGCCGCCCTGCGCCCTGTCAACCAGGCCTGGCCTGACACGAGCCCTGTGCACGCCGCAGTGCCATTCCCCACAGCAGCAGCAGCAGCAGCAGCAGCAGCAGCAGCAGCAGCACCAGCAACAGCAGCGGGAGGTCGGGTGGCGGTGCCAGCGCCCCTTTGCCTGGACCCCACCCCCACTCCCAGCCCCTGGGGGGTTTTGCCTGGGGGGGCGGTGATGGTGACCAACCTGACGGCCCTGCTGCCCCACACTTCGCCATGGGTGCTGACCAGGGTGCTTGCAGCAGTGCTGAGACGCCAGGTGCGGGGCCCTACCTACTGGCCTGGCCTGGCCGTGACCCTGACTCCAGCCTCCACCTGCCCTCCACGCCCCCCCCTTGTGCCCTGCACTCATCATCCATACCCATAACCTCCACCACCCTCCTCCCCGCCTGCTTTATTTCCCAAAGGGGTCAGGGGGCAAAGGGGTCGAGGGGCAGAGGGCAAAGATGCATGTTCATAGGCTAAGGGCACGGCCTGATGACCGTCTTGAACACAGCGGCCTCACATGCCAGGTCAAGAGCGCTATCTTGGCAGTGAGGTCAGGAGTGGTAAGGCTACTGCAGACCACTGGCTGCCACCCTACCTACCTACCCACCTACCTACTTGCTGGGCTGCTCCCCTGTGCCACCCCAGTGCAGCCTTGATGAGCCTTAATGAGCCTTGCCCTGCCGGACCTGTGTTGTTCAGGGAGCACTGGCGGCAGGATGGCGGCAGGGCTGGCACGGCCTGCTGGGAGGCTTGACCCAGGTGCTGCGGCCGGCTGCGCTTCGCTGCGTGTACAACTTTGTGCGCGGCTTACCCTTCCAGTGGCGCCAGGTGGGGCCGGCCGGGAAGGCTGACGCGGCTGATGCAGCACCGGGCTGTGCGGGGTGACACTGGTAGGGAGATGGACAGGGGGAGAGGGGCAGGGCAGGCAGCAGGGCGGGCAGCAGGGTGGGCGGGGCAGCAGGGCGGGCGGGCAGCAGGGCGGGCAGGCAGCAGGGTGGGTGGGCAGCAGGGCGGGCAGCAGGGTGGGCGGGCAGGAGGGTGGGCGGGCGGGCAGGAGGGTGGGCAGGCAGCAGGGCGGGCGGGCAGCAGGGCGGGCGGGCAGCAGGGCGGGCGGGCAGCAGGGTGGGCGGGCAGCAGGGTGGACGGGCAGCAGGGTGGGCGGGCAGCAGGGCGGGCAGCAGGGTGGGCGGGCAGGAGGGTGGGCGGGCAGCAGGGTGGGCGGGCAGTAGGGCGGGCAGCAGGGTGGGCGGGCAGCAGGGTGGGCGGGCAGCAGGGTGGGCGGGCAGCAGGGTGGGCGGGCAGCAGGGTGGGCGGGCAGCAGGGCGGGCGGGCAGCAGGGCGGGCGGGCAGCAGGGTGGGCGGGCAGCAGGGTGGGCGGGCAGCAGGGTGGGCGGGCAGCAGGGTGGGCGGGCAGCAGGGCGGGCGGGCAGCAGGGTGGGCGGGCAGCAGGGTGGGCGGGCAGCAGGGTGGGCGGGCAGCAGGGCGGGCGGGCAGCAGGGCGGGCGGGCAGCAGGGCGGGCGGGCAGCAGGGTGGGCGGGCAGCAGGGTGGGCGGGCAGCAGGGTGGGCGGGCAGGAGGGTGGGCGGGCAGCAGGGTTGGCGGGCAGCAGGGTGGGCGGGCAGCAGGGCGGGCGGGCAGCAGGGTGGGCGGGCAGCAGGGTGGGCGGGCAGGAGGGTGGGCGGGCAGCAGGGTGGGCGGGCAGCAGGGCGGGCGGGCAGCAGGGTGGGCGGGCTGCAGGGTGGGCGGGCTGCAGGGTGGGCGGGCAGCAGGGCGGGCGGGCAGCAGGGCGGGCGGGCAGCAGGGCGGGCAGGCAGCAGGGTGTGCGGGCAGCAGGGTGGGCGGGCAGCAGGGCGGGCAGCAGGGTGGGCGGGCAGGAGGGTGGGCGGGCGGGCAGGAGGGTGGGCGGGCAGCAGGGCGGGCGGGCAGCAGGGCGGGCGGGCAGCAGGGCGGGCGGGCAGCAGGGTGGGCGGGCAGCAGGGTGGGCGGGCAGCAGGGCGGGCAGCAGGGTGGGCGGGCAGGAGGGTGGGCGGGCAGCAGGGTGGGCGGGCAGCAGGGTGGGCGGGCAGCAGGGTGGGCGGGCAGCAGGGTGGGCGGGCAGCAGGGTGGGCGGGCAGCAGGGCGGGCAGCAGGGTGGGCGGGCAGCAGGGTGGGCGGGCAGCAGGGTGGGCGGGCAGCAGGGCGGGCGGGCAGCAGGGCGGGCAGCAGGGTGGGCGGGCAGCAGGGTGGGCGGGCAGCAGGGTGGGCGAGCAGCAGGGCGGGCAGCAGGGTGGGCGGGCAGCAGGATTGGCGGGCAGCAGGGCGGGCAGCAGGGTGGGCGGGCAGCAGGGCGGGCAGGCAGCAGGGTGGGCGGGCAGCAGGGCGGGCAGGAGGGTGGGCGGGCAGGAGGGTGGGCGGGCAGGAGGGTGGGCGGGCAGTAGGGCGGGCAGCAGGGTGGGCGGGCAGCAGGGTGGGCGGGCAGCAGGGTGGGCGGGCAGCAGGGTGGGCGGGCAGCAGGGTGGGCGGGCAGCAGGGTGGGCGGGCAGCAGGGTGGGCGGGCAGCAGGGTGGGCGGGCAGCAGGGCGGGCGGGCAGCAGGGCGGGCGGGCAGCAGGGTGGGCGGGCAGCAGGGTGGGCGGGCAGCAGGGTGGGCGGGCAGCAGGGCGGGCGGGCAGCAGGGCGGGCAGCAGGGTGGGCGGGCAGCAGGGTGGGCGGGCAGCAGGGCGGGCGGGCAGCAGGGCGGGCAGCAGGGTGGGCGGGCAGCAGGGTGGGCGGGCAGCAGGGTGGGCGAGCAGCAGGGCGGGCAGGAGGGTGGGCGGGCAGGAGGGTGGGCGGGCAGTAGGGCGGGCAGCAGGGTGGGCGGGCAGCAGGGTGGGCGGGCACCAGGGTGGGCGGGCAGCAGGGTGGGCGGTCAGCAGGGTGGGCGGGCAGCAGGGTGGGCGGGCAGCAGGGTGGGCGGGCAGCAGGGCGGGCGGGCAGCAGGGTGGGCGGGCAGCAGGGCGGGCGGGCAGCAGGGCGGGCAGGCAGCAGGGTGGGCGGGCAGCAGGGTGGGCGGGCAGCAGGGTGGGCGGGCAGCAGGGTGGGCGGGCAGCAGGGTGGGCGGGCAGCAGGGCGGGCAGCAGGGTGGGCGGGCAGCAGGATTGGCGGGCAGCAGGGCGGGCAGCAGGGTGGGCGGGCAGCAGGGCGGGCAGGCAGCAGGGCGGGCAGCAGAGTGGGCGTCAGGGCCGGCAGCAGGGCGGGCAGCAGGGCGGTCCCTCCATCCCCCCACTCTCCTTGTGCCCACCCCGCAGTCTTGCCCTGTCGCCCCTGCTGCTGCGCCTCCAGGCACACCAGTGGCCGGCCAGCTCTCCTGCCACTGGCCTGCACCAGCACTGGTCCGCCCTGCTGCTGGCTGTCAGCGCGGCTGACGACCTGCGCCTGGTGCGCTCGCCAGACTTCAGCCTCATGGTGGCCCGGGCCCTAGCCGCTGGGGTGCCCCTGCTGCCGGTGGTGCTGGCCAGCCCTTCCACCCCCCCTGCCAAAGTGTCTGCTGCAGTGGGTGCTGCAGCCAGCGCCTGCAGGACCGCCCCAGCATCAGTCAGGGTGCTGGTGGTGGAGGAGGCAGCGCTGGCACAAGGCCCTGCTGGGAGCAGAGGGGCTTCGGAGGCCTCAGGGGAGGCACAGGCGCCCGGTGCACAGCGCAGGAGCTGGACAGCTGACGCTGCGGGGCTCTATGGGACACAAGGGGGGCGGCGGCCTGGGGCGAGCTCTGCAGTGGGTACCGCAGGGGAGCAGCAGCAGCACCAGCAGCACCAGCAGCTACGGCGCAGCTGGCCTTGGCCTGTGACCCGCAGTGCAAGCAGGCAGCCAGGGGCTCCACTGGTCATGGCTGCAGCAGCCCCAGGCAGAGCAGCACCGGCTGGGTCAGCAGCTGCTGGAGTAGCAGCAGCAGCGATGGCAGCAGCAGCAGTGGTCATGGTGCCTGGCGCACAGGGAGGAGCCCAGCTGCCAGCGCTGGGTGCTGTGGTCAGCAGCCTGCCTGAGCTGCAGTCCGCCCTGCAGCAGGCCCTGATGCAGATGGGCCCTCAAGGCCAACACACGCTGCTGGCTCAGGGCGGGCAGCAGGGCCAGCAGCAGCTGCCACCGCTGCCCAGCTTGCTGGCCAGGCTGCGGCAGCCACCTGGGCTGCAGGTCCTCAGGGGCAGGTGGGCTCGGCCAGGACGCTCAGGGCTGCCCCAGGCTGGGCAGGTGGGCCAGCAGGCCGCCCTCAAGCAGCCCATGCAGCAGCAGGAAGGAGCACAGCAAGAGGGGTGGCAGGTGCAGCAGCCCCAACAACAGCTATGGTGACCGCTGCTGCGTGTCCGGTTTTGCAGTAAGTATGCTGCAGCTTCGGCTGTGCCGGCACAGTTTGCCCCTCAATGCCAGACATTGACAAGGGGCCTCAGTGCCAGCCAGGCAGCATGCTCACAGCTTGCTCACAGCTGGTCAGTCCAGCAGGGTTGGGGTTAGGGATGCCAGCAGCACCACGGCAGCACTACAGTAGCACAAGCGTAGGAGCAGCTGCGCTTTCTGGGACGCTCAGTGCTGCTGCTGTTGATGATGATAGTGCCGCTTCTTGTTCAGCTCGTGTGTCAATCCCTGTTCTCACGACTGACAAGTGTTTGGGGGCACTGAGGGTCAAGGGATGGGCCAAGGTGGTGGTGGCGCAGAGGGGTGGACGTGTGACTGCTGCGTAAGGGATCACAGCATACTGCATACGTAGCGGTTGCTAGTGGCCACCACTGGTCCGGCTCAAATGAAGGCCCTAGTGGGGGACAAGGGGACTGGAACCGGCACAGAGAACAACGTCAGACAATACCACGTTGGCATATCCGAGTGACTAATAGTTATCTTTCTAGCCAGCCTTGGTTCCTACAGCCTTCATGTCACACCAAAACAAATCAAGAGTTGTAATCAGATTTGTGAAAACTGCAGATTGTCATTCAGATTTCCACTGAGAATTTTCATCGGCAAAGCTGAAGGTGTTCACTGCACAAGTGAAAGTGCTGGGTGCTGCCCCCGGTCGGCGCGCAGCGCGACGGCAGCAGCAGGCGAGCAGCAGCTAGCAGACAACCAGCGACTCGCCCCAGTGCAGTCTGCCCGGGCTCTAGTCGCTGAATCTGCCTGCCTGCCAAGGGCTTGGCTGCTTCCATTCTGACCCACCCTGGGTAGCCCATTTCGCCCCCGGGCTGTTCTGCTAGGGATGGGGGTGGTAGGGCCAGGCTGGTGGGCAGTGACCTCGGCTGGCTATGGGTCAGGTGCGAGGACCTTAAGGCTGCGCACGCCTTCGCCTTCACCGTACCGTGCTTGGACCCCGTGCGCCCGTGGCCCCACCCGTGGACCGTGTCCGGGACGCGTCGGAGCGTGCCATACGGACGTGCTAACACCTTTTGTACCGCTCGCGGGGATTGTGTGCCTGCAGGGTGCAGGTGAACGCAAGCGGGCTGCCGCAAACCCGTGAACGAGCCCCCTGCCCAAGGCCGACGAGCAAATGGGCGGCAGGCGCATTACCCTTGCCATTGTCTCGCAGCTCCCTGATCGCTGCAGCCTGCGCCGCGCATACCTCCACACCCCGTCAGTTCCGCGCTGTCGCCCCCTCAGCCTGTGAAGCGGACTTCGCCACAGGCAGGTCGAGGTCTGAACAAAGTGCTGCTCACGCACGCAATGTCTGATACTGGTAAGCCGCAACGCCATGGGCTTCGGGCTGCCAGCAGAGCAGGCTGAGCACATTGCTCCCTCATCATCGCCAGCAGCAGCAGCAGCAGCAACAGCAGCAGCAATACCAGCTACAACATTTGGGGTACCCGCATGGATGGTGATGTTCAACGATGCTGCTCAACAATCAATGTAATAAACAATCAATGTAAATCCAATCAGCCCCCTTGTCCCTCACTAGGGCCTCCAATTGAGCCGGAGCCTGCATAGGTAGAAGGGGCAGACTGAGGTAAAGGGGCTGGGTGATATTTACACAACTGGGGAGCCATGACAGCAGGTCAGGGGAGGAATGCACACCTGACCTGCGTTGAGTTGGGCACAAGCCTGCATAGGAACCCCCAGCCTGCCAGGTTGAGGGTAGGGGGCAGGGGGCAGCAGGGCAGCAGGGGCAGCTGCAGCAGCAACCAAGGGGCGCCCTCCTACCTGCTGCTGCAGCCCCTAAATCCAATCAGCCACGGTACGTGCTCACTATGGAGCCAGTTATGGCTCGCAGCAGCAACAGCACACATGCAGTAGCCTACTGCCAGATGTGTGTCCCTTCAGCTTTCCTCCACTGCCACCCAGGCTGAATAATGCAGACAATTATCACCAGCTGAAAGGCTCCCCTGGCTCTTGCAATGCTCAATGCAGGTTACAGTTGCCACCAAGGTGAGCAGCTGCCTGCGTCCTGAGGCGGCCAACGTCCAGTGCTGACGGGGTCCTGCTCGTCGCTGAGACCCTTAGGGGTAAGCCGCCGAGGGGTGTTGGAGGTGAAGGAGGAGAGGAGACCGTCATAAAACCAGTCAATGGCAAGCTGAGGGGCGAAGGCAAGGGAGGTAGGGTAGTCGTAGGTAGCAGAGGGAATAGGCGCTGCGGTGCGATCAACACAGCGTTCAAAGGCTTATGAGTTACCCTTGATGGAGTGGGTGGGGAGAGTCAGGCCAACAAAACTCATTCAACAAGGAACAACATGTTGGGCTGTGGGTAATCTCACTCAGCTACTACACACAAGTTGTAGCATCCTCGGTCGCACCCTTGACGACTACCATCCCCACGAAGATGGCACTTTCCCGGGACAGACCACTGGGCTCCTCATCTGCAGACCTGACGTGACCTCCTTGCAGGGGTGCAGATGCCCTGACATCCCTCCTCCAGGGTGGGGAGAGTCAGCCCAGCCCCATCCCGAGACTGATAATTTTCCAATGTTTGTCGAGTGAGTGAGGGTCTTGAGAGTTGAGAGAGGCCTTATCGCTGATGCAGCCCAGATGCCCTGCCAGTGTAGCCATGATGCTCTAAAGCTGTGCTCTGACTGAGTGGGCCCTAGTCCATTACTTCAAGTGTGTGTGCGTGTGCCAAGCTTCCTCTCCAAGCCCAAGGGGGGAATTGCAGCTGTGATTGGGCACTGACTGAGGCTGCTGCTACCATTACTGCTGCAGCCACCGATGTTGCCAGGGCGGCAGTGGTGGTAGCGTCGTACATGTGGCATGAAGCGTGCAGGAGGGGCCATGGGCTGCAGGGTGCCTGGTTAGCCTGATGCGCATGTGACACAGACTGTAATGTGACGCGTGAGTACCTGTTTGACCCAGACACACAGATTGGGGTGGGCATCGACCCCGGCGTCACCCAGGCAGTCAGCGCAGCCCTGGGGGTGTGGGACGTGGGGTCAGGCCAGCTGGTAGCCGACGAGCTGGCCCAGTGGAAGCTGACCAAGGGCCAGGTGAAGCATGACATCGGCCTGAACAATGCCCGCCGTGACACTGAGCGGTGGCTAGCACCAATCAAGCCCCACCTCCAGCACCTGGCAGCAGCCAGTTCAGCCGGCACCTCCCTGGAGGCCAACCTGAAGCACATCAACGTCACCCTGGCCACCTGGGACGCGGTGTGGGATGTGTACCTGGACCCCAAGTGGGCACGGCAGCGGCTGCGGCTGTACGGAGCCCAGGACCGGGCACTGGAGCAGTTCTTCAAGAAGGTGAGGGTGGGTGGGTGGGAGGGAGGGTAAGGGACTGGGAGGTGGTGGGTTAGGCATGACGTTGACTGTGCCTTGCCTAACCTGGTGCCACCATGTCAGCCTCCATGTGTGTGCCTTGTGTGCATGGCTGCAGTTGGAGTAGGACATGGCGGAGGTGTCCATGAAGCGCCACAATCGTGCCAAGCAGCTGGTGTTCTTTGGAGCAGCTAGCATTGGCACCCAGGGAGGGTGTGGGGCTGATGCGGTGTTGCGTGCCTGCTGCAAAGTGGTGCGCAGGCCCAGGGGCGGAGGCCAGCGGCGGGGCAGGGTGGTGCTTGTGGATGAGCACCGCACCACCCGGGTCAGCTCAGCAGTGAATGGCAAACAGCCATGTGAGGAGGAGCTGAACAAACTCAGTGCCACCAGGCCTGCAGGCTGGAAGCCACTAGCATGGCAGGTGGAAGCCCGCCTGGTGTGCCCAGCCTGGAGCCAGCAGCGTGACCAGCCAGTGCGGGGCCTGATGTGGTGCCCGGTAGTGGCCCCCCGCAAGCCCCCACAGCCCCCACATAGCAGCCAGGCAGCCACACAGCCAGCAGCCTCAGAGCCTGGGCCCACCACTCCCCCGCCAGCCAAGCGCAGCAAGCGCACCGAGGCTGAGCAGGCAGCTGAGCCCACCCAGCCCACCAAGGGCAAAGGCAAGGCCCATGGCAAGGCTGCCAAAGCCAAGCCAGCACCACAGCCAGGCAGGTGGCTGGACAGGGACTGCAATGCGGCATTGAACATGCAGCGCATTGGGGAAAGCAGGTGGCGTCCACTGGAGCTGTGCTACTGGCCAGACCAGGGAGCTCTGCCAGCCAAGGGCAAGGAGTACCCTGGCCTAGGGTACACGCGGCTGCGAGACAAGCCACCCAAAGCCCAGGAGCAGCAGCCTGTTGTGGCACAGTAGTGTGTGTGCCCCCCCATTTGAGCTGTCATCAGCTTACATTAGCGCATGTTTTGTCATGCCAACTCTACACAATAGACCTGTCACTGGGGTCAGGCAATAATGTAGGTGATAGGCGCTCATGTACCATGTGCACTGGGTTACTCCACACAGCCCAACAACACCATTTGAGTCGGGCCACTATTGCCCACTAGTATATTCCCACTAGTGGCTGCTAGTGGTCACTACTGGAACGGCTCAAATGGAGGCCCTAGTGGGGGACAGGGGGCTGCAGGGTGCATTCCATGGGTTTACATGTTGGAGTGGTTGGTACTGGCACACACAATTGCTGGTGCTGACGTCGTGGTGTAGCTGCACGGGTGCGCTGCAGATGCACTGCAACCATGGAGCTGCGTGGGTCGGCTACGGTGCGATGCGCGGCGCTGGACATGGTGCAGATGCCAATCCCAATAACCCTAGTTGCAGAGGGAATAGGCGCTGCGGTGCGATCAACACAGCGTTCAAAGGCTTATGAGTTACCCTTGATGGCGTGCAAGCTGACGACATCGAGCAGCATGTCTGCAGAATTATGTCGTGACCGCATGTTCGCAGATCTCGTAAACCCAAATTGTCAAATTGTCAGTGGTCCCGGAAAACGTCCCGGAGGAGTAACCAACACCCACATAAGCCGCAGCACCTATCCCCCAGGGCCAGCAGGAGGACTTACCTTCACTCCCCAACGTCATCTTCGCCGCCATGTCGCTCCGTGCAGCGCAGATCAGCCGCTTGGCGCAACGCTTGCTGAACCGTGGAGCTGCATCGGGCCTAGGCGCTATAGCTGCTGTCGATGCGGGCACTCTGGTTCCTGGGGTGTCTGCCGGTAGCGGCCAGGATCGCTCGTGGGCTTTAGCAATAAACGCGAAGGAGGTGCGGAAGGCTACCACGACAGAGGCGAGCTTGTTGCTACTGCTGTGCATTTTCCGAAAGTATATGACGTGGATTGGGGTACCGTAGGGTGCACGACGCGGCTTCAGTATGGCGGCCATCGACCCAGACCCAGCCTCCGCCCTCAAGCCTAAGAGTAAGCGCGCATTCGTCGAGAGTTTGGCCGCATTCGTCGAGAATTTGAATTAGATGCGACATCCACGGCGTATGGTTTTTGCAGTGCTCTGTTACCAATGTGAGCAGACCGCCAATGGCACGGGCTGTACGGTTGTTGGGCAGTGCGGCAAGACCCCAGGTGAGGCATCAACGAATTCAATCCTCAACTCATACATACCTGTGGCAACTTAATGCCTCCATCTTTATCAAGTACTCCACGTTGCCCATGTGCTCCTGTGGCTGCAGAAGTAGCCGGCCTGCAGGACCTTCTGATGTTCAGCCTCAAGGGGTTGAGCAGCCTGGCTCACTATGCGCGCACCACTGCCGGCATCAAGGATGCTGAGGTGGACAGCTTTGTGCTGCGCGCCTGCTTCAGCACCCTCACAAACGTCAATTTTGACGATGCCAGGTTCCAGGTCAGATTCAGATGCCCTGCTGACACTGCCAACGTGAACTAAACATCCGCAGTATTGTAGTCTCCATCACGTGGTTATTGCCTGTCAGCATTGGAGGAACACACTGGATAGTTTCTGAAGTTCAGCTGTGGTGCATGTGTGTCGTGTGCATTTGGTGTGCAGGGCTACATCTCCCAGTCTGTGCGCTTGCACAAGCGCCTGGCTGACGCTGTGAAGGCCGCAGGGCACCCCCTGCCTACCCTGCCTCCCTCCACACCCTGGTGTGTATCGCGAGCAGGGGGGTTGCCTGTGTTGGGCAAGCGTGGTCCTGATCATGGGTATGAAGCACAGGCAAAAATATGGGAACGGGGTCATTGAATTGAAAAAAACTGTACGTGGATACCCAGGTTTGGGGCTGGGGCCTACAGCAACAGCGCAAACTACTTGTACCCAATTCCTGACCTTGGCTGAAACCATGACCCACCCTCCACTCACTGCATGAGCACAATCCTGTTGTGCAGGTTTGAAGACAGTACTGGCCACCCCCTGGCCTGGAACACTGCCTCAGCCCAGCTGCTGAGCAAGGGTGGTTCGGCTGACCTTGACATGGTGGAGCTGATGAACACCGCTAAGAGCACGGGCATCCTGAAGCGCCAGGAGGTGCTGGGCAATACGGTGGCGGGGCTGCAGGAGCTCATCATGTGGGTGCAGGTCCAGGGGTTCAGGGGCGGGAGGGATAGCTGAGGGGACTAAGAGCAGGAGGCTGTACAACATGCACCTCTTGCCACCCCATGGTGGTGTGTGAGCACCTGTGTGGTTGCCGCGACACCTGTGGTCGTGTGGGCATACTGTGTTGTACCATGTAAAGCTACAGTTGTGGCTGCTGATGCTGGTGCTGGTGGCCAACAATGTTGGACCTCTGGAACATTGTGACCACTGGAGCTCTTTACCCGTCTGGCTTGCATCCACCTTTGTGTTTTGTGGGCTGTCTTGCAGCTATGGTGTCAAGGGCTTGTGCGCATACGCTGCCCATGCCGAGGGTCTGGGCCATCGGGATGACTCAGTGTATGCGGACGTGCATCGCTACCTTGCCTTCCTGTCCTCACCTGGAGGCGCTACCGACCCCAATGAGCTCCTGGCCACAGTGGGTGTGGCTAATGTGTGATGGTCACTCCTCAGTGCCTGTGTCACTAACATCACACCACATGGCATTTACACTTTGTGTGGTGCTGCAGAGTACAGAGGGCCTGTTTGTTTGCTCTAGCACAGTACATGCGCCATGCAAGCTATGCGCCTCCACTGACAGCTTTGACACCCCTTGATGCCAAGTGCGCTAGGTTTTGTTCTCAAACTTAGCCTGGAACCAACTGCAGGCACTGGCGGTGGGTGCCACCAATATGACGGTGATGAAGATGCTCAGTGAGGCGCACTCGTCCACCTTTGGTGCCCTGACACCCACGGAGGTGTCCCTGATGCCTCGACCGGGCAAAGCCATCCTGGTGACAGGTCACGACATGCATGACCTGCATGAGCTGCTGAAGCAGACGGAGGGCAAGGGGGTGGATGTGTACACGCATGGGGAGATGCTGCCGGCGCATGGATACCCAGGTGAGCTGAAACACTGGTAGTGGCTGGCTATGGGTGGTGTGTGCCCTGGGCTATTGGCCAATCTTGTGTGTCCATGTGCATGGGGGCATGTAAGTCTACATGGTCAGCATGCCAGCCTTTGTGTTGTGGTACCCTGTGACAATTGGCAGCTGGCTGAGTGGAGTTGTGCTGCACGAGTGTGACATCTATCAGCCTACATCCAAATCAATGCTGTGCAGCAGCTGACAACCCACACCCTGTCCCACAAGGCAGCAAAGCTTGCCGGATGCAGGGCCACGCAGTCCACATGGCTCATGCCTGCTTGCCAGGGGTGGGTGCTCTATGGTTACATTGTGCAGCAGTGACATGGTGGAGGGTGGTTGCCTGGTTGCAGGGCTGAAGAAGTTTAAGCACCTGGCTGGTCACTATGGAGGTGCCTGGTACCAGGTGGGTTCTGAACGAACTAACTCACTCGCTATCAATCAAACTCGTTATCATGGACTCAGCTATAGCCTGCTGCGTTGTTTGCATCTGTCACCTTTGCTGGACCCTTCCTGTGCTCCACATGTGCCTGCTGGCTGTGCTGGTGTGATGTGTGTGCAGCAAAAAATGGACTTTGCGGGGTTCCCTGGCGCTATCTTGGTCACCACAAACTGCGTGATTGAGCCCATGAACATGTACCGCAACAACATATTCACCACAAACGAGGTGTGTGAGGCAGCCTGCTCGCTGCAAAGGAGGTGTGTAGGAGGGTTTTCGACATCAAACCATGACCAAGGCCTGCCTGGCTTGAGCTCTCATCACCATGATCTGTGCTCTGCCAAGTACCGCGACGTTGGTGTCGCTGCGTGCAGACTGGCCTGGCCAATGTCAAGCACGTGGCCAACACAAACTATGACGAGGTCATCAAGAGGGCGCTTGAGCTGCCTGGCTGGAACAGCCGCAACATGCCCCGCCAACCCACTGTGTCCAGCTCAGGAGGCCGTGGAGCCCTGTCCACTCCAGCTGCCCAGGTGGCGGTGCGCAAGACCCACGTGACCACTGGCTTTGGCCACCAGGCTGTCCTGGGAGTGGCGGACCAGGTGAGGAGGCTAGCCACACTAGGTGCCTTGAATTTGTCACAGCTGTGACCCTGACCCACCCTACCCGTAACCTTCACCCAGGAGGTGTAGCCATTGCCCTAGCCCTAACGCACCCTGACCTCAGCCCTAAACCAAACTCACGAGCTGCAGCTATTGCTATGTAAGTAGGAAAAACATGGGCAATAAGTAGGCCTGGGCTCGGCTGTGGTTGTGTTGGCCTGACCTGGGTCAGGTAAGCCAAAGATGGCCCCTGTTGCTGTTGCTCTTTCTCTGCCCGCTGATGAAGTTTATTGGTTTGTTTTGTCGTGGCCAGGTGGTATCGGCATTGAAGGAGGGAAAGCTGCGGCACATTTTTGTAGTAGGAGGCTGTGATGGGCATGAGCCGCAACGTGCCTATTATGGCCACCTTGGCCAGCAGCTGCCAAAGGACACAATGGTGAGTTTGGGCAGAGGCAATGGACAAGATGCTGATATGACCATGGTGACTTTATGAGTCGAGTAGTCAGATGTGCACCATTGTAGCCATTCCTGTTTGGCTAAATGTAGTGGGTGCCGCTGTTTTGTGCTGACTGTTGTCCAGCAAAGTGCAGTGTGCATTGCATCCATGCACTTGAAGCTGGTTCTGGTGCATGCCCTGCTGAGCGAGTGTGTGTGTGTGTGTGTTGCTGTGCTGTAGCTGTTGACCATGGGCTGCGCCAAATTCCGGCTGAACAACCAGGAGTTTGGCAATGTGGAGGGCACGGGCCTGCCCCGGCTCTTGGACATGGGACAGTGCAATGACTCTTACTCGGCGCTAGTGGTGGCCACGGTGAGCAAGGCTGATTGGTGTGTTGATTGGAGTATCTCTGCTGCTGGCAGAGCTAGTGCTTTCAGCATGTGTGAGGTGGTTCAATTGTTGACTCAATGAGGTGCCCTAATTGCAGGAGTTGGCCAAGGCGTTCAACACAGATGTCAACAGCCTGCCCCTCAGCCTGGACATCAGCTGGTTTGAGCAGGTGGGATGACTGGATGGGAACTGCCCTGCAATGTCTTGCTGGACACATATGTATCATATAGTAGTGTAATACAAAGGTAAGGTTGAGATCTGGATAATGGGTTTAGACTGGGATGTGGCTGGTGATGAGGTGAAATGTTTTTCCAAGGGTTTAGGTCACCTAGTGCTAGCTGATAACTGGGTGTTGCATGATGAACGTAAGTAGGTCGATTACATTACTAATCCTCACTTAGGATTAATAGAAGCTGAGTAATGCTGATCATGTAGTTTTGGTGATGCGTATGTGCTGCTACTGTTGCAGAAAGCGGTTGCGGTGCTGCTGAGTCTGTTGCACCTCGGCATCAAGAACATCAGATTGGGGCCGGCCTTGCCGGCGTTCCTCACCCCAGAGGCTGTTAATATCCTGGTTGACAAGTTCGCATTGAAGCCGGCCGACACTTCCAACCCGGACCAGGATCTGAAGAAGATGATGGCCAAGCAGTGAAGATCGAGGCATAACTTTAGACAGAGTATTGCCTGAGGCTAAGACAATGCGGTGTTGTGCAATGCACCAATGTGTTGGTGAGCTTGTTGTTTATACATGTTCATATACGTACCGGATTGAAGTAGGAGTAAATTGTAGGTGGGGTGTTTTGGAATAAGATACAGAGACAGTTTTGATACTTGAGCCTAGCGACCAGGATTTCGTTTTGACACTTGCGCCATTAAGGACTACTTAATGTACCAATCCTAATGTGTGATAGGTGGAAGATAACTGGATTTGACTGTACTGTAATGTGTGCTGCCTAAGCCGGATGTGTATATTGACCAAATTATGGTTCCCATAATCTTGATCGTCAATGGCATTAAATAGGAGCATCAAGTGTGCATCAAATATGCAGGTTGTTCTCTACAAGATTGGACGTATTTATAAGTAACTGTTTTACACTATGTTTTATGGCATACACATTATATGGCAAGGCAACCTTACTGTATGGCACACATACTGTATAGGATATACAATGTATGGTATACACCGCTCCCTATTCATATTTCCCTAACCCTACACCAGTAAACACTTCACTGCACTGACAATAGAAAAGAATATATGGAGTATATCATCCTCAATTCATTCTGTACCTGCCGCCACAGCTCCTGCTCAACATCCAAAACATGATTGGCCAGACAATTTACAGCCATGCTGATGCATATGCCACCTCTGACCTTGCAAACCCTGCCTTTGCATGACCGTTTCTGCCACCGACTTATTCACGCACCGCAGACGGCATCAGGCTCTATAAGGGCCAAACTAGCACGGGGAACAGCAGCGTGGGGGGTTGCACATGTGAGGGACATCAGCTCAGACCCACGCTTGTGGTCCATATGAGCAAGGTTGCCATCTACATGTGCTGTTGCCGTCAATATGCAACTTGCATCAGCCGTCTCAATCCTGTATAGATGCAAGGGCAGCTGATTCAGTTGAAGCCTGCCCGAAGTGCTGATTGGAACTCGCACATCACGATAGAACCAAGTAACGCTACAGAACGATAGAATCAACTAACGCTATAAATATAGGTAGATATAAAGGTAACGAACAAACCTGCCAATTTTTGTAGTATTTGTGATGGCTTCACGCTCTTGATTTCTATGGCTAAAAGAAAAGACGGACCGTGCCTAGGCCAGTGCCGGAGGACCTAGACAGTGACATTGAGGACCGCGACGAGGCACTACAGCCAGACCTCACCGAAGCGGAGCGCAGTAGAAAGGCTTCAGGAGAGGCCCGCGCTGCCCGCGATAGGGACAAAACATGCTACTGTCGGAAATGCAAGCTAGCCCACCACACCGACCACTTGCCGCCAGCGCTGTGGGGTGCCTTCCTGGCCGATGCTGCGCTGCCACTAGTGAAGGCCTGCAGCGAGCGGGCGGTAATCGGCAGCCTGTTGCTGGGCTTCCTCGTGCGCGGCTTGTTTACCATTCACGTAGCCGACCCGCTCGGCCTGCACGGCCAGCCCGTGTACACAGACATTCCAGTCTCCCAGGCAGCCATCCCGGACCTGAGCTGCAGGAACCTGTACCTGCAGCTGTGCCGCGGCCCGCCCGGAAACGGCGCGAACACTCAGCCAAACGTGGCAGTGGCTGCCGTGCTGGCCGCGCACCCCGACCTTCGCGCCCGCCTCGCAGCAATCCCCCGCCACCTGTCTGACACCAACATGGTGGACCACGTCGGGAAGCAGCTGGAGACAGCTTTCAGCAACATGCTCACGCTCCTCTTTGCTGGCAGGCTCAAGAAGTCAGTGTCCCTGGCTGGGGCTAAGGTCCTGGTGGGCACTGAGGAACACCGGCGCAGATTTGAGTTCTGGGGGGTGGGTGGTGGGTACCTGCCAGCCTGGTCAAAGCGTCTGTGCGCCGCATGGTGTGTGGGTTGGAGGTCAGCTGGCTGGTGGGGGAGGTGGGGTGGTGGTGACTCCAGCCATGCAGGCTGAGGTGGCTTTGCAACAGGGCCTGCTGGGGCTTGATGAGGGGGAGCTGGTGGATCATGCCTGGGTGGAGGATCCAGCCAACCGGGGCCGGCTGCTGCGCCACGCGGTGCACACCACCAGAGAGATGGAGGCAGCCATGGCAGCCTGGCAGCTGGACATGGTGCCCTGGCAGCAGGCTGAGCTCACCAACCCAGGGCTGCTGCCAAGGCCCCCCCGCCCCCCCACACCCTATGCCCTCACCCCCACCAGCAAGTGCCAGGCTCGGCATGTCTTCATCGACACCAGGGGCCTATACGGTATGATGCATGACGCCGGCATGCTGGGGTGCTGACGGAGGAGGGGGTCACCTCCTTGAAGAAGTTCAGGAACGGTGCCCTACCTGACCCAGCGGTGCCGGACAACTTCATTGCAGGGCCCAAAGACAGCCACGTGAGTGCTCCTTGCAGTCAGGTGCTAGCCAGTCCTCGGGTGCTCCGTCAGCTGCCATGTGTGCTGTCAACTGCCTTGTGAGCCTGCAGTCAGCTGTCTTGTGCCTGCCTTGTGAGCCCACACAAGCTAATGAAGTGCCTTGGTATGTGCATATGGTGGCTACAGGTGGCCGACCGATGGGATGCATTGCTGCCTGACCCTCGCCGCCAGAAGCTCGCTAGCCCCAAGCACAACTTCGCGCAAATCGTGCACACCAATGGAGTCGCCATCAGCGTGATGTTCCTGCGGCCCAAGCCTGCGGCTCCACCCACAGAGCTGCCGTGGATGGGCAAGGGCTTGGGCGCAGTCAACCCACTGGCCCATCTTCACGCGGAGTGGCTTGGCGTGGACCCGGGCAAAACCAATATGGCCACTGTGGCGCACGAGGAGCGCAGCGCTGCCGGCACAGTGGTGTCCGTGCGGCACTGGAAGCTTACAGCCGGTCAGTACTACCGGGACAGCGGCATTACGCGGCAGGCCCAGGCGACCAAGACGTGGCTGGCCAAGGTGAAGCCGCAGCTCACAGCCCTGTCGCGGGTCAGCAGCAAGCCCAACTCGCTGGCCTCGTACCGGCGGTTCGCCGACACAGTCCTGGCGACGTACGACGCCATGTGGGCCGAGGTCTCAAAGCAGCGTTGGGCCAACGCCAAGTTCAGGCTGTACTGTGGCAAGATGCGCGTGGTGGCTTCGTTCTGGGCCAAGGTAAGGCCCAGTAGCAGCTAGCCACGAGCTAGGCAGCAGCCAACCACAGTCAGCTCACCTGGCCAGCTGCTGCTGTTGCTGCCTCTGTTGCAGCTGCTACCTGACCTTACACATGTGTGCCACTGTGTGCTGTACCATGTGTGGCTGCAGGTCAAGAAGCAGGCACAGAAGCGGTGGCCGGACCGCATCCTGGCCCTGGCCTATGGGGCAGCTAGCATCAGCGGCAGCGGCAGCGTCGGCTGCAGGGGTGTCCCAGTCAGCCAGATGCGGAAGGAGGCAGTGAAGCAGTTCGGGCCAGGGCGTGTGGTGCTGGTGGAGGAGTTCCGCACCAGCCGGGTCAGCTCAGCCTACAGCAGCCCCAGTGAGGCCCTCCCTGGACAGCCGCCAGAGTCCTTCAGGTGAGAGGGTCAGTGGGGTATGGTCGTTGGGTCAGGGTAGAGCTGGGAGGTGGTGGAGTGAAGGTGGTAGGGTAGGGTCAAGATTGGGAAGGTAAGGAATGAATCTTACAAATGCGCATTGCACCATGTGTCCATGCAGGTGGCTGCGGCCAGTGTATAGCAAGGCGAAGCGCTCCCAAGTCAGGGGCTTGATGAGCTCAACAAGCCACAACATCAGGTAAGCACTGACCAGACACTGCACATGTGCATGGCTGCAACATATCCCACATGAAATGACACATAACATGGCACATGACTTGACTTCATGCATCTCCTACACACATGTGCAGCGGGACGTGTCAGCCGCGCTAAACATCCGCCGCTGCGCAGTTGGCCCAGGGCCACGCTCCACTGAGCTGTGCTACTGGGCAGGCCGCCCAGCCATGCCAAAGCGAGGCAGGCCAGGCCAGGAGTGGGTGTACTTGCCTGACAAGGCCCTGTTGCGCAAGTGGCGGCGCAAGTGGCAGCGGTAGCCAGCAGGAGCAAGACAACCCAAGAAAACAAGTTACCAAACCCCTCACAAAGGGGATGTGTGTGAGTAAGAGCTATAGAGTAGGGTAGAGCTCTTGCTAGTAGTAGACCTGGAGGCACACACACCAGAAGGCTGAGCTGAAGTCGGCACTAGGCACACTATCAGTAGCCTTTACAACAGCGATCTCGCAGCCTGTGTTTGATTACAACTCATGAGTTGCATGAGGGCTGTAGGGATTAAAAATTGGAACTCGCACATGGGCATCAAGTCAAAGTTTCAGCTGAGGCCGTCGTCTATCGTAGTAAACGCGGATACTATGTGCCGCATCGAAGCTGCAGCTGGGTAACGAATGGGAGACTCGCGCCCTGACGCTATGGACGGTGAAGAGAGTGGCGGTGCAGGGAGAAAAGGGCAGGCTTCTAAGCCCGCTCTGAAATCTTTGCTGTACCTTGGAGGCCAGGCGCGTGTTGATCAGCAATCGGTTTGTGCAGCTTGCTTCTCCACCATCGCAATTGAACAGTAGTGCAGTGTTCACTCTCTCAACATGTCCGGACTCGTCGTGGCATGCCACTCGCATGCCTTGCTCGACCATTGCTGGACCCCGCAGACTGGCCCTGACAGAACCACGCTCACTTTACCCACAAAGATTCACATGGGTGGGTTGAGGGTTAAGTTGACCTGCTGCCCCCCTTGTTATCATGTCCTACAAAGCAAACAGGTGCTGCTGTGTGCTTGTCACCTGGAGTGACCAGGTGCCAGCGATCATGCCAGTGGGGGCAGGGCCATGCCAGGGAAGCGGCCCCTGACAGCTGTCCCTGCCATGAAGCGAGGCACTGCATCTGGACTTGGTAGGGCCATGCAACAGGTCCTACTCCATCCAGCACAAGCAGTGCCGGTGTAGATGTCCACAACGTCCACGCAGGAAACAGCAACAAGCATTTGACCGACATGATTGGTCTGCCACGCAGGATCTGTGTTGGGTGCACACCAAGACGCGGATGCCAGCCCTGGCAAACAGCCAGCTGCAGGCGCCAGTCAGACTGCAACAACTGGCGCCTCCTCCATCCTAGCCAAGCAGCGGCGTGTGGACACATTCCGCCCAACATCAGCCTTGCCTCCCAAGCTGCCCACCACCAGCACCTGGCAGGGACCAGCTGGCCCAAAGAGCAGCTTGTACCTGCATGCGTCTGAACCGAGGTAGGAGCTGAGGTAGGAGACCTGCTGCTGCTGTTACTTTCATGCTGTTACTTGTTTGCTGTTATGCAAATGCTGAGACTCATGTACTGCTGCTGCTGTTGTAGATGCTGTCACTGCTGCTGCTGCTGCCGATGCTGCTCTCCTCCCTGCCACAAGCAGCTTGCTAGCATGGCAGGAATAGCAGGAACGTCACTCATGGTAGTGCCATGTCACACTACAGGGGGGTGCGGCCTCGGCTGCGGCCCAGCAGTGAGGGTGCTCAGGGCAGTGCCGAGGCGGAGGCGGGTGCGGCAGCAGTGCAGCAGGCGGGCAGTGATGATAGGCGGGTGCGCAATACTGGCGAGGAGGTTGATCCAGAAGTTCAGGCACGCATCCACAAGTGGTACCAGCTGCTACAGGTGAGTAGGTGTAGGGAAAGCAAGGGATGAGGGGCAGGGCAGCAGGGGTGAGACAGCAGGGGCAGGAGACAAAGGGCAGGACAGCAGGGGCGGGGCAGCAGGTGCAGGGGACGAGGGGCAGGGCAGCAGGTGCAGAAAGACGAAGTATCTTGTGCTACAAAAGACAGTTACGGTTGTTGGGCAGCTGCCAGCTCACTCCTTGCCTGTTGCTGGGCAGGTTACCCCCTTCAGAGTTCGAGACTGCTACAACTAGGCAGGCCTACGAGAGCTGTCCATGCACACGATGCTGTGTGCATGCACGCTGCTGTTCTCCATGCTGCTCACCCGCCTAGCCACTAGGTGCTTGGCGGTGCCCCTTTGCTGCACGCAGCTGTTCAAGAAGCAGCCAGAGTCAGTGGAGTTTGTTTACCTGCGCAATGCCGCGCCCCACTCCGTACACCCAAACCACTACAACCTGGAAGTGGTGCCTCATTCTGAAATCAAGGTCATCAGGGGGGTTCAGGGTCAGCTGCCTCCTGGCGCAGCCATCAGCACCCCTTTCCCTCCTAGCTCTGTAGCTAGTGCTCCTGGAGGCAAAGGCAGTGCAGCTTGGCTCCTGCTGGCAGCCCTGTGTGCACATGTTCCTTTCCCTGCTTCCCTTTCCAGTTCGTGTTGCTGCTGCTGAAAGCGCCTGGATGTGACTTGGTCGTAGGGTGCATCCGACTACTACACCATCAGCAGTAAGGGCGTGACACACTTCTGGGACAGCCAGGCTGAGTTTACCAGCTTGGAGCACTTTGAGCGTGACTACTTCCTGTACACACAGCTCATGCGGTTGCGCATGTTCCGCCAGTTCAAGATGTGGAAGGCGTTCAAGGTAAGGTGCCACATGTTCCACTCTGATGTTCAGCATGTGCCCTACTGGTTGTGGCAGCTTCGCGTGGGTGCCTCACGGGCAGCTTCTACACTGCACTGTCATGTCACTTCCGCCTGGCCCCTCATGCTGTGAAGCGCTGCGATTCTACTTGTATGTTACGTACCTGACTATGCCGCTCTTGCCTATGATGTGACATACAGTGGGTTCGCTAGCTTGCATTGCGATTTCGCCGGCGCAACTGCAGGTATGGAGGCGCGGTGTGGCCAGCCGAAAGGCCACGGCCTCGCGCCACGGCCTTGCCAAGCACCTCTTCGTCCTGCACCCGATCTTCCGGGCTGCCATTCTCCGGGTGCGGCGCGCTTGCGACGAGCTGTCCCGGCTGCGCTTGCACGCGCTCACTCCCGGCGAAATCTACGAGCTCAGTACCTTTGTGGCGCAGCACCAG
Organism: Haematococcus lacustris; assembly: GCA_030144725.1. Classification (NCBI taxonomy): domain Eukaryota; kingdom Viridiplantae; phylum Chlorophyta; class Chlorophyceae; order Chlamydomonadales; family Haematococcaceae; genus Haematococcus; species Haematococcus lacustris. Next base: position 2,937,183 of record JASKMD010000012.1, on the reverse strand, counting down.
CAGCAGCGCGACATGGCCAGCACGGTGCTCGCGGAGTTTTCACGCAGTGCAGCGTACACCGCGCAGGTAAGATTCTCCCGAGGGGCGACGTGGCCCTCTTACCTTAGGCACACCTGGCCCGAGGTGCTGTACCACCTCAGCAAACCAGATGACAGCGGTGCCGACCCAGACTTCACAGCCATCGCAACTACCAGCTCATAGGCCCAGCTATCAGCCCACCAGCTTCGACTCTGTTTAGCAGCGAGCACTGAATGCAGCAAACTTCGTGGGCCCCGCTTGCCCCATGCGCACCTGTGTGACCCGTGCCACCCACCGGCTTTCCGCCATTGCTGCTGTGCAGGAGGCGTGTGTGCAGGCCCTGGAGCTGCTGGAGCAGAGCCTGCTTGCAGGGAAAGAAAAAAGGTGGGGTGTGTGGGATGCTCAGTAGCTTTGTGTCAGGCATGATGCAAGTTGTTGAGCTGCGCGTCAGGCACACACCAGACCAGACCAGGCCTGTGTGTGACCCCCTTTCCTGCAGGACCACCACGGGCACCTCCACAGTGAGGCTTGCGGTGCAGAAGGCGGTGCAGCTGGCTGGGGAGGCGGAGTTCAGCTATGCCATCAATGCTGCCCGCCGCAGCGAGCGCCGCCGCATCCACAACTTCGTACGCCTGCTGGACTACATGATCTGCAGCGCCCTGCACGCCTTGCTGGTCAGGAGCTGCGGGGCAGGGGCTGCGGGTGGGAAGGGCAGTGGGGCAGTGCTGGGGGGCAGGGCTGCGGGTGGGAAGGGCTGCGAGGCAGTGGCTGCCGGTTCGAAGGGCAGCGGGGCAGGGGCCTGTAGGCTTTCCCCACACCCCTTCACCTAGCCATACCCTCCCAGGTGTGACCGCACAGTCCGCTGGCCCTGCTTTGCATGCGGTGACCATGACCGCGCCATTTGGTTGTGACGTCATGCCATCCCCTTGGGCCTATTGGTGAAGTGTTGTGATAACATAGGGCTTTGGGAAGCCGTGGCAGCACCTCATTGCATCCACAATGTGCAGCAGACCTCCCCCTCCCCCTCCCCCTCCCCCTCCCCCTCCCCCTCCCCCTCCCCCTCCCCCTCCCCCTCCCCCTCCCCCTCCCCCTCCCCCTCCCCCTCCCCCTCCCCCTCCCCCTCCCCCTCCCCCTCCCCCTCCCCCTCCCCCTCCCCCTCCCCCCCCCCTTCTCTACCTCTCCTCCGCAGTCAGTGCAGACCACAGCGGACACGGCATTGTGGCGCAATGGCACCTCGCAGGTGGGCTCAGTGTCAGAGTGTCTGCTGGCCCTGACGCCGACCCCCCGGGCCTCATCACCAGAGGCCCCCCCTATGCCCGAGCCCCCCCCCCCGTTGCTCCGCCACCAGGACAGCCATGGGGGGGGCCACGAGCTGGAGCTGGTGATGCGGGACATGGCCCCAGTGAAGCCAACATGGGGCGGCCCTCTGCTGCGTCTGAAGGTACATGGCCATGCTGGCACTGCCATATTGGAATGCATAGGGATGGGGGGGGGGCCTTTGGATTAGGTGTTAACATGATGAGTACCGCCTGCTTGGCCCCTGCCTGGCCGGAGCCACATCAAGCTGGCAGCTCCCAGGCTTGGTGCAGCTGTAGCACAGGCGTGTACTGCAGGGCAGTGCATGGGACCCCTGGCGTGCACAAGGCTATGGCTCATCGCCACCATGGGTGGTGACCCAGCACTGCACCCTGCATCCCACCAAGAGCCAGACCTTAGCCTGAAGCTGTGCTTGAGTTGAAGTCTGAGCCTGAGTCTGGGCCTGAGCTCGAGCCTGATTCTGAGCCGTTGCTTATGCCTGAGTCTGAGTCTGAGCCTGAATTTGAGCATGGGTCTGAGTCTGAGCCTTGATTTGAGCATGGGTCTGAGTCTGAGCCTTGATTTGAGCATGGGTCTGAGTCTGAGCCTGAATTTGAGCATGAGTCTGAGCCAGTTCCTAGGACTCGGGGCTGGTGGCCTGCTGGTTGGCTGCAGATCTTGATGGACCCAGGCACTGATGAGCTGGTGTTCCAGCCCTCCCCTGAGGCATTCTTCAAGGCGCTTGCAGAGGTGCAAGTGTCCTTTGTGGAGCAGGTCAAGGTCGTGCGCCGCCTGCTGGTCAACGAAAAGCTCCAGGTCGGCTGGCTGCCGCAGTGCTGGGCAGTTGGGCAGTTTGACTCTTGTACTGTCAGGCCAGGCTGCAGTCCCAGCAAACACCCGCCTCAGAATGTCTCAGCAAACAGGCAGGCGGGCAGGTTGCCAGGCAGGTTGCTAGGCAGGCAGACAAGCAATGTCACCTCCCATGAGTTCCGTGGCTCTTCTTGTGGCTGTCATTCTCCTGACCTCTACATTCTGCCTCTCGTGCCTCGCTCTACACCCGCAGTCCCCCTTACCTACAAGCTGCCCCGGCCTGGCCCCTCCAGCTGGACCCTGGCCTGCTCCCCCCCACACCCCCTCCCTGCCCCCTGCCTGCTGCCCCCGGCTGTCGCAGGAAGTGATGGAGCAGCCCATTGACGGTGGCGAGCTGGACCTGGAGGGCTTTGCGGCCATCATTGTGGGTGAGGAGCACAAGGAGCTGCTGGAGGCCCTGGGCGCGCAGCTCAGCTCCAGCCTCATGCTGGCAGACCAGCTGCGGGACAGCTTCACCACCTACAGGTGACCCCTCCCCTGGCAGGCTGGACCCCGGGCCTGGGGCTAGTAGCTGGCCTGGGGCTATCTGGGCCAAAGGGCATGGCAGCCTGTGGCAGGGGTCAGGGGGCCTGTGGCAGGGGTCAGGGGGCCTGTGGCAGGGGTCAGGGGGCCTGTGGCAGGGGTCAGGGGGCCTGTGGCAGGGGTCAGGGGGCCTGTGGCAGGGGTCAGGGGGCCTGTGGCAGGGGTCAGGGGGCCTGTGGCAGGGGTCAGGGGGCCTGTGGCAGGGGTCAGGGGGCCTGTGGCAGGGGTCAGGGGGCCTGTGGCAGGGGTCAGGGGGCCTGTGGCAGGGGTCAGGGGGCCTGTGGCAGGGGTCAGGGGGCCTGTGGCAGGGGTCAGGGGGCCTGTGGCAGGGGTCAGGGGGCCTGTGGCAGGGGTCAGGGGGCCTGTGGCAGGGGTCAGGGGGCCTGTGGCAGGGGTCAGGGGGCCTGTGGCAGGGGTCAGGGGGCCTGTGGCAGGGGTCAGGGGGCCTGTGGCAGGGGTCAGGGGGCCTGTGGCAGGGGTCAGGGGGCCTGTGGCAGGGGTCAGGGGGCCTGTGGCAGGGGTCAGGGGGCCTGTGGCAGGGGTCAGGGGGCCTGTGGCAGGGGTCAGGGGGCCTGTGGCAGGGGTCAGGGGGCCTGTGGCAGGGGTCAGGGGGCCTGTGGCAGGGGTCAGGGGGCCTGTGGCAGGGGTCAGGGGGCCTGTGGCAGGGGTCAGGGGGCCTGTGGCAGGGGTCAGGGGGCCTGTGGCAGGGGTCAGGGGGCCTGTGGCAGGGGTCAGGGGGCCTGTGGCAGGGGTCAGGGGGCCTGTGGCAGGGGTCAGGGGGCCTGTGGCAGGGGTCAGGGGGCCTGTGGCAGGGGTCAGGGGGCCTGTGGCAGGGGTCAGGGGGCCTGTGGCAGGGGTCAGGGGGCCTGTGGCAGGGGTCAGGGGGCCTGTGGCAGGGGTCAGGGGGCCTGTGGCAGGGGTCAGGGGGCCTGTGGCAGGGGTCAGGGGGCCTGTGGCAGGGGTCAGGGGGCCTGTGGCAGGGGTCAGGGGGCCTGTGGCAGGGGTCAGGGGGCCTGTGGCAGGGGTCAGGGGGCCTGTGGCAGGGGTCAGGGGGCCTGTGGCAGGGGTCAGGGGGCCTGTGGCAGGGGTCAGGGGGCCTGTGGCAGGGGTCAGGGGGCCTGTGGCAGGGGTCAGGGGGCCTGTGGCAGGGGTCAGGGGGCCTGTGGCAGGGGTCAGGGGGCCTGTGGCAGGGGTCAGGGGGCCTGTGGCAGGGGTCAGGGGGCCTGTGGCAGGGGTCAGGGGGCCTGTGGCAGGGGTCAGGGGGCCTGTGGCAGGGGTCAGGGGGCCTGTGGCAGGGGTCAGGGGGCCTGTGGCAGGGGTCAGGGGGCCTGTGGCAGGGGTCAGGGGGCCTGTGGCAGGGGTCAGGGGGCCTGTGGCAGGGGTCAGGGGGCCTGTGGCAGGGGTCAGGGGGCCTGTGGCAGGGGTCAGGGGGCCTGTGGCAGGGGTCAGGGGGCCTGTGGCAGGGGTCAGGGGGCCTGTGGCAGGGGTCAGGGGGCCTGTGGCAGGGGTCAGGGGGCCTGTGGCAGGGGTCAGGGGGCCTGTGGCAGGGGTCAGGGGGCCTGTGGCAGGGGTCAGGGGGCCTGTGGCAGGGGTCAGGGGGCCTGTGGCAGGGGTCAGGGGGCCTGTGGCAGGGGTCAGGGGGCCTGTGGCAGGGGTCAGGGGGCCTGTGGCAGGGGTCAGGGGGCCTGTGGCAGGGGTCAGGGGGCCTGTGGCAGGGGTCAGGGGGCCTGTGGCAGGGGTCAGGGGGCCTGTGGCAGGGGTCAGGGGGCCTGTGGCAGGGGTCAGGGGGCCTGTGGCAGGGGTCAGGGGGCCTGTGGCAGGGGTCAGGGGGCCTGTGGCAGGGGTCAGGGGGCCTGTGGCAGGGGTCAGGGGGCCTGTGGCAGGGGTCAGGGGGCCTGTGGCAGGGGTCAGGGGGCCTGTGGCAGGGGTCAGGGGGCCTGTGGCAGGGGTCAGGGGGCCTGTGGCAGGGGTCAGGGGGCCTGTGGCAGGGGTCAGGGGGCCTGTGGCAGGGGTCAGGGGGCCTGTGGCAGGGGTCAGGGGGCCTGTGGCAGGGGTCAGGGGGCCTGTGGCAGGGGTCAGGGGGCCTGTGGCAGGGGTCAGGGGGCCTGTGGCAGGGGTCAGGGGGCCTGTGGCAGGGGTCAGGGGGCCTGTGGCAGGGGTCAGGGGGCCTGTGGCAGGGGTCAGGGGGCCTGTGGCAGGGGTCAGGGGGCCTGTGGCAGGGGTCAGGGGGCCTGTGGCAGGGGTCAGGGGGCCTGTGGCAGGGGTCAGGGGGCCTGTGGCAGGGGTCAGGGGGCCTGTGGCAGGGGTCAGGGGGCCTGTGGCAGGGGTCAGGGGGCCTGTGGCAGGGGTCAGGGGGCCTGTGGCAGGGGTCAGGGGGCCTGTGGCAGGGGTCAGGGGGCCTGTGGCAGGGGTCAGGGGGCCTGTGGCAGGGGTCAGGGGGCCTGTGGCAGGGGTCAGGGGGCCTGTGGCAGGGGTCAGGGGGCCTGTGGCAGGGGTCAGGGGGCCTGTGGCAGGGGTCAGGGGGCCTGTGGCAGGGGTCAGGGGGCCTGTGGCAGGGGTCAGGGGGCCTGTGGCAGGGGTCAGGGGGCCTGTGGCAGGGGTCAGGGGGCCTGTGGCAGGGGTCAGGGGGCCTGTGGCAGGGGTCAGGGGGCCTGTGGCAGGGGTCAGGGGGCCTGTGGCAGGGGTCAGGGGGCCTGTGGCAGGGG
>JASKMD010000012.1:2907247-2931272 GCA_030144725.1 Haematococcus lacustris | reverse complement strand
GCCCCGCCCCGCCCCGCCCCGCCCCGCCCCGCCCCGCCCCGCCCCGCCCCGCCCCGCCCCGCCCCGCCCCGCCCCGCCCCGCCCCGCCCCGCCCCGCCCCGCCCCGCCCCGCCCCGCCCCGCCCCGCCCCGCCCCGCCCCGCCCCGCCCCGCCCCGCCCCGCCCCGCCCCGCCCCGCCCCGCCCCGCCCCGCCCCGCCCCGCCCCGCCCCGCCCCGCCCCGCCCCGCCCCGCCCCGCCCCGCCCCGCCCCGCCCCGCCCCGCCCCGCCCCGCCCCGCCCCGCCCCGCCCCGCCCCGCCCCGCCCCGCCCCGCCCCGCCCCGCCCCGCCCCGCCCCGCCCCGCCCCGCCCCGCCCCGCCCCGCCCCGCCCCGCCCCGCCCCGCCCCGCCCCGCCCCGCCCCGCCCCGCCCCGCCCCGCCCCGCCCCGCCCCGCCCCGCCCCGCCCCGCCCCGCCCCGCCCCGCCCCGCCCCGCCCCGCCCCGCCCCGCCCCGCCCCGCCCCGCCCCGCCCCGCCCCGCCCCGCCCCGCCCCGCCCCGCCCCGCCCCGCCCCGCCCCGCCCCGCCCCGCCCCGCCCCGCCCCGCCCCGCCCCGCCCCGCCCCGCCCCGCCCCGCCCCGCCCCGCCCCGCCCCGCCCCGCCCCGCCCCGCCCCGCCCCGCCCCGCCCCGCCCCGCCCCGCCCCGCCCCGCCCCGCCCCGCCCCGCCCCGCCCCGCCCCGCCCCGCCCCGCCCCGCCCCGCCCCGCCCCGCCCCGCCCCGCCCCGCCCCGCCCCGCCCCGCCCCGCCCCGCCCCGCCCCGCCCCGCCCCGCCCCGCCCCGCCCCGCCCCGCCCCGCCCCGCCCCGCCCCGCCCCGCCCCGCCCCGCCCCGCCCCGCCCCGCCCCGCCCCGCCCCGCCCCGCCCCGCCCCGCCCCGCCCCGCCCCGCCCCGCCCCGCCCCGCCCCGCCCCGCCCCGCCCCGCCCCGCCCCGCCCCGCCCCGCCCCGCCCCGCCCCGCCCCGCCCCGCCCCGCCCCGCCCCGCCCCGCCCCGCCCCGCCCCGCCCCGCCCCGCCCCGCCCCGCCCCGCCCCGCCCCGCCCCGCCCCGCCCCGCCCCGCCCCGCCCCGCCCCGCCCCGCCCCGCCCCGCCCCGCCCCGCCCCGCCCCGCCCCGCCCCGCCCCGCCCCGCCCCGCCCCGCCCCGCCCCGCCCCGCCCCGCCCCGCCCCGCCCCGCCCCGCCCCGCCCCGCCCCGCCCCGCCCCGCCCCGCCCCGCCCCGCCCCGCCCCGCCCCGCCCCGCCCCGCCCCGCCCCGCCCCGCCCCGCCCCGCCCCGCCCCGCCCCGCCCCGCCCCGCCCCGCCCCGCCCCGCCCTGCGAGTGGCAGTGACCCCGTTTCCAATGGGCCGGAGCCGGAGCCAGAGCCAGAGCTAGATCTCACTTTTTGGGTGCTCCGGCGACCCCGTTTCCGATGGAAAGAGCCCAGTCGTTAAAGCGGTTGCCCATAGCCTGCCCATCCCGCAGCCCCGCAGCCGCAGCTAAGGGCAGCTCCGCTATCCACCCCACGCCTGCCTTTACAAATGGACGCAACGACGCCAGGCTGCACGTCGGCGGTGGAGGCAGCAGATAGCCCGGGTCCTCGTCTTGATTGTGGAGTGGTTTCAAACGGAGGGCACAAAGCAAGGGCATGGCCAATGTTGGGGGATATGTCCGATGCCTGACTTGCTTTGACGTCGGAACCTTGCGCTACAATCGTCTTAGCGAATACTGGAAAGTGCCCAGGGACTACAAGACATTTTACCCCTCAGGCTTGTCACAAGACTGAAACAGTGGGACTTGGACAATGGGACAGGCAAGACTTAAACAGTGGGGCATGCTTACACCGTGGGTCACAGGATTACCAGTGACAGGTCACCAGGTCACAGGATTACCTACACAATGTGCATTATGTAACCCAACTGATGAGCTTCAGAGACTCAACATCATGCTGACATAACTGTGACCTGTGGCCTGCGTGCCGTAAGGGGTGATGGGAGCCAACGGGCTCCCTGCTACTGCTCCTGTAGTGGCGACGGCGGCCCCATTGGCCCAAGGGGAAAGACCCACTAGGCACCTGCATCCACCAGGCTGCAGCCAAGACGCCCCACCAGGCTGCACCCCTTGCAACCCACCAGGCTGCCGACCAGCCGCCCCACCAGGCTGCACCCCCTGCAACCCACCAGGCTGCAACCCCGCCGCCCCACCAAGCACGTGCACCCCACCAGCATTAGCCAAGATGGCAAGCTGTGCACTGTTGCTCAGCTTCCAGAACTCATCTTCCTCACCACCACCTGGAACAACAACAACGTGAACAACAACAACATGCAATTGCCATGAAGGTGCTAGCTCTTGCTGCTTGCTGCTTCCTCTTGCTGCTTGCTGCTTGCAACTCTTGCAACATGTTTTGCTGCTTTGTTGTGCTAGCTAAAGGTCCTTGCTTGTGCGCCTTTCGTTCCACTTCCAGACGGCATAGGCGGCCCTGTTCAGGGCCTGAGCTGCCGTCATCATGCGGCCTCCTAGGCGCGCTGAGTTCTAGTTTACGGATGCAGACAGCATCTCGCCCATTTTGTCCCCGTTGGTCTTGCCCTGGACCTGGGCAAACGTCTGCGCGTACAGCTCCGCAAACAACTCATCTTGCTGGTCGTCCCACGGCACCCTCGACTCCTGCTGGGAGCCCTCCTGCGAGCCAAGAAAACTATTTTTGGGCTCCGGCTCCGGCTCCGAGCTCCGTGGCCCTCGAGCCGCAGAGCCCGAAGGGGCTGCATGGGGCTCCCAAGAGCGCATCTAGGAGCAAATCTGGCTCCTGGCTCCGGCTCTTTGCACTTTATTCCTAGATGGCCTCTGTCCAAAACAATCTGCGACATTTGTAGATGACATTTGTACAACATCCCACCCCTCAGGCGCCCCCAACATTCAAAAAATGGCAGTAAACCGACCCCTGGTAGTAGGACGGCTGTAACTCTGCACTCGCTACGCCAAATTTAATGCTAGCTGGCTCAGTATGTAGCCAACCCAGCCAGCTACCTTTCACCCATCCAGAATAAACATACACCGAGTAGGCCGTGCACAACAAAGTGATTCAAAATTGAGCCGTAGCGGAGCATGCAGTCATCGCTGCGACTGCCCGCGTCGCTCAGGCTGCTCTACATGGGCATGCGCGTCGGCGGCAGCAGTCGGATCGGAAAGCGGTTGCAGCGATGTGGCACTGAGCCCACCTCCTCCCCATACCTGGAGGGCAATGCCACAGCTCGACCATTTTGACTTACAGCATGCTACTTACTAGGTTAAGCTCATCTACGACAGTGTTACAAACGCTCATACTCAGATAAGGCAAAAGCTCACTTTGGTCTGTGACCCCCAACTCCCTTAGCCGATCTCAGGACCAGAACCATGCAGTCAGTCGCACAACTCCACACCATGACCGAGTTTGGACTCGGCTCCTCTAAGAGTTACACTCCCCTACATGCCATCCACCTGCGTGCAAAGTTTCATAGCTCAACTGCCACCCCAAAGCCCCGTGGCCCTGATCCTGCTTGGAGAACATGATGTCACTTTGAAGATGTCAAACTGATAGAGGCCTGGGCTGTTTAACGTGCGGTTTGTTTTAACAAAAGCGCCAAGGGGTCAAGAACAAACATTTCATGTCGCTTTTCCTCTAGGTGCAACGGGTGCAACATAGTGGAGGACACAGTGGAGGAGGGGGGGGTGTAACCCGGTGATACCTTAATGTGCGCCGACCCAAATGATGTATTTGGCGAGAGACGAACATGAATATATGCTTCTGTCACCCCGACTAGGCGCCCTGCACGCCCGGCAGGCATCGCGTTGGGTGTTGGCCGGACATTCCCATTTGTGCACAACCAGCTCACTACGCTAGGTAGATGGGGTCACAGGGATGTGGCTCACCGTGCCAAGGAGACTCGTCTCGCCGCTGTGATTTGTTCGCGGGCACATGTGGCAGTACGCGAGCAAAGACTCCAATGGCTAGCGCTGATGGTCAGATTACGCGGACTAAACCGTGGCTGCCAATGTGACAAACGCTATTGAAAACGATGCGGTATTCAGAGAGTAGTTGCATGAACATTACTAACCCCATGTTGGGGCGGCCTGACCACCCCACATGTCAAACAAGGCAACCCCCTTGCGCCCCTCACCCACGCAAAGTGCCACCGCCTTTGCGCCGGGGGTCAAGAGGCGCGGCAATGACGGCCGGATGTACGTGGTTGCGGTGACGTCGGCCGGTGTGCAACGGTGGCGCCCCCTGACGGCGCAGCCCAAGGCGCAGCCCAAGGCGCAGCCCAAGGCGCTGGCCAAGGTGGTGGTTGATGAAAAGGAGGTATCGAAAACGGTGTGCATCGTGGACAATGGTGGCACGCCGTTTGTGGTTGACCTGATGGAGCGTGGAGGCATGGGCGCCCGGGGGATGGCGCGCATCCTCGTCCAGAAGCAGGGGCACGAGGAAGAAGTGTCGCGAGGCCATGCCCTGTTTCGAGAGGGCTACCGACCCTGGCGCGACCTGGCGTATGTGCGTGCCTTTGTGGGCTATGACCCCGAGGAGGGGGCCAAGCCGGACGGGGGTCGCCTTGGCAGGCTGCTTGGCTGGAACAAGCCAGTGTGGTGGCACGGCGGTAACAGCGTGCTCTTGCAGGTGGCACCGCGCAAGTACGTGTTCGTGGGCAGCCACATCTTCGCGTTCTCCGTGCCGCAAGACGACGAGATTGTGGCGTACAGCTCACCCATGGGCAACAGCGCCGTGCCATACCCCTATGCCGTCGGACGCCGCAATACCTACCTACTCATGGAGCACACGTATGTTCCCTTTTACGCGGCGTTCCCTTTTCCCTTACTTTTGTGTCGGTCCCAGCGCGCTGCACCGCTGGCCTGCTTTGCCTGCTGCGCCTGGCTTGGCTCTGGCTGAGCCTCGAGCTCGCGGGCAACCTCACTGTCCGAGGCATCACGGTTCCGTTTACGCTGCCTGTTTCGCTGCATAGCCTAGCAACCTCTGCCCGGCCAGCGCATTTGACTTTGCAATTCTGCTACATGTCTCTAAGCTACATAGACACTTTGAAACAATGCAGCAACTTCTTTACCGGAAACGGGGTCAGCGGAGCCGACGGTTGGCCGGCGGTTAGAGCCATTTTTGGGCTCTTTGGGTGCTCCGGCTCCGGCTCTGGCTCTTGGCTCGGGCTCTGGCTCCGGCTCTGGCTCCGGCTCCGGCTCTTTCATTGGAAACGGGGTCATAAAGAAAGCAATGTCGGGTTGATTGAGCCAGGAGGGATGCGGATCGCCGGCTGTACTTGCCTTCACAGCGTAAAGAGTCTACCACGCCATTGCGAAGGATTACCACAGCTCACTTGCGCTGCGCGATGTTGTGAGGGCGGCCGGCTGGTCGGTGGCCGCACTTTTTTCGCTTACAGGGTTCCTAGCATATCGGGCGTGTAGAAGATTACGCGGTCATCGCATGCCGCACAGTGCTACGCCAATCACACCGGCACCGGGACATCCATGAAAAGGTTGTGTCACTTACTTAATCAGAGTTGGGAGGGTCTGACTTAAAGAACTGCTCCAGCGCCCAGTCCTGGGCTCCGTACAGCCTCAGCCGCTGCCGTGCCCACTTGGGGTCCAGGTACACCTCCCACACCGTGTCCCAGGTGGCCAGGGTGACGGTGATGTGCTTCAGGTTGGCCTCCAGGGAGGTGCCGCCTGAGCTGGCTGCTGCCAGGTGCTGGAGGTGGGGCTTGATTGGTGCCAGCCACCGCTCAGTGTCACGGCAGGCATTGTTCAGGCCGCTGTCATGCTTCACCTGGCCCTTGGTCAGCTTCCACTGGGCCAGCTTGTCGGCTGCCAGCTGGCCTGACCCCTCGTCCCTGCGCTGACTGCCTGGGTGACGCCGGGGTCAATGACCACTCCAACCTGTGTGTCTGGGTCAAACAGGACAAGGACTTCAGCAAGTTCTTCGCCAACTCGAACTTCCAAGGGTTAGGGTTAGGGTTACGGGTTACGGGGTGACGCTAACACCATCGGAGCGCACTGCTGGCGGTCAGCATGCAGGAGCACTTTGCCAACCCAGGCAAGTAATGGTGGTGCATAGACTCTGAACTTGACTTTGCCCTGCCCTGCCCTGCCCTTGGAAACGGGGTCAGTCTCCTGTATCACTATCCTACTGTGGCGCCCCTACACTTCACCACAGCAAGAGCAACCGGTGTGTGTCCCTAACCTAGCCTGGGACTGCGCCCAAAACTAGGAGTCGATTGAGTCCTACCCTATGCATGACTCTCCCGCACACACATCCCCTCTGTAAGGGGCACTCTGTTTGTTATTTGTTATTCGTGGCATGACACACATGTCACTATCGCTGCCGCTGGTGCTGCCGATGCCACTTCCGCAGCAGTCCCTTGTCGCGGACGTGCACCCACTCCTGGCCTGCGGTGCCTGGGTTAGGCATAGCTGGGCGGCCCAGCCAGCTGCTGAGCTCGCGAGGGCGGCCCGACCCGGCTGCGATGCGGCGGATGTTCAGCGCGGCTGACACGTCCCGGTTGTAAAACCTGCGCTTGATGACATTGCTGGTTGAGCACATCAAACCGCGGATCCGGGACTGTTTCGCCATGCTGCGCACCGGGTACAGCCACCTGCAATTGTCAATGCACATGCAAAACCCAGGTCGAGCCATGTCCAGTCTAAACGGTGCAGGGCATGGTTAGGGCTAGCTTGTGCACCTATGTAAAGACAACTCCTACAATGTAAATGCGTATGTCGCCTCTCACCTGCTGGCCTCGGCCTCGTCTTGCACGTCATCATTGCGGGCTGAGCTGACGCGGCTGGTACGGAATTCATGCACCATCACCACACGGCCAGGGAAGTGCTTGCATGCCTCCCTGAGCATCTGCTTGACTGGCACACCCCGACTGCCAATGCTGCCGGCACCGCTGAAGCCTGCTGACCCATAGGCCAGTGCAAGGGGGCGGCCTGTCTCAGCTGAGTTGCAGCGTACCATGGCGCCCTTGACAGTCTGCAGCCAAGCCACAAAAGCACACATACTGGCACACATGCTGGCTCACATACATGGCATACCTCCCCAGGCCGTTCAAAGCCACAGATAGCCAGCACTGCCCAAAGCCCCAGGTCCAGCCAGCTCACCTCAGCCCAGAACTTGGCCACCGTGCTCTGCTTGTGTCGGTAAAGCCGGAACCTGGCGTTGGCCCAGCGCGGCTTGGACATCTCGGCCCACATGGCGGGCCAGGTGGCCAACACCGCGTCGACGTACAGCTGGTACCTCTCCAGCGAGGCGGTGTAGGTGGTGACTTGCGACAGCGCATCCTGTTGAGGCCCGATGCCGGCCATCCAGACCTTTACCGTCTTGGCGTGCTGCGTGATCCCGCTCTGCCGGTAGTACTGCCCCGCAGTGAGGGTCCTCTGCCACACGGACTCCACAGCGCCGGAGGGGTGCCGCTCCTCGTGCGCCACAGTCGCCATGTTGGTCTTGCCAGGGTCGCAGCCCAGCCAATCGGCGCCTAGGTGCGCCAGCGGGTTGACTGCGCCCTCCTCCTTGCCCATGCAAGGCAGCTTATCGGGTAGCTCTGCAGGCTTGGGGCGCGTGAACATCAGGCTGACCGCGACTCCGTCAGTGTGCACCATGTTCTCGAATTTCTGTCCGGCATTGGGGCGAAGGTAGTCGATGTTGGGCAGGAAGGCTCTCCACCGGTTGGCGACCTGCAGCCAACACAGGCAGCACAGAGAGTATTGAGTCATTAGCCTCAATCATTAGAGCACAAGCAACATGGCACAATTAAGCAACATGGCACAAGCAACATGGCACGTACCTCACTGTTTTTGGGCCCAAGCTCCGGTTTGCCATCCCTCATCACCACACCATCAGTGAATTTGGGCAAGGAGGTGATGCCCGCTGGCAGCACGCGAGCAGTTCGCATCAAGCCGTAGAGGGCCCGGGTGTCCAGCTGGATATGGTGAGCCTTGCAGGTGCAGCCCGGGGTGAGTGCAAAGGGGGAGGGGGGGCGGTAGGGCCTGGTGTGGGGCTGGCTCCCCGCTGCCTGCCAGACCATGCAGTCCAGCTGCCAGCTTGTGTTGGCTGCCTCAAGCTCTCCGCTGATGTACACTGCATGGCGCAGCAGGCTGCCCCGGTTGGCCTTCCTCCCAAGCCAGTCTTCATCCACTACCTCCCCCTCGCGCAGTCCAAGCAACCCCCGCTGTTTGGCCACAGCCTCCCGCATGGCACCAGTCGGCACCACCCCACCTGCACCCTGCAGCCAGGTCACCACCTTGCCCTGCACACTCCGCGACACCCAGCTGCGCTCACGCTGAGTCCAGGCTGGCCTGCCACCCAAGGGCACCCCCAGGCGCCGCCGGTGCTCAAAGGAGCCATCGAATAGCGTGGCACCAGCCAGTGCCACCGCTTGCTCAACCCGGCGGGTGAACAGCTCGGTCAGGCTGTTGGCAAAGCTTGTCTCCAGTTTGTTGCCAACGGCGTCCACGGTGTTGATGTCGTTCGAAAAGCGAGGTACATCCCTGAGGCGGGCGTGGAGGGCCGGGTACGCGGCGAGCACCTCCTTCACAGCTTCGCTGGGCCGGGTGTGCTCGCCGGGAGGTGGCAAACCGCGACAGAGATGCAGGAACAGGTTGCGGTCTGCCAGGTTGGGGATGATGGCGACCTCGGCAGGGATGTGAGCGGGGAAACAGCGGCGCACCATGAGGCCAAACAGCACGCTCCCGAGCAGCGCCCTCATAGTGCAGGCCTCCACCTGAGCCTTTATCAGCGGGACGAGCCGCGCCTCCACCACATTGGGAGCCAAGACCGGCCCCGCCTCTACAGCCGCAGGGGGGTTCATCAGGAAATGGAGCTTACATTTCTTCGAATGCCACGAATTACTTTTGTGTCGGTCCCAGCGCGCTGCACCGCTGGCCTGCTTTGCCTGCTGCGCCTGGCTTGGCTCTGGCTGAGCCTCGAGCTCGCGGGCAACCTCACTGTCCGAGGCATCACGGTTCCGTTTACGCTGCCTGTTTCGCTGCATAGCCTAGCAACCTCTGCCCGGCCAGCGCATTTGACTTTGCAATTCTGCTACATGTCTCTAAGCTACATAGACACTTTGAAACAATGCAGCAACTTCTTTACCGGAAACGGGGTCAGCGGAGCCGACGGTTGGCCGGCGGTTAGAGCCATTTTGGGGCTCTTTGGGTGCTCCGGCTCCGGCTCTGGCTCTTGGCTCGGGCTCTGGCTCCGGCTCTGGCTCCGGCTCCGGCTCTTTCATTGGAAACGGGGTCATAAAGAAAGCAATGTCGGGTTGATTGAGCCAGGAGGGATGCGGATCGCCGGCTGTACTTGCCTTCACAGCGTAAAGAGTCTACCACGCCATTGCGAAGGATTACCACAGCTCACTTGCGCTGCGCGATGTTGTGAGGGCGGCCGGCTGGTCGGTGGCCGCACTTTTTTCGCTTACAGGGTTCCTAGCATATCGGGCGTGTAGAAGATTACGCGGTCATCGCATGCCGCACAGTGCTACGCCAATCACACCGGCACCGGGACATCCATGAAAAGGTTGTGTCACTTACTTAATCAGAGTTGGGAGGGTCTGACTTAAAGAACTGCTCCAGCGCCCAGTCCTGGGCTCCGTACAGCCTCAGCCGCTGCCGTGCCCACTTGGGGTCCAGGTACACCTCCCACACCGTGTCCCAGGTGGCCAGGGTGACGGTGATGTGCTTCAGGTTGGCCTCCAGGGAGGTGCCGCCTGAGCTGGCTGCTGCCAGGTGCTGGAGGTGGGGCTTGATTGGTGCCAGCCACCGCTCAGTGTCACGGCAGGCATTGTTCAGGCCGCTGTCATGCTTCACCTGGCCCTTGGTCAGCTTCCACTGGGCCAGCTTGTCGGCTGCCAGCTGGCCTGACCCCTCGTCCCTGCGCTGACTGCCTGGGTGACGCCGGGGTCGATGACCACTCCAACCTGTGTGTCTGGGTCAAACAGGACAAGGACTTCAGCAAGTTCTTCGCCAACTCGAACTTCCAAGGGTTAGGGTTAGGGTTACGGGTTACGGGGTGACGCTAACACCATCGGAGCGCACTGCTGGCGGTCAGCATGCAGGAGCACTTTGCCAACCCAGGCAAGTAATGGTGGTGCATAGACTCTGAACTTGACTTTGCCCTGCCCTGCCCTGCCCTGCCCTGCCCTGCCCTGCCCTGCCCTGCCCTGCCCTGCCCTGCCCTGCCCTGCCCTGCCCTGCCCTGCCCTGCCCTGCCCTGCCCTGCCCTGCCCTGCCCTGCCCTGCCCTGCCCTGCCCTGCCCTGCCCTGCCCTGCCCTGCCCTGCCCTGCCCTGCCCTGCCCTGCCCTGCCCTGCCCTGCCCTGCCCTGCCCTGCCCTGACCTGACCTGACCTGTGTATGATTTGAGGGGATGAAGTGAGTGTCACGCCAACACTACGGCCGGGGGAGGGGAGTGGCGGCATTCCTGGGAGCGGGCTGCTTCAGCCAGGGTGGGTGGAAGGCCAATGGGGTGCAGGATGGGTTTTGCATGGTGGCGGAGCAGCCAAGCAGGCCCAGTACGTTTGACAGGCCGGAAAGGCTGGTGATCGTGGATGAGTTCCGCACCCGCCAAGTCAGCTCGTCAGTGCATGTCCCCCAGCCATGTGAACTGCACCTGCCACGTCACCGGCCCAGGCCCGCAGACTGGATACCCCCAGCAGGCCAGGTCATCCAACGCCATGGTAAGTATGTGCGGGGCCTGCTGTGGTGCCATGAGGTGCCGCCCAAACCCCCTCCCCCTCCCCACGACCCCCCCCCCCCCCTCCCCCAGCCCCAGGAGCCCCTGCCCAGGCCCCACCTCCACCAGCCCAGGACCAGCCCCCCCCTGCTGCACCTAGCATAGTGCATCGACCCCAAGCCCCCCCATGGGGCAGGTGGCTGGACCGGGACACCAACGGATGCCTAAACTTGCAGCGCATTGGGGAGAGCATGCAGCGCCCCCTGGAGCTGTACCAGTGGGAGGGCCTTGCGGCTCTGGCCCCCGTTGGCGATAAGTACCAGCAACGCTACGAGCTGGTCAATGACCGGCTGCCCAAGGGCAAGCAGCGGTTGCACCGGGCTGCAGAGTGCCGGCGGGGCATTGATGGTCGGGCCCGCAACAATGCATAGGCCCTTGTAGTTTACACAGGCTGTTAGCTTTATACGCATCAAGCTGTTAGTTTTGATGGGGTGCCCAGTGGTCTAGGGAGGGAGTGCCACCGGTGTGGGGCTTGTAGTCATCAATGGTGCGACCGAGGATGCTTCAACTTGGTTGGAGTAGCTGAGTGAGATTACCCACAGTCAAACATGTTGATCCATGTTGTATGAGTTTTGTTTGAATGTCTTGGCGCTCTGAGGGATGCCCACACAGCACACGCCATTTGAACGGCAGATCTCCTGCAGTGGCAAGCCTTGGTGAGTATCAACTCAGGATGACCTGACCTCCAACTATCAAAACTAACCAGCGTCCACAACAACGTCCCTACTCACACAATACATGTCACTTTAACAGCAGATCCGTCGCAGAGGCAAGCCTCGGTCTTCAGCAGGGGTGGGACACTTCCCAAGCAGGGCCGGCCCACAGTTCTGGTCCCGGCTGAGGAGAAGTGGCTGGTCAGCATGGTGAAGGGGTCACAGGAGCAGGGGCAGGGGGTGACAAAGCTTGCACTACTGGCTGCTGTGGGCACCATAGCAAAGGCCCGTGAGCGTAGGGATGAGCCACCACCCTTTGGTGGTGCCACCCCAAGCAAGAAGTGGTATTCTGCCTTCATGGGGCGCCATGGGCTCTCGCTACGCAAAGCCTCCCCCCTCACCAAAGCGCGTCGGGCTGCTGCCCAAAAGCGGGAGGCATTAGAGGAGTGGTTTGACAGCAAGCTCATGCCCACCCTGAAGAAGACGTGCTGCAGGGGGCAGACGTATTTGCAGCGGCCTGACCGGGTATTCAATGCAGATGAGACAGGCTTTCAGCCGCTGAGCGGCCAGAAGGTGGTGGCAGAGCGTGGTGCCAAGCATGTCTTTCAGGCTGCATCTGCCAATGCCAAGCAGAGCCTCACATGTGTGGCATGGGGATCAGCTGATGGGCAGGTGCTCGCGCCTAACTACATCAGCGCCGTCACCATGCTGACTGCGGATGCCCTGGGTGGGGTTGCTTTCTTCCCTGACTCGGCCATCATCCTCAAGCCAGGCACCCACATGATGGACGGCCAGCTGTTCCCCAAGCTGCTGGTCAGCATGGCTAGGCAGATCCCTGGCGGTGTGAGCAAGAGGAACCGAGCATTGCTGCTCCTAGATGGGCATGGCTCAAGCTTCAGCAGTGAGACGCGGGACACTGCAGCAGCTTTGGGGTTTGACATGCTCATCTTCCCTGGCCAGTGCACTCACTTCCTACAGCCCTGGGACCAGCTCTTCAGCAGTGTCAAGGCCAGCCATGGCAAAATGGTGGCCGGGGTGGCATTTCATGCTGGTGCGGAAGGGTTCAGCCCCAAGTTGCCCCTGCGCATCAGCATGGTGGACTCAGCCCTCCACCTCTCAGTGGGCCACAGCCGCGAGCCTTTGAAGCGGGCCTTTGCTAAGACAGGCCTGTTCCCCCCCAACAAGAAGCAGATGCTGGAAGCTGCAGCAGCCTCCATCAAGAGCGGCAAGCAGAAGACGACGCATGCGGCATGGAAGGTGCTGGATGTGTCCCCTGAGCTGGTGCAAGCAGCTGTGCGGCGCTCCGCCACGGCCCAGCCACTGCTGTATGATAGGGCTGTAGACAGGTTCTACAGCAAGCATGAGTTGGGTGGGTTGATTGCTGAAAGGGGTGCCAAGAGTGGCAGGTCACGCAAGTAGGGTAGGGGCACAGAACCCTGCTAAGCACTTTATGTTTTTTCATAAACTTTTGATGCCATCTGGTGCTTGGACTTATAGTGACACAGTGCCGAAAAGGGCAAGACCAAGTTTCCCCTGAAAAATGTTTATACTTGAGCGTCTCAACATAGGTGCACTTAGTTGAAAAAACCGGTTTTAGGGGGGGTATCCCACTGGCCAAGTCATAAGTCTCCAGTCCTTGAGAATTATAATAAGCTGGGGGCATCGGCAGCTAGAGGACTTCTAGATATCTCCAACGATATGAGTTGCATTCGTTTCGTCCAAGCAAGTGATGAGTTATGCCACCCCCCAATTCAAAATGTCCCAACTTAGGTGCTTATCTGTGTACACGTCACTTTAACAGCAGATCCGTCGCAGAGGCAAGCCTCGGTGGGTATCAACTGGACGGCAAGATAATTTCAAAGCCATGCAGCGTCCACACCAGGTTCCAATGTTAGCCGTCCCTGCTCCTGCTTCTATGCCTCACTGAAGCATGCCCTGATCTGCCCTCTCTGCTCCTGCTTCTGTGCCGCCCACCATCCTTACTCCTGCTCCTCCCACGGTGCTGCTCTCCCCTCCTGCCTTCTGTGCTGCTGCCGAGCCTCCCTCGACTCCCTCCAACCTCCCGGACCTCTCCGCTCCTTCCCTCCTCCCTGCCCTCCCGCACCCCACCAGAGCTACCGCCCCAACCCTTGCCTCGACCTTCCCCCTCTTCTGCATCCCGGTCACCCCTCTCCCTTCGCTCGCTGACTCGGCCACACCCGCCCCTCCCGTCCCCTACCTCATCCCTTGTGCTCCCCTCTCGCCAGCTTCCCCCCCGCTGACCAAGCACCTCTCCCTGTCTAACCCCGCCCTGACTAGGTTCCTCCGGCGCTCCATGCCTTGCAGCAGCAGGTGGACGAGGTGGCCCAAACCCACCCGGAGCATTCAACCCCCCTTTCTGCTGCCCCTGACCTTGTTTCCCCACCCGTGTGCCCAGGTCAGCTGGAGGAGGGGGGCGAGGGGGCCCAAAGCTGGGCGCATTGGCCTGGCGGCTGCCGGGAAGCTGCACCCGAGAGCCACGTTGGAGGGCGTGTGGGCTGTCAGGCCCGCTGCTGCTGTCATCACTACTAAGGTGTCCGCCAGGGTGGGGCTGCGGGAGGCAGTGGCATGCAAGGGGTCCAGGGGAGAGAGGGGCTTCTATCAGGTCTGGCTGGCAGGCAGGTGAGGGGTCAGCTGCACACAGGCTTTGGCCTGCCTTGCCGTGGCCCCTAGCATGACTGTTGAAGTGCCAGGCATGCTCTAGAAGAGTGAGTGGTAATGGGGTTGCAGTCTCACTCTGATTTTGTGCCGAGGCTGGGGATAATGGTAGGAGTGGTGGTATGGTTTATAGGAGTCAAAGTGGGCTAGGCGGGTCCTTGATGTCGAAGCTATGCCTCAAGCCCCACACTGCCTGCTGCTTACTGCCCCATGTGCTTTTACTTGCGCTGGCACCCCACCTGGCCATTGCCTGATGTCCTTTCTTCTTCCTTCCCCCCTTTCTTGTCCTTCTTCCCTTTCTTGTCCTTCTTGTCCTTCTTGCCTTTCTGCAGCAGTGGTCAGGGAGGGATGTGTGGCAGCCAGCAGCCAGCAGTCTACCAGCCATCACAACGCCCAGCCCAGCCCAGCTGACGCACACCTCACACCAGGGCTGCCACCACGCTGCAACACGGCACATGCAGGCTGGCGGCTAGCATGCAGCCCCAAGATATCACCAGAGACAACCTCGTGAGAGGCTGGTCAGGCAGGAGGACTCTTCCTGAACCTTTCACAGGCGGGAGGGCTCTTCCTGAACCTTTCACAGGGCACTGCTGCTTGGCTGAGCGGGGCTCCACCCACCTTCCTCTTCTTGCCTCCCAGTCTGTGCTGGGCCTCAGCTTCCTTCTGTGCAGCCTCCTTGGCTGCCCTCAGCCTGGCCCCCTCAGCCAGCAGCTCCGCCATACTGAGCCCAGCAGCACCACCCTGGCTCCCTGGGACCCCCATGCCACTGCCACCGCTTGCATGGCCAGCTGGGCTCTCCACTGCTGCTGAAGAGGCAGGGTGGGCACCTGTGGGACCCGGGACACTCCCCCTATGGCTTGGCAGGGTCAGGTGGGGCAGGTTGGGTGAAACAACACCATCCTGCCTGGTTGTTAGGCCACTCTACCATGTTCAACAGCCTACAGAGCAAGGCGAAGCAGCCGCACCTGGCTGTGGTTGGTACGGCCATATGACACCACCCATGCATAGCTAACACTCAAATGTGGCAGCCACATGGCCACACAAAGCATGGCTCTCTTATTTGACTGCACCCATGCATCCAGAGCTCATGCGGCACTGTTGTTATATGCTCTGGCTGCTATGCAACTTGAGGATGCTTTTGCATCCTGTCATGCTTACCACTGGATTGGGGTGCGGGTGGTTCGTCATCGCTGATGGTTGATGGGTCTTCGCCCTCCATCTGCAGAATGGCAAGGCCAAAACACACATGACTCTTGTCATCCACCCACAGGGGCGGCCAGCAGAGTTCACAGTCATGGCCAGGGATGGCTCCAGACAACTCACTTCTGCTCGCTTCTTCTTGTAATTGTCCACATGTTCTACCCTTATAATCCGGCCTGACACGCGGGCGCCGCTTAAGTTATCAACTGAAAGCACGGTGCTGCGCTGGTCCTCATACGCAATGAATGCAAACCCCCTTGATTTGCCAGTAACGCGGTCGCGGCACAAGTTGACATCGACAACCTCGCCATACTGCGCGAACACTGCTAGCAAGTCTCCCTCTGTAAGGTCAAAGTCTAGGCCGCCGGCAAAAATGTAGGCAGAGTGCTTGAACTTTGCGTGCCAAGACGCCGAGTCAGAGAGGTTTAGGCGAACTTCGGCAGCAGTCGCTTTGCGTGTATTCTTGATCTGGGTTAGGGGGTTCATCACAAACCCAACAACGAGCAACAACAACAGCTCAGGTATGTCGATGTAGCATGAGGCCTGACGAGGTTCAACGGGTTAAGCTAGGATGGTGCCTTTACAGGCCCACACGCTCCTAGTAAATATGCACTGCACTGGCTGCATTTGCACAGAATGCAGGGGAACACGCCCCCATGTTGGTCACTTCTTGGAAACCACTTCGAAAATTGCTGCACCATCCGCATACTGTTCGCGACAGCTCTCAAGAGAATCGACGTGCGGCATGGCGACCTGCCTCGTTTGCAAGACCGCGAACGCCGCAGTATACTGTATCCAGGACCGAGCGATGCTGTGCAGCGGGTGCGACGTCATTATTCACAGCGCTAACGCTATCAGCAAGAGCCACAGCAGGTGAGTTCGTCGTCAAATGGCCACGTAGCCATAATCTTGAGTCATCCTGCGGACTAAGATTGGACTTGTTTGCGTGCAGGGTACCTGTCTGCGAGCTATGCAAGCGCTCTCCGGCCACAGTTCATTGCCACGAGGATTGTTGCGTGTTGTGCGACAACTGCTCCTCCGAGGTTCACTCAGCCAACCCACTGCCCCACACCGTCATTCCAATAGAGCAGTACCTGGTGAGCTGAGAGTCGAAGCAAAAAGTGCTCATGACTCCAGCGGCGACGCCCGCTGGCGACGCCCGCTTTCAGCTAGGATAGTCCATCCGCACACTACGGGACTGAGTGAATGAGTCAGCACCTTATCCTCCTATCCTTGCTGTCCGCTACTTTTCAGGCGAGCAAGACCTTATCTGATACAGCACCACTTGCGCCCCGGGCACCTGCCGAAGACGAGGTCTCTGCGTGTGGAGGTTGCCAAAGCACCGCAAGCCCTGCAACAACGCACACCGCCTCCATTGCCATTGTACCGCAAATGCCTTCCTCCTCTTTCGAGCAAGATGCTAATACCGAGCAGGAGCTATGCAGCTTTGGCCAGGAGGACAAGCCCTGGAAGCTCGATGTGAGTACTTGGATCATGTTGCTTTTCATGGCGCGGCCTGCGTTATCATCCG
This sequence comes from Haematococcus lacustris, assembly GCA_030144725.1. NCBI lineage: Eukaryota > Viridiplantae > Chlorophyta > Chlorophyceae > Chlamydomonadales > Haematococcaceae > Haematococcus > Haematococcus lacustris. The sequence continues at coordinate 2,914,441 of JASKMD010000012.1, read as the reverse complement.
CGTTTGGTCTTTCCGATGCTCGCAGCTTCTGGACTTTGACAATGCGTGGTTTGATCGCCTCGACGCCGGCCTAGACTTTGACTTGGGTCTTGTGCCCGAGCCTTTAGCATCTGATGGTCTTGTGCCAACATGGAGCCCATCGTTCCAGCTGGAGCAGCAGCTGCCGCCGCACCCCCAGCTACCTCGGCAGCTTCAGCTATCCCACTCGTGCCTTGGCCATGTTAGCACACCCTTTTTCACCCCAGCGACTCTGGAAGTAAAGACTGAGCTCGATGGCAACACCAGTGATGAGGAGTTCATTGTGCCATCATTTGACCTGGCTGGGCGCTGTGAGTTTGGCTTGCTCTCCCCTCCCCAGCTGAAGCGTCCTGCCAGCTCCATCTGCCAGTCTGAGGAGGGGCAGCACACAACCTCTGAGCAGATTGCTCGCCAGGCCAGCGTGAAGCAGTGCATACAGGCACCCAGCTCAACGCCAGCTGCCAGGCCTCAAGCGCACCCCACCACCCACACCCTGCCTCCAGTTCCTCGCCCTTCCAAGGCATCCCTGGACGCAGCTAAGGCTGCAGACGAGGCATCTGCAGCCTCCTACATTGCTTCCCAGCAGGCGTTGATGCTGACTGGGGCAAACCTGACTCGCGAGCAGAGAGTGGCAAGGTGTGGCTATGGTGCATCCAGCTTCTTTGGTGCTCTGGCAGCTCCATATCATCTTGAGCATGCATTCACATACATGTTGCATGCATGCATGCATGCATGCATGCTTACATAACAGACCTGTTGGTTTGGCTGCAGGTATCGAGAGAAGCGGAAGACTCGAAAGTTTGAAAAGACGATCAGGTACGCTTCGCGTAAGGCATATGCAGAGGTGAGGCCACGGATCAAGGGCCGCTTTGCTACTCGGGAGGAGGTGGCTGCCTGGAAGCTGGCTCATGGTGTGATTGCAGACAGTGGGTTTGTCATGCCTGCTACCCTGGACTGATGTGAGCGACGCAGTCACTGCTGCTGGTGCAGCAGGTGTGCAAGGGCAAGGGATGACACGTGTGTGGGGAGTGGTGTGCTGCAGATTCATACAGTTTTGTGAAACGCTGCTCTTAGTATATGTGTCCCTGCAGCGCAGTGCAATGCATCGTGTGGGGAGGGGTGCAGCATGGGTGTGCACCATGACATCAATGTGGGGAGGGGTGCACAAGACTGTGAGAGTCTGAGGAGCCTGTGCTCTGGGCATTCCAGCATGGCAGTGTGGTGCTTAAGGGTTATGTATGAGAACCTCCCTGTGTGCCAGTGATGGCACCCACCAGGTAGCCTGCAGTTAACAAATGAGGGTCCTTCAGTGCTGGTCCTGCTAGCACTAACACTGCTGCACCTAGGTCTTGCATGGAGTTTGCATTTCACATGTCCTCAGCCATGCAGGGTGACCGCCTGTTGAGAGTTGAGAGTGAGAGTCACGTCTGTCAATCAGGTGTATAATGAGAGGAGCTGGGCACTAGGGCGAGCAACAGCAGCGGAAACGGGCAGTATGCTTCACAGTTTTGAGCCGGTCTTGGAGTTGTAGCAGGGAGCATGCAGAATCACATTAACACTATTTTGGGCCCAGTTCCCTACCCCAGTGACCCCGATGTCTATGTCGAATGTAAGAATTGTGAATGGATGACCAAAGGTCCGCAGCGGCGTCACTGAAGTTTTCCCATGGGTGTCAGAGCAGAGTAACCCAAGCGGACGGTGAGGCCAGGGTCTGGAATGTAATGACTCAGTCCCTCGTGGTAAAGGCCTGCTAACTGATAACATTCTTGGACGCCAACTCGGCAGCAGCAAGTGGAGCTTGTTCTTCCCTTCTCCCTCTCGTCCACTTGCTGGATGGTGTCAGGGCAGGTCCTGACGGCTAAGTACCGCCGCCATGGATGCATGTAATCCGCTGCCCGCCTTGCTGGCCATTCACTGCCGTTACTCTTTCGCCGACGCACCACCGACCCTAGCCCCTGCACCTGGTAGGAGCACCCACTGGACTGGGACCAAGTTCCTGCTCGTCGCTGACCCACTGGACTGGTGCTTGGCAGTTACACCGAGCATGCTGAAGCACACTGAGCATGTTAAAGCACATCTTGGAGCAGTTCTTCAAGAAGGTGAGGGTGTGTGTGGGAGGGTTAGGTGATGAGAGGTGGTGGGATGGCATGAAGTGAAAGAGTGGTTGACTGTGCCATGCCTAACCTGGTGCCACCATGTCAGCCTCCATGTGTGTGCCTTGTGTGCATGGCTGCAGTTAGAGGCCCCTGCCCAGCCTGCCAGCATGGAGTGAGACTGTGGACCTGAGCCAGATCGAGAGCCTGATCCTCAGCCAGAGCCAGAGGCAGAGCCAAGGACAGAGCCAGAGCCAGATCCAGTCACGCAGCCCACCTCAAGGCGACGCAGTGCCCGTCTGGCAGCACTTGCACCTGCAGCACTCAGGCCTCCCCTGCCCCTTGACTGCGAGGACCCAGTGATGCTGAGGCAGCTCAAGGACTTCAGCCAGTTCTTTGCCAGCCCCAACTTCAAGACCGTCCACAACCAGCAGTGCAGCCTTCACCACAGAGCCAGCCCAGAGGAAGCACTGGGACAGGTGGTTCAGCACAGGCAAGCTGGCCAACAAGGGGTTTTAAATTGAGAGGACGGTGGAGTTAGACGGTGTGAGTGTGTGTGTGCACTACACACGCCCTCTCCCCCCTCCTGCTGCCCCACCCCCAGCAGCAGGCCCCTTGAGCAGCAACAGCCACCCAGCTTCAGCCCCGAGTGCAGCAGCAGAGGCCCATGCGATGGGACTCCCCCGCATCGGCAAGTGCATAGCTAAGCAGCGTGAGTTCGTGTTCAACCCAACCACACAGATTGGGGTGGGAATGGACCCTGGCATCACCTAGGCAGTCAGCGCAGCCTCACCCAGACCAGCTCCGCCGTTGGAAGCTGACCAAGAGCCAGGTGAAGCATGACAGCGGCCTGAACAATGCCCGCCACGACACCCAGCGGTGGCTAGCACCCATCCAACCCCACCACCAGCACCTGGCAGCAGCCAGCTCAGCCGGCACATCCCTGGAGGCCAACCTGAAGCACATCATTGTCACCCTGGCCACCTGGGACGCGGTGTGGGAGGTGTACCTGGACCCCAAGTGGGCACGGCAGCAGCTGAGGCTGTACGGAGCCCAGGACCGGGCGCTGGAGCAGTTCTTCAAGAAGGTGAGGGTGGGTGGGTGGGAGGGAGGGTAAGGGACTGGGAGGTGTTGGGTTAGGCATGACGTTGACTATGCCTTGCCTAACCTGGTGCCACCATGTCAGCCTCCATGTGTGTGCCTTGTGTGCATGGCTGCAGTTGGAGGAGGGCATGGCGGAGGTGTCCATGAAACGCCATGGGCATGCCAAGCAGCTGGTGGTCTTCTTTGGAGCAGCTAGCATTGGCACTGGGGGTGGGTGGGGTGCTGATGCAGTTCTGCAGGCCTGCTGCAAGGTGGTGTGCAGGCCCAGGGGCACAGGCCAGCGGCGGGCAGGGTGGTGCTTGTGGATGAGCACCGCACCAGCTGGGTCAGCTTCGCAGTGAACAGCCAGCATTCCTGTGGGAGCCAGCTAAACAAACGCAGGGCCACCAGGCCTGTAGACTGGAAGCCGCAGGACTGGAAGGGCAGGTGGAACACCGCCTACTGCGTCTGGCCTGGGGCCAGTAGCGTGACCAGCCAGTGCGGGCCTGATGTGGAGCCCGGTGGTGGCACCCCACATTCTGCCACAGCCCCCATGCAGCAGCCAGGCAGCCACACAGCCAGCAGCCTTAAAGCCTGGGCCCAGCACTTCCTCGCCAGCCAAGCGCAGCAAGCGCACCAAGGCTGAGCAGGCAGCTGAGCCCAGCCAGCCCAGCAAGGGCACAGGCAAGGCTGTCAAAGCCAAGCCAGCACCACAGCCAGGCAGGTGGCTGGACAGGGACTGCAATGCAACGCTGAACATGCATAGCATTGGGGAGGCCAAGTGGCGCCCGCTTGAGCTGTGCTGGTGGCCCGACCAGGCGAAGCTGCCAGCCAAGGGTAAGGAGTACCCTGAGCTGGCCTGCAAGTGGCTGCGAGTCTGACCACCCAAGGCCTAGCAACAGCAGCCTGTTGTATCACAGTAGTGTGTGCCCTCCTTTGAGGTGTTCGAAGCTTACAATTAGCGTGTGCCAGTCATGCCAACTCTAGACTATATCCCTCAGGGGTCAGGCAATGTTGTAGGTGGCAGGCGACCATGCCATGTGCATGGGAACTCACATAGACAACACCGTTTTGTAGTGGTCGACGCCTAGTGGTCAACGCCAATGAAGGCCCTAGTGAGGGTGGAGGTGCTGTACGGCGCACATGTAATGTTGTAATGCTGTAATGCGCTTTTCTGTGAAGGTGGGTGTGCCTCTCCTGGAGCTGTTCTTCAAGAAGGTGGGTGTGCGACTGGGAGGGGGGAGGGGCAGAGCCACTGGCTGATGACTGCCTCCAATGTGACCTGCTAGGTGCCATGGCCCCAGTCCTTCCCAAGATGGCATGCGCATTGTGTGTCTTGTGTGCCATGCAGCGGGGGGAAGAGGCAGCCATTGTGTCCCAGCAGCAGTGGGGGACACGCAATCAGCCAGTGGTGTTCTTTGGCAATGGTGGCATTGGCACCCGGGGTGGGTGGGGTGCCAATGCCGTGCTGCAGGCCTGCAGCAAGGTGGTGAAGAGGCCAAACAGTGGCAAGCCAACAGACAGGCTGCAACGCAAGGTGGTGACAGTGCATGAGGTGCGCACCAGCCAAGTCAGCTCAGTGGTGAGCAGCCCCCAGCCCTGCGGAAGCCGGCTGAACCGCAGCAAGCCCACCAAGCCTGCAGGCTGGAAGCTCTTCAGTTAGCTTCGGGGTGGTTAGCCTTTCGTCAAGCTTTGCGGCTTACCGGCAGCGGATGGTGCGGGGGAAGCGGGGCGCTTGCGTTTTGTTTTCGGGGACATCACAGGGACTCAGCAACAGCACATCGTGGCAGGCCGGTCCGGTCTGCTGCAATCCGGAACGTGCGGGGTTTTGTATACGTCCGGGCGCGGTCAACGGCATGGGCAGCAGTGGTTTATCTCGTGGTGCCGCTCCGGCCATGTGCCTTGGATCTGTCTATCCCAACCGGTTTCTTAATCGGCGACACCTCAGGGACACTATGGAAGCGGAGTGGCCGTGCTGGGAGCAGGCTTGTGAAAATTGCAGTATTTCATGAAATCTTGCACTGAAATGAAACTTTCACTGCAACAAATGAAATCCCGGTAGCCCCCAGCACCCGGCAACACGAGTAGAGCCCGATGGCTGAGGCTGTTGCGACGACTAGTGGCCTTCAGCAGAACGCTCATGTTCACTGGCCCTTCGCATTGCCACGGTTTCTGGGTTTCCCTCTACAGCCTACTCGCACACAGCCGCAGGCACAGCCGCAGGTATTACAGCAGGTGCAGCCACAGGTGCAGCCACAAGCAGCCCGCGCAGCAGTTGGATCAGAGCGCAATCGAGGACTGTAGCAGAGGGTCGCGGGATATGCCTCCAACATCATCTTCAACAACATCACGCGCGGAGTCACTTGCTAAAGTGCCATGAAAAGCCCAGGAAGCCGATGTGAGATGCTCTGAGGTCACTGCAGCCATTGCCCCTTAGCTATTAGGCCTTATTAATCAGCTTGTTGAGCCTGAGCTGGATGATGTATGCTTGCAGTTGGAGACAACTGGTGTATGCTGGTGTAGCATGGCTTGGTGATTGCAAGCAAGGCGGCAGCGGTGTAGAGCAGCAGCCTTCTACCACCATTACCTTCCAAGCCATGAACAACAGCAACCTCTGTCTTTCCCCGCCTCCTTCCTTACACAACCCTCCCCATGACATGTTGATTGCTTCCTGGTGCAACATGACACGTGATTTGAGGTAGCACGTGTGTGGCAGGTGTGGTTACAGGCAAGGCGGCAGCGGCGTAGAGCAGCCGGCATCAAGGAGCCAGCAATGAGAATGCAAGGCATAACATGGAGCAAAACTGTAAGTGCCCGGTTCATGCACATGAGTGGCCCCCAATGTCCAGCCTGATTGCAAGGATGCCCCTTGTTGGCTGCAGTCCTTATGGTCACACTCCTGCCCCTTGCCCCGTCCCCCCTTCCCTCCACCTTCCCACCACCGCCACCTCCGAGTCTTTCACCCCACCTACCCTCCCCCCTTACGCAACACACGCCGTAGCCCCCTCCCTACCCTACCCAACAGCCCTTGGTGTAGCATCCTAGAGTGGGCAGCCTGGAGCGGGCAGCCTAGAGCGGGCAGCCAGGAGCGGCACCCAAGAGTGGCAGCCACTTTCCCCCTCCCTAAAGGCCAGCCTATCCCTCCCCCAAGGGGACAGCAGCAGGAGAGCCAAGCCACCGTCCTTAATGGCTTGGTGGTGGTGGTGTGGTGGTCGTCTTGTTGGTGCTGGTGTTATTGTTGGTGTGGTGTTGTTGTCACTTGTCACTATGGAGGTGCCGTATGGAGGTGCCGCGGGGGGCAATAGCATAGCATCATGCATGAACAGCAACGGTGGGGGAGTATTGGGCAGTAGTAAGTAACTCACCAGCTTAGTATGCATGGTTTGGAGCTGTGGTATTCTTGTTAACCTTTGGTTTTGGATGTCATTGATGACCTTTGGATTTGGTGGATGTGGTGCATCAAATCGTGTCCTGATTGTTACATTGGGTTGGCAGATGTTAAAGAGGGTTGTGTGCAAAGTTTCAGGTCAAAACTCCCACGGCAACCACGCGTTTTCATCCCGTTTCATGTCTTTCATTCTTTTCATGAAATTTCACAAATTTCATGATGAAATGATGAATGAAAGAAATGAAAGAACGCAAAGTCACAACCCTGGCTGGGAGTGCATCGTGTCACCGTCCAACCGGAGTGTTGGCAACAGCAGTGAGGCGGAAGTGAGGTCCATTACATATATAAACACGGTAGAGCGCGACTGGTTAGTTTAACATCCTGATGTTTTGGGTTTAACCACATCTTTAACCAATCTTTAACATACCCGTTTTGCTACCCTGGGACTGCTTCTCACTGACTACTTCTGCCGGCATAGTGTCGCTGGGTGCATTGCCGTGTCGCGACCAGAACGACAGCAAAAAGGGACTCGTATCGCGACCAAACGGTCAACTTTAACAATCGGTTTAACATTAACCTTTAACCAGTCCGGTCGCGCTCTAAAACACGGAA
>JASKMD010000012.1:2894759-2906747 GCA_030144725.1 Haematococcus lacustris | reverse complement strand
GCACTTGTGTCGCTGAGGCTGCGGGAGCTTACCACATGCACTGCCGCTGCCTGACCCCCACAACTAGCAGCCTGACAGTCAGGAGTCCCCAACATGGGGTTGGTAATCTTCATGCAACTACACTTTCAATACTGAACCGTTTTCGATAGCGTTCATCACACTGGCAGCTGCGAATTATTGCGCATCTACTGGCAAGCGGCGCGTTAACTCTTGCGAGTGAGGACATGCCGGCGCAAGCGAGCGCGGATACACCTCAGCTGCTCACCATCGATTGTTCTAGTGGTATGTAGCGGCATCAGGGATGGAACTGCGCTTGGCATCGAGCCGGAAGTACAATCACATTTCAGCCCGCCAAGCTCGCTCCACGAGCCTTTCATTGGTGCAGGCGGCGTCGGAAGACCGTCGTTGGGCAAGAAATAACGCGACATTGCAACGAGGTGCGATTTGATAAAGGTCTCTCTAGCCAGCCACACAGAAAAAGGGACCCCCTTGCACAAACTGGCATGTGGTGAGCTGACCACTGTGAGTTATTAGACTTTCGAGTTATTACTCTGTTCGTAACTCAACGACACAGCTGTTGGAGAAGAAATCACGGCAATCCATCAACCAGGGCCGCCTCCTCACCCTTTGGCGTGACCCGACTCTGCCTTGCAGGATTTTCTAGCCTACTCCGACCGCCTGGACCGCACCCCCTTGCAGCCCCACCACCTCCCAGCCCCCGCAGAAGCCTCCCATACTCCCGCCCCCTCCCAGCCCCCTTACTGCCCCGCCACCCCTTCCCAACCTCTCCCAGCCCCTCCCAGCCCCCTCACTGCCCACCCACCCCTTCCCAGCCCCTCCCCCCCCCTTCTAAACCCCTCACTGCCCCGCCACCCCCTCCCCCCCCCCCCCCCCTCCCAGCCCCCTGGCCCTAGCAAGTCATTGCAAGACGCCTGACCTGACCTGCCCCCCACTCCTGCTGCACCCCCCTGGCAGCAGCAGGCAGCAGGTGTTGGTGCCGCACCTGACCTGCCCCCCACTCCTGCTGCACCCCCCTGGCAGCAGCAGGCAGCTGGTGCTGGTGCCGCACCTGACCTGCCCCCCCCTCCTGCTGCACCCCCCTGGCAGCAGCAGGCAGCTGGTGCTGGTGCCGCACCTGACCTGCCCCCCCCTCCTGCTGCACCCCCCTGGCAGCAGCAGGCAGCTGGTGCTGGTGCCGCACCTGACCTGCCCCCCCCTCCTGCTGCACCCCCCTGGCAGCAGCAGGCAGCTGGTGCTGGTGCCGCACCTGACCTGCCCCCCCCTCCTGCTGCACCCCCCTGGCAGCAGCAGGCAGCTGGTGCTGGTGCCGCACCTGACCTGCCCCCCCCTCCTGCTGCACCCCCCTGGCAGCAGCAGGCAGCTGGTGCTGGTGCCGCACCTGACCTGCCCCCCCCTCCTGCTGCACCCCCCTGGCAGCAGCAGGCAGCTGGTGCTGGTGCCGCACCTGACCTGCCCCCCACTCCTGCTGCACCCCCCTGGCAGCAGCAGGCAGCTGGTGCTGGTGCCGCACCTGACCTGCCCCCCCCTCCTGCTGCACCCCCCTGGCAGCAGCAGGCAGCTGGTGCTGGTGCCGCACCTGACCTGCCCCCCCCTCCTGCTGCACCCCCCTGGCAGCAGCAGGCAGCTGGTGCTGGTGCTGCCCCTGGGCTGCCCACCCCTCCAGCTGAGCAGCAGGGGGTCAGGGCGGAGCTGGACACCAGCTCGACATGCAAGCGGAGGGCGGGCGGGAGGGACCGGACCCAACATGTCGAGCAAGGTAACGTAGCAATGGCCTACACACCTTGTGTGGCCTTACAGAGTGGCCAGGTAGTAGGTACTACTCACGAAGCGGTCAAGCAATGCACCAGCGTTGTATACTTCCGAGCATGGGTGGAGGGGCGTCGTTACATCGGTTTTGCGTGCCATGTGCATTGTTTTGACTGCGGCGACTGTCCCTGACTGTTTGCAGAGGCTACTGGGCCACGTCGGTCGCGGCGGTCGGTCGCGGCGAGGCCCGCATGAGCAAAACTGGCATGAATTTGAATGTCAAGATTTGAGCCGCCATAGCACTCAGCACAGTGCACAGTATTTAATGATACAAGCTGCACCGCATAGCTGACAGAGTCCTCTATCCAGGGATGTGCGAATCATAAATAGAAACCACGTGGCTGAGACGCGGCGTCGTTTTGATTACCAGGGGTCGGTTTCCTATCATTTCCAGCCATTTTTTGTTAGTTGGGGACACCTGACTGACAGTTGGGTCAGGCAGCAGCAGAGCAGGGGCTGCGGGCCGAGCCATGGTCCCAGTGTGTTACTTTCAGCGTGAGGAGTGGGACACTACGTTGTGGGACGTTGAGGGACACTACGGTACTGCACGCCAGCCCCTTATGGCCTGTGTGGTGCACCTGTGTGGTGTCTTAGGGTGCCTGGCCGTCTCGCTTACAAAAGAGAGCGGGAATGGGAAATCCGTCAGCTGCCAGGCCATGTTTGCTGCTGCAATGGCTACCGGGCACCATGAGCCTTCCATTCGAGGGTCATAAGCGCTGTCATCAGCCTCGTGACATGGCATCTACCGGACTCAGTCTAGGTGGATACCGCCAGCGCCGCTACAGCACATCAAAAGCTGTACCGCCTCAGGGTTCCGGCATTACCTACTGGTCACCCCCGCCATTGGCTGCACCCCCATGGCTCAAGACATCACATCTAACTCATTTTTGCACGGATGAGGCCGCCGAATCGTGCGATGAGCTGCTTATGGCTTGACTAGAGTGCGGCCAGCCCCAGCGGTTTGCCGGGTGGCTGGCCCCCAACACGCGACGTGTTCTGGCGCCACGCAAACACTCTTAGCAACCGCTGTAGGCAGCTTGGACCCAGCGCGGCGTGAACGGCGCATCCAAACTATTTTTTAAACCAGCATGCAACAGCGCTATAAATCGCATTCTTCAACACGGGTTCAGTCCACACGGGTTCAGTCCACAGTCCGCAATGTCAAGGTGGTCTCCGCATCGGTGTTTGTGGTTCTTTTTCGCCCAACGCACCTAGAATCAGTCAAAAAGATGCATAAACTGAGCTGATATGAGTGTTCACCCCCCCACATGAAACGGCCCACACATCAAGACAACGCGTTTCTGTTTTCCAAACACGTTAGGTGACCACACAAGGAGCCGCGCTGAACTGGTGATACATCATTTGCCGTCCTCGGTGGACAGTTATGGCAGCCGGAAAAAGTGCAATTTTAAAGGAATCTGACGTGACACGAGTTGCACGCTGTTCGGGTGCAGGGACAGGCCACACGCCATACAAACACCCTTGAACATGTCATCAGCACTAGCACTAGCACTAGAACACATGTTAGGGGGGCATTTGAAACATTTGAAAAGCTGGGCCGCTCAGCGCGATAGCTGTTCTCTGATCACAGCACCACTAAGTAGGCTATTCCCAACACAACGCGACCTAATCTTTCAGCACCCCCGCCCGCCCCGGCACAGGTGCACATCAGCCCGAGCAGCCCGCTAGCTTCGCTTTGATGAGCTGCACCGCCCTGCACAAAAATCGCTGTAAAACTCTTAAAGACCGGTCGGACTTTATCGGGGGTGACCTACTGCCTGCCAGGCCAACCGCCAGCACACCAGGTTAACTGCACATCTCACACGCGCCTAAGCGGCACCCTGTCTGCCTGCTCTTTGATGCACTGCATGTGCACTCTGCCTCACCTCAACCCGCCTCTCACATCCCACTGCTGAGCTGCAGCCGCTTGCCCACTTGCAAGGCAGTCTTGACATCGCGCATTCTGCACAGTCGCCTTCATGGCTGCGACAGGCTGCTGCGCTCAATGCAGGCTATGGCTTGACGATGGCCACTGCCCGGTGGCGCCACCGTGCCGCAAGCCTGGCTTGCGGTCCGCTGACTGAGCTACAGAAACATCTCAAAGAGCCTGATGTCGTCTGAGCTATGACCACTGGTCCCTGGATTAGGGCTGCCTGCACGGCCGTACGTTGCCCCCCTGCAGACCCCCCCCTGCTGCAGCCCCCCAGCCCAGCCTGACTGCTCGGCTGCCCCCCCGCCCCCTGCAGGCCATCAGGCCTCCAGCCTAGCTCCACTAGGCACCTGTGCAAACAGACCTGCTCCCCTCTGGTTCGCTCCAGGCCTGGTCCTCAGAAGCTGTTTTACAAGTGCAAGACTGCTTTACTCAGCTGCGAGCTCTTCATAGATCTCAGCCAGCTCTGCTGGCACCCTGCCGTCATGAAGGCCCAGCAGCACCTTGTACTCGTTGCGCATGAGCACCAGGTCGTAGGCCTCGTCGTCAACCAGCTTCAGTTGCTTCCCCACTGCCCTTAACCTGCTCATAAGCTCAGGGGAGGACTGCAGCTTGTCCATCATGCGCATGTCCACCTCCAGCTCCGTTTCAGCGCGCGGACGAGCCCAGTACTTGATGTCTAGTGCTTCCAAGGGTTTGGCATGGCAGATCGCGTAGCAGCCCGCAAAGAACAGGCCAAAGCCAGTGTACCTGCGGCATCCAGAAGCGCGTTGATGGACGCATGGCCTGAAGGTCTACACGTTGTAAGTCGCTCAATCCCACTGTTACTTACCAGACCGGCTCCCACCACTGCCTAAGCCGCGCTTCACCAGGCTTGGGAGGCACCTCGCCGAACAGGAACCCATTCTGTCCGGTTTGCGTTCCCTCTGACCAAAAGCTGCCACCAGGCCACTCTGCTGCGTCCCCGCCGCGCCTTTTCAGCCGAGCTGCGCTGAGACCGACACGACGTAGAGCAGCCCACGCGCTCATTGCCTACCAAGAGGCGTGGCAGCTGTGTTATCACAATCTGTACTAAAACGAGGAAGGATGTTTTTAATACACATTTGCTTTTCTCATCAGGAGTTTTTTCAAGACAGCTCCTGGTTTACAAGTGTGTGGCCTATTCCTTGGCTAGCGTCCAAAGTCACAGCAATCAATATCCCGATGTCCATACGGATACCCCGTGGCGGCCACGGGGTACATGTGAAAGCTCCACCACCCATCGCAGTGCTGCTTCTGTGCTCATAGCACAGCTGAGCTATAGCACAGGCAAGCACAACTGGGCGCTTTCTGGTTGGTTAGTCATCCATGCATTGATTGCTCATGCATTGACTGCCCATGCAAAGCCAAGTTGCTGGTTCTAATCAAACACCCCCAGCCCATTGTTTCTTAGGCTGCCTATGGCAGTCCTAGTAGTGGCTGCAGGTGCAGTCGCTTCTGTAACCCTGGTCCTAGTAGCTCTTTACCGTGTCCTTCTGTATGCCATCCCTCGCCTCATCGCACGCTTACTTACTAACAATGGCGTGAACCCACCGGATGTCACAGCTGTCACAGGAGGTGCGACAGGAGCAGCAGCGGCAGCAGTACCCACTGGCAGCTCAATTCTTTCGTGAGAGAGGTGATCGCCCATCGTGCTTCAGGCTTTCGCGTGACCGCGCTGCGATGGAAGTCAGCTCAACTCAGCCTCTTCATTCCCGGTTTGCGAGTTACTTACCCCAGCTACAACTCCCCCCTAGGCCTATCAGTAGACGGTTGCCAGGTGCTGCTGCTCCAACAGGCTGTCCCAAAGGTGTGTGCAGCACCAGCATGGTCAGCGGAAGCAGTAGCAATAGCAAGCCATAGCTCCAGGCAAGGGCAGCAAACCCCCCTTGGGTTGCCCGCAGCCCACCTCCGCACGGAGCAAGCCCTGGAGCAGCGCAGACTTCAACAAACTGCAGCAGCTGGACTCGGTCTTGTGGAGCGGCCCAGTGCGGCGCAAGGCATCCCCATGGAGCCCCTGGTCCAGCTGGCTGCTCAGCAAGCTGCTCACCCTGCTCATGCGCGGCATCTCGCTGGACCTGCACAACACCACAGTGCAGTATGGGCAGGTTGGGGACCCCGGGCCCAGCGCCAGTCACAGCGGCAGCCAGGGCTGTGATGCAGTCAGGATGGTGGTGCGCAGCGCCCAGCTGCTGCCCAGCCAGGCAGCCGCGTCCCTGCAGCGCTCGGTCCTCCACCCTGTCCCATCTGCTGCAGCAGGGGGAGGGCCTGCCAGGGGCCTGGCCAGGAGCTGGTCACATGTGGTGGTGGCTGGGGTGGCTGGGGCGTGGTGGCGCCTGCGCTCTAGCCGTGCAGGGGCTGCCCCACGCCCGCCCCGCCCTGGCTGCACCACCCGCCTGTCAGTGTCGGGCGTGGCGGTCAGCTTGCACGCGCGAGACGACTCAGGCGCAGCCCACACACCACCACCACCACCACCATCACATCAACAACGGCTGCCTGTGCCTCATGCTACCGCAGCATCCCGGCCCATCCCGGCAGCAGCGCCTCACCCAGGGCACACCGCCAGCACCACCTACCTACGCAGCCGGAGGGCCAGAACTCAGGCTAGGCGCTTGCAGGGCCGCACGGGCCTGGCTGATGCCCCCCGCACCTCACCAGCTGACCCACCACCCCCCTCCACCCTCCTCACCTCTGCCTGGGATGCCAGCTATGACCTGCTGCAGCAGTGGGGCATGGAGGTGGAGGTGTGCCTGGGCTGGGAGGCTGCTCAGCAACAGGACACTTTCCTGGACTCAGGGCAGCAGGCGTTTGTCATAGAGGGAGGGCTGGGTCCGGGCGGGGAAGCAGACGGCGAGGAGGTGGGCAGCACCGGACTAGCCTCCGCGCTCTCTGCCAGCGAGGCCCGGCAGACCCCGGCCGGTAGTAGCGCCAGAGACGCACCCGCGGGCTCCGCGGCCAGGTCCGCTACCCTCGAGCGGCCTGGGGCGTTGTGCGTGAGCGTCAGTGTGACGCTTAAATCGCTGATGCCAGAGCTGTCCGCCCCTGCCACGGTGCTGGTTCTGCGCATCGCGGATCGGCTTCTCACGTACCAGAAGTACCAAAAGTGGTGGGCGCAGCGCCCCGCGGTGTCCGTCCGCCAGTTACCCGGCGCCTGGTGGCAGCACGCCTGCCAGGCCGTGACGGCGGAGTGCCGGTCAAGATATCCCGTGCGCCAGATGCGTCAGTCGCTGGCCTTGCGTGCGCAATACATCCAGCTGTACCGGATGCTTCACAGCCGGCAACCCTACTTTGCAAAGGACCGCGCAAGGGGTCCTCGCGAGCAGGCAGTGCCAGGTGCGCTTTGTGAGGAAAAGTGAGAGGGGAAAAGCAGGTGAGGACTATACGGGCCATTGATAGGGTGGCAGGTAAGAAGGGGTGGCAGGTGAGAAAGGGTACATAACCCCCAAAGACATGGGGAGGGGTGTGAGCCAAGCAATGCTGTCACACCAGTAAGCGCCAAAGTGTTCGTTGCAGCAATGCCCAGAGCCCTGCGAGCCCTGTATCACACCCCTGGTACGCAGCCCCTGGTCACTGCTGCTGCTGCTGCTGCTGCTGCTGCTGCTGCTGCTGCTGCTGCTGCCTCCTGCTGTTGCTGCTGCTGTTGGTGGTGCTGCAGCCAAGGCCCTGGCAGCGCAGTTGCAGGAGTTGGAGCGCAAGCTGACACTTGCGCAGGCCATGATGTACCGCACCTGCGTAGCGCTCAGGCACTCCATGTGAGCAGCAGGCGCTGGCCGGGGGCTGCCACTGGGGGCCTACCCTGAGGGTTGCCAGGGGGCTGTCAGAAGGGGTCGACCTCCTGGCTCATGGTACCCAGCGCTCCTGGTGCCAGCGGCATGCACCACCGGCTCACCAGCGGCATGCACTTTGTTGGTTGTGTAGGGGGCGGAGGCAGCAGGCAGGGTGGTAGGAGCAGTAGCTGTGCTTGTGACCAGGCATGGTCAAGCAGTGCAGGGCTGGCAGCTGCAGCGGGTGGCCGGTGCAGCTGCTGCCGCTTAGGACCGGCAGGGCATGGGGTGGGTCATGATCAGGCTGAGGCGTGGGGGAGGGCAGCTGCAGCAGGGGGGTGAGGGTGAGAGCTGTCAGAGCTGCCAGTGGTGCTTAGTTTGGCTGCAGCTGCAGTGTCCAGGCCTGGCTGTGGCCGCAGGGAAAGCTGCCTGCTTGCTGGGCAGCCAACAGGCTGGATGTGGAGATGCTGCTGCAGCCACCCTGCTGCTATGCTCACTTGCCTGCCTGCTCACTTGCCTGCCTGCTCACTTGCCTGCCTGTAGTTACCTAGGCAGGCATGAGGAGGAGTACCTGAAGTGCCTGACAGCCATGGACCTGCTGGCCACCTTTGTGGATGCTCTGCCGCAGGCCTCCCCCTCACCTCTTGAGACCACATCAAGTAAGCTGAGGGTGGTGTGACCTCAACCCTCCCACTCACTCTCCCTCTCACAATTACACTCGTCCAACCTACCTCATACTCCGCCACCCTGGAACATTACACACGCACACACACTTCTCACTGACAGCAGTCACGCACACCTCTTGTTCATGGCTGTTGCTCACACCTCTCACTCAAGCCTCTCACCATTGCCAGTCACACTTTAACACCATGCAGCATGAGTCGTGAGTCAGTGATGGGTGAGCAGGTTGATAATATGTAGCAGGACTGTGACCAGTAAGTAGCAGGTTAGTTAGTTAGCTAGCTAGTTCGTCAGTAGTAGGCAAGTAAGTAGTAAGGGCAGCACATGAGCACAGGACAAAAGATGCCAGACAGCCCTGCTACTCCATCAGCTGCTGCCCTGCCTGCTGCCTGCTGCTCCTTGACCTTGGGGTGCACAGCGGTCGCATACTGCACATCGCACATGGCAATCACCATCCACATGGCCAGGAACGTGAGGTGATGAAAGGGGTGGATCCAGCAGCCGCTGTTGAAATGGCAGGACTTGCTAATCTGTTGTCTGCCCTCAAACAGCCCTCCATCACCCCACAAAGCAGGGCAGGGCGCTGATGGCTCTGGTGGTCTTACTGCCCATGCGAGTAACTGCCCGGCTGATTGACGCAGGTCAGGTGAATTGTGCACTGTGGCAGGTTGTCAGGTAGAAACAGCCCCCCGTCCACCCCCTCAGGCATGTGGCTGAGCGTGGCTGCAGGGCTCCGGGTGAGCGTGCGCTGTCCCCGCCTGGGCCTGCATCTGGTCTGCCAGGCCCCGGCAGCAGGTCATGGGCCTAGACCTGGACATGGGCCCAAGGGGGAGGCGGCACCCATGACGGCAGCACCAGCACAGGCGGCCAGACAGGCTAGGAGCCATGCTGCTGCTGTGGTGCTGTCGGTGGAGGGGGTGCAGCTGTTGATGCCCAGCTTGACCTCCCTGGTCGTGCAGGTAAGGGATGGGGGGCAGGCAGGCTGGGTTAATGCCCTGTGCTGCCTGGACTGCTAGTTAGTGTGGGCCCAGGCAGGCTGGCCGGCAAGCCGGCTGTCAAGCAGGCAAGCAGGCAGGCACAGCCAAGGCAGGGGAGGCAAGTGTGAGCAGGGCTTGATTAGGCTGGTGAATGTCGTCATGGTGCATGGAGCATGGAGCATGGTGCATGGTGCTCGCACTGAAGCTGCTGAAGCTAGCCCTGCTGAAGTAAGCATGCGAGCGCACCCTAGCCCAGCCCCCACCGCCTTCCTGTCCCTCAGCCCTCACCCTTTGCCTGCCCTTAGCACCCTGGACCCCCCTCCCCCTGCAGGGCCGCCTGGTCCAGGTGCGAACTATCTCCGCCACCGCCACCCCGCAGCAGCAGCCAGGCAGCAGCAGCAGCGGCAGGGGGGATGCAGCAGGGGCAGCCACCGCCCCGCCCTCCCCCAGCATCCTCCTCTCCCTACCCGCAGCCCTGGACACTGTGACCCACTGCAAGCCCAAGTTTGACTTCCGTGCCCCGCCTGACCCCGCAGCCCCCCCTGCCGCCAGCAGCAGCCGGCCCCTGCAGATCCACCAGATCGCCTTCATCTCCTCGCTGCTGTCCGCCTGGTCCGTGCGCCTGGCGGGGGCCAGCGTGACGGCAGTGCCTGCAGTGGTCAGCCCGGGGCTGCAGTTCACTGAGGAGCTGCTGCAGGTAGGGGAGGGGAGGGGAGGGGAGGAAGGGGAAGAGAGGGGAGGGGAGGGGAGGGGAGGGGAGGGGAGGAAGGGGAAGAGAGGGGAGGGAGGGGGATGGCTGGCTTGCCTGCCAGCCTGCCCTGCTTGTCAAGAACGTGTGTGGTGTAGGTTGCTCTCGCCACTGCAGCTACTCGTTACTCCTGCTGCCGCTGCTGCCGCCGCCGCCTGTGCCACCGTCACAGCAGCCTCTGCCGCTGCCTTGCTGGTGCTGCCACCGCTGCTGTGCCTGCCAGGCACTGACCAGCAGCAGGGCGGGTGGCCTGCGCAGCAAGATCCACCTGCTGTCCAGCAGCCGCAAGAG
Organism: Haematococcus lacustris; assembly: GCA_030144725.1. Classification (NCBI taxonomy): domain Eukaryota; kingdom Viridiplantae; phylum Chlorophyta; class Chlorophyceae; order Chlamydomonadales; family Haematococcaceae; genus Haematococcus; species Haematococcus lacustris. The sequence continues at coordinate 2,896,511 of JASKMD010000012.1, read as the reverse complement.
CTCCCTCAGGGCCTTGGTCACCGACAGCTACATACGCCACGCCTGCCAAGTGCCACTCTCACTCAGCTCCTTCCTGCCCAAACTCCAGCTGCGCTGCCCACAAGTGGGTAGGGTTAGCCCCCACCTCTCAACCCCCACCCTCTTACACCCCTCCTCTTTCCTCCTCCTCACCCCCTCTTTCCTCCTCCTCCCTCCTCTTTCCTCCTCCTCACCCCCTCTTTCCTCCTCCTCACCCCCTCTTTCCTCCTCCTCCCTCCTCTTTCCTCCTCCTCCCTCCTCTTTCCTCCTCCTCCCTCCTCTTTCCTCCTCCTCCCTCCTCTTTCCTCCTCCTCACCCCCTCTTTCCTCCTCCTCCCTCCTCTTTCCTCCTCCTCACCCCCTCTTTCCTCCTCCTCCCTCCTCTTTCCTCCTCCTCCCTCCTCTTTCCTCCTCCTCACCCCCTCTTTCCTCCTCCTCCCTCCTCTTTCCTCCTCCTCCCTCCTCTTTCCTCCTCCTCCCTCCTCTTTCCTCCTCCTCCCTCCTCTTTCCTCCTCCTCACCCCCTCTTTCCTCCTCCTCCCTCCTCTTTCCTCCTCCTCCCTCCTCTTTCCTCCTCCTCACCCCCTCTTTCCTCCTCCTCCCTCCTCTTTCCTCCTCCTCCCTCCTCTTTCCTCCTCCTCCCTCCTCTTTCCTCCTCCTCCCTCCTCTTTCCTCCTCCTCACCCCCTCTTTCCTCCTCCTCCCTCCTCTTTCCTTCTCCTCCCTCCTCTTTCCTCCTCCTCACCCCCTCTTTCCTCCTCCTCACCCCCTCTTTCCTCCTCCTCCCTCCTCTTTCCTCCTCCTCCCTCCTCTTTCCTCCTCCTCACCCCCTCTTTCCTCCTCCTCCCTCCTCTTTCCTCCTCCTCACCCCCCTCTTTCCTCCTCCTCACCCCCTCTTTCCTCCTCCTCACCCCCTCTTTCCTCCTCCTCCCTCCTCTTTCCTCCTCCTCCCTCCTCTTTCCTCCTCCTCACCCCCTCTGTCCTCCTCCTCCCTCCTCTTTCCTCCTCCTCCCTCCTCTTTCCTCCTCTTCACCCCCTCTTTCCTCCTCCTCCCTCCTCTTTCCTCCTCCTCACCTCCTCTTTCCTCCTCCTCCTCCCTCCTCTTTCCTCCTCCTCACCCCCTCTTTCCTCCTCCTCCCTCCTCTTTCCTCCTCCTCCCTCCTCTTTCCTCCTCCTCACCCTCTCTTTCCTCCTCCTCCCTCCTCTTTCCTCCTCCTCCCTCCTCTTTCCTCCTCCTCACCCCCTCTTTCCTCCTCCTCCCTCCTCTTTCCTTCTCCTCCCTCCTCTTTCCTCCTCCCTCCTCCCCTCTCCTCAACCTCTGCATTCCTGTCCCTTCCTTCTCATCAAACCAGCTTCCCCTAGTGCCTCACGGGGCTCCCTCCCCCCGCACCCCTCCCCCTCCCCTCCCCCCTAGACGTGTGCCCCGCCACCGGCCCCCCCTCCCCCCCGGCCCCCCTCCCCCCCGGCCCTTCAGGTCGTCTTGCGCTACCAGCTGTTCCAGAGGCTGCTGCCCAGCTTCCTCTGCCCCCCCTCATCACCCCGGGAGCAGCAGCTGGGCGCATGCGACCTGGTCCTCAACCTGGCCAACCTGGCCTACCACGTGCGCTGTGTGGGCACCGCATACGGCAGCCTGTGCCAGGTCAGCAGCGTGCACGCAGACCTGGAGATGCTGTTCCAGGCGGGCGCCGTCACCGTTGAATCAGACGCCGCCGGTGGTGAGGCAGCTGGGGAAGCTGG
>JASKMD010000012.1:2881747-2894259 GCA_030144725.1 Haematococcus lacustris | reverse complement strand
CCCACCCCACCCACCTCGCCTACCCTGCCCACCCTGCCCACCCTCCCCTCCCTGCCCACCCCACCCACCTCGCCTACCCTGCCCACCCTGCCCACCCTCCCCTCCCTGCCCACCCCACCCACCTCGCCTACCCTGCCCACCCTGCCCACCCTCCCCTCCCTGCCCACCCCACCCACCTCGCCTACCCTGCCCACCCTGCCCACCCTCCCCTCCCTGCCCACCCCACCCACCTCGCCTACCCTGCCCACCCTGCCCACCCTCCCCTCCCTGCCCACCCCACCCACCTCGCCTACCCTGCCCACCCTGCCCACCCTCCCCTCCCTGCCCACCCCACCCACCTCGCCTACCCTGCCCACCCTGCCCACCCTCCCCTCCCTGCCCACCCCACCCACCTCGCCTACCCTGCCCACCCTGCCCACCCTCCCCTCCCTGCCCACCCCACCCACCTCGCCTACCCTGCCCACCCTGCCCACCCTCCCCTCCCTGCCCACCCCACCCACCTCGCCTACCCTGCCCACCCTGCCCACCCTCCCCTCCCTGCCCACCCCACCCACCTCGCCTACCCTGCCCACCCTGCCCACCCTCCCCTCCCTGCCCACCCCACCCACCTCGCCTACCCTGCCCACCCTGCCCACCCTCCCCTCCCTGCCCACCCCACCCACCTCGCCTACCCTGCCCACCCTGCCCACCCTCCCCTCCCTGCCCACCCCACCCACCTCGCCTACCCTGCCCACCCTGCCCACCCTCCCCTCCCTGCCCACCCCACCCACCTCGCCTACCCTGCCCACCCTGCCCACCCTCCCCTCCCTGCCCACCCCACCCACCTCGCCTACCCTGCCCACCCTGCCCACCCTCCCCTCCCTGCCCACCCCACCCACCTCGCCTACCCTGCCCACCCTGCCCACCCTCCCCTCCCTGCCCACCCCACCCACCTCGCCTACCCTGCCCACCCTGCCCACCCTCCCCTCCCTGCCCACCCCACCCACCTCGCCTACCCTGCCCACCCTGCCCACCCTCCCCTCCCTGCCCACCCCACCCACCTCGCCTACCCTGCCCACCCTGCCCACCCTCCCCTCCCTGCCCACCCCACCCACCTCGCCTACCCTGCCCACCCTGCCCACCCTCCCCTCCCTGCCCACCCCACCCACCTCGCCTACCCTGCCCACCCTGCCCACCCTCCCCTCCCTGCCCACCCCACCCACCTCGCCTACCCTGCCCACCCTGCCCACCCTCCCCTCCCTGCCCACCCCACCCACCTCGCCTACCCTGCCCACCCTGCCCACCCTCCCCTCCCTGCCCACCCCACCCACCTCGCCTACCCTGCCCACCCTGCCCACCCTCCCCTCCCTGCCCACCCCACCCACCTCGCCTACCCTGCCCACCCTGCCCACCCTCCCCTCCCTGCCCACCCCACCCACCTCGCCTACCCTGCCCACCCTGCCCACCCTCCCCTCCCTGCCCACCCCACCCACCTCGCCTACCCTGCCCACCCTGCCCACCCTCCCCTCCCTGCCCACCCCACCCACCTCGCCTACCCTGCCCACCCTGCCCACCCTCCCCTCCCTGCCCACCCCACCCACCTCGCCTACCCTGCCCACCCTGCCCACCCTCCCCTCCCTGCCCACCCCACCCACCTCGCCTACCCTGCCCACCCTGCCCACCCTCCCCTCCCTGCCCACCCCACCCACCTCGCCTACCCTGCCCACCCTGCCCACCCTCCCCTCCCTGCCCACCCCACCCACCTCGCCTACCCTGCCCACCCTGCCCACCCTCCCCTCCCTGCCCACCCCACCCACCTCGCCTACCCTGCCCACCCTGCCCACCCTCCCCTCCCTGCCCACCCCACCCACCTCGCCTACCCTGCCCACCCTGCCCACCCTCCCCTCCCTGCCCACCCCACCCACCTCGCCTACCCTGCCCACCCTGCCCACCCTCCCCTCCCTGCCCACCCCACCCACCTCGCCTACCCTGCCCACCCTGCCCACCCTCCCCTCCCTGCCCACCCCACCCACCTCGCCTACCCTGCCCACCCTGCCCACCCTCCCCTCCCTGCCCACCCCACCCACCTCGCCTACCCTGCCCACCCTGCCCACCCTCCCCTCCCTGCCCACCCCACCCACCTCGCCTACCCTGCCCACCCTGCCCACCCTCCCCTCCCTGCCCACCCCACCCACCTCGCCTACCCTGCCCACCCTGCCCACCCTCCCCTCCCTGCCCACCCCACCCACCTCGCCTACCCTGCCCACCCTGCCCACCCTCCCCTCCCTGCCCACCCCACCCACCTCGCCTACCCTGCCCACCCTGCCCACCCTCCCCTCCCTGCCCACCCCACCCACCTCGCCTACCCTGCCCACCCTGCCCACCCTCCCCTCCCTGCCCACCCCACCCACCTCGCCTACCCTGCCCACCCTGCCCACCCTCCCCTCCCTGCCCACCCCACCCACCTCGCCTACCCTGCCCACCCTGCCCACCCTCCCCTCCCTGCCCACCCCACCCACCTCGCCTACCCTGCCCACCCTGCCCACCCTCCCCTCCCTGCCCACCCCACCCACCTCGCCTACCCTGCCCACCCTGCCCACCCTCCCCTCCCTGCCCACCCCACCCACCTCGCCTACCCTGCCCACCCTGCCCACCCTCCCCTCCCTGCCCACCCCACCCACCTCGCCTACCCTGCCCACCCTGCCCACCCTCCCCTCCCTGCCCACCCCACCCACCTCGCCTACCCTGCCCACCCTGCCCACCCTCCCCTCCCTGCCCACCCCACCCACCTCGCCTACCCTGCCCACCCTGCCCACCCTCCCCTCCCTGCCCACCCCACCCACCTCGCCTACCCTGCCCACCCTGCCCACCCTCCCCTCCCTGCCCACCCCACCCACCTCGCCTACCCTGCCCACCCTGCCCACCCTCCCCTCCCTGCCCACCCCACCCACCTCGCCTACCCTGCCCACCCTGCCCACCCTCCCCTCCCTGCCCACCCCACCCACCTCGCCTACCCTGCCCACCCTGCCCACCCTCCCCTCCCTGCCCACCCCACCCACCTCGCCTACCCTGCCCACCCTGCCCACCCTCCCCTCCCTGCCCACCCCACCCACCTCGCCTACCCTGCCCACCCTGCCCACCCTCCCCTCCCTGCCCACCCCACCCACCTCGCCTACCCTGCCCACCCTGCCCACCCTCCCCTCCCTGCCCACCCCACCCACCTCGCCTACCCTGCCCACCCTGCCCACCCTCCCCTCCCTGCCCACCCCACCCACCTCGCCTACCCTGCCCACCCTGCCCACCCTCCCCTCCCTGCCCACCCCACCCACCTCGCCTACCCTGCCCACCCTGCCCACCCTCCCCTCCCTGCCCACCCCACCCACCTCGCCTACCCTGCCCACCCTGCCCACCCTCCCCTCCCTGCCCACCCCACCCACCTCGCCTACCCTGCCCACCCTGCCCACCCTCCCCTCCCTGCCCACCCCACCCACCTCGCCTACCCTGCCCACCCTGCCCACCCTCCCCTCCCTGCCCACCCCACCCACCTCGCCTACCCTGCCCACCCTGCCCACCCTCCCCTCCCTGCCCACCCCACCCACCTCGCCTACCCTGCCCACCCTGCCCACCCTCCCCTCCCTGCCCACCCCACCCACCTCGCCTACCCTGCCCACCCTGCCCACCCTCCCCTCCCTGCCCACCCCACCCACCTCGCCTACCCTGCCCACCCTGCCCACCCTCCCCTCCCTGCCCACCCCACCCACCTCGCCTACCCTGCCCACCCTGCCCACCCTCCCCTCCCTGCCCACCCCACCCACCTCGCCTACCCTGCCCACCCTGCCCACCCTCCCCTCCCTGCCCACCCCACCCACCTCGCCTACCCTGCCCACCCTGCCCACCCTCCCCTCCCTGCCCACCCCACCCACCTCGCCTACCCTGCCCACCCTGCCCACCCTCCCCTCCCTGCCCACCCCACCCACCTCGCCTACCCTGCCCACCCTGCCCACCCTCCCCTCCCTGCCCACCCCACCCACCTCGCCTACCCTGCCCACCCTGCCCACCCTCCCCTCCCTGCCCACCCCACCCACCTCGCCTACCCTGCCCACCCTGCCCACCCTCCCCTCCCTGCCCACCCCACCCACCTCGCCTACCCTGCCCACCCTGCCCACCCTCCCCTCCCTGCCCACCCCACCCACCTCGCCTACCCTGCCCACCCTGCCCACCCTCCCCTCCCTGCCCACCCCACCCACCTCGCCTACCCTGCCCACCCTGCCCACCCTCCCCTCCCTGCCCACCCCACCCACCTCGCCTACCCTGCCCACCCTGCCCACCCTCCCCTCCCTGCCCACCCCACCCACCTCGCCTACCCTGCCCACCCTGCCCACCCTCCCCTCCCTGCCCACCCCACCCACCTCGCCTACCCTGCCCACCCTGCCCACCCTCCCCTCCCTGCCCACCCCACCCACCTCGCCTACCCTGCCCACCCTGCCCACCCTCCCCTCCCTGCCCACCCCACCCACCTCGCCTACCCTGCCCACCCTGCCCACCCTCCCCTCCCTGCCCACCCCACCCACCTCGCCTACCCTGCCCACCCTGCCCACCCTCCCCTCCCTGCCCACCCCACCCACCTCGCCTACCCTGCCCACCCTGCCCACCCTCCCCTCCCTGCCCACCCCACCCACCTCGCCTACCCTGCCCACCCTGCCCACCCTCCCCTCCCTGCCCACCCCACCCACCTCGCCTACCCTGCCCACCCTGCCCACCCTCCCCTCCCTGCCCACCCCACCCACCTCGCCTACCCTGCCCACCCTGCCCACCCTCCCCTCCCTGCCCACCCCACCCACCTCGCCTACCCTGCCCACCCTGCCCACCCTCCCCTCCCTGCCCACCCCACCCACCTCGCCTACCCTGCCCACCCTGCCCACCCTCCCCTCCCTGCCCACCCCACCCACCTCGCCTACCCTGCCCACCCTGCCCACCCTCCCCTCCCTGCCCACCCCACCCACCTCGCCTACCCTGCCCACCCTGCCCACCCTCCCCTCCCTGCCCACCCCACCCACCTCGCCTACCCTGCCCACCCTGCCCACCCTCCCCTCCCTGCCCACCCCACCCACCTCGCCTACCCTGCCCACCCTGCCCACCCTCCCCTCCCTGCCCACCCCACCCACCTCGCCTACCCTGCCCACCCTGCCCACCCTCCCCTCCCTGCCCACCCCACCCACCTCGCCTACCCTGCCCACCCTGCCCACCCTCCCCTCCCTGCCCACCCCACCCACCTCGCCTACCCTGCCCACCCTGCCCACCCTCCCCTCCCTGCCCACCCCACCCACCTCGCCTACCCTGCCCACCCTGCCCACCCTCCCCTCCCTGCCCACCCCACCCACCTCGCCTACCCTGCCCACCCTGCCCACCCTCCCCTCCCTGCCCACCCCACCCACCTCGCCTACCCTGCCCACCCTGCCCACCCTCCCCTCCCTGCCCACCCCACCCACCTCGCCTACCCTGCCCACCCTGCCCACCCTCCCCTCCCTGCCCACCCCACCCACCTCGCCTACCCTGCCCACCCTGCCCACCCTCCCCTCCCTGCCCACCCCACCCACCTCGCCTACCCTGCCCACCCTGCCCACCCTCCCCTCCCTGCCCACCCCACCCACCTCGCCTACCCTGCCCACCCTGCCCACCCTCCCCTCCCTGCCCACCCCACCCACCTCGCCTACCCTGCCCACCCTGCCCACCCTCCCCTCCCTGCCCACCCCACCCACCTCGCCTACCCTGCCCACCCTGCCCACCCTCCCCTCCCTGCCCACCCCACCCACCTCGCCTACCCTGCCCACCCTGCCCACCCTCCCCTCCCTGCCCACCCCACCCACCTCGCCTACCCTGCCCACCCTGCCCACCCTCCCCTCCCTGCCCACCCCACCCACCTCGCCTACCCTGCCCACCCTGCCCACCCTCCCCTCCCTGCCCACCCCACCCACCTCGCCTACCCTGCCCACCCTGCCCACCCTCCCCTCCCTGCCCACCCCACCCACCTCGCCTACCCTGCCCACCCTGCCCACCCTCCCCTCCCTGCCCACCCCACCCACCTCGCCTACCCTGCCCACCCTGCCCACCCTCCCCTCCCTGCCCACCCCACCCACCTCGCCTACCCTGCCCACCCTGCCCACCCTCCCCTCCCTGCCCACCCCACCCACCTCGCCTACCCTGCCCACCCTGCCCACCCTCCCCTCCCTGCCCACCCCACCCACCTCGCCTACCCTGCCCACCCTGCCCACCCTCCCCTCCCTGCCCACCCCACCCACCTCGCCTACCCTGCCCACCCTGCCCACCCTCCCCTCCCTGCCCACCCCACCCACCTCGCCTACCCTGCCCACCCTGCCCACCCTCCCCTCCCTGCCCACCCCACCCACCTCGCCTACCCTGCCCACCCTGCCCACCCTCCCCTCCCTGCCCACCCCACCCACCTCGCCTACCCTGCCCACCCTGCCCACCCTCCCCTCCCTGCCCACCCCACCCACCTCGCCTACCCTGCCCACCCTGCCCACCCTCCCCTCCCTGCCCACCCCACCCACCTCGCCTACCCTGCCCACCCTGCCCACCCTCCCCTCCCTGCCCACCCCACCCACCTCGCCTACCCTGCCCACCCTGCCCACCCTCCCCTCCCTGCCCACCCCACCCACCTCGCCTACCCTGCCCACCCTGCCCACCCTCCCCTCCCTGCCCACCCCACCCACCTCGCCTACCCTGCCCACCCTGCCCACCCTCCCCTCCCTGCCCACCCCACCCACCTCGCCTACCCTGCCCACCCTGCCCACCCTCCCCTCCCTGCCCACCCCACCCACCTCGCCTACCCTGCCCACCCTGCCCACCCTCCCCTCCCTGCCCACCCCACCCACCTCGCCTACCCTGCCCACCCTGCCCACCCTCCCCTCCCTGCCCACCCCACCCACCTCGCCTACCCTGCCCACCCTGCCCACCCTCCCCTCCCTGCCCACCCCACCCACCTCGCCTACCCTGCCCACCCTGCCCACCCTCCCCTCCCTGCCCACCCCACCCACCTCGCCTACCCTGCCCACCCTGCCCACCCTCCCCTCCCTGCCCACCCCACCCACCTCGCCTACCCTGCCCACCCTGCCCACCCTCCCCTCCCTGCCCACCCCACCCACCTCGCCTACCCTGCCCACCCTGCCCACCCTCCCCTCCCTGCCCACCCCACCCACCTCGCCTACCCTGCCCACCCTGCCCACCCTCCCCTCCCTGCCCACCCCACCCACCTCGCCTACCCTGCCCACCCTGCCCACCCTCCCCTCCCTGCCCACCCCACCCACCTCGCCTACCCTGCCCACCCTGCCCACCCTCCCCTCCCTGCCCACCCCACCCACCTCGCCTACCCTGCCCACCCTGCCCACCCTCCCCTCCCTGCCCACCCCACCCACCTCGCCTACCCTGCCCACCCTGCCCACCCTCCCCTCCCTGCCCACCCCACCCACCTCGCCTACCCTGCCCACCCTGCCCACCCTCCCCTCCCTGCCCACCCCACCCACCTCGCCTACCCTGCCCACCCTGCCCACCCTCCCCTCCCTGCCCACCCCACCCACCTCGCCTACCCTGCCCACCCTGCCCACCCTCCCCTCCCTGCCCACCCCACCCACCTCGCCTACCCTGCCCACCCTGCCCACCCTCCCCTCCCTGCCCACCCCACCCACCTCGCCTACCCTGCCCACCCTGCCCACCCTCCCCTCCCTGCCCACCCCACCCACCTCGCCTACCCTGCCCACCCTGCCCACCCTCCCCTCCCTGCCCACCCCACCCACCTCGCCTACCCTGCCCACCCTGCCCACCCTCCCCTCCCTGCCCACCCCACCCACCTCGCCTACCCTGCCCACCCTGCCCACCCTCCCCTCCCTGCCCACCCCACCCACCTCGCCTACCCTGCCCACCCTGCCCACCCTCCCCTCCCTGCCCACCCCACCCACCTCGCCTACCCTGCCCACCCTGCCCACCCTCCCCTCCCTGCCCACCCCACCCACCTCGCCTACCCTGCCCACCCTGCCCACCCTCCCCTCCCTGCCCACCCCACCCACCTCGCCTACCCTGCCCACCCTGCCCACCCTCCCCTCCCTGCCCACCCCACCCACCTCGCCTACCCTGCCCACCCTGCCCACCCTCCCCTCCCTGCCCACCCCACCCACCTCGCCTACCCTGCCCACCCTGCCCACCCTCCCCTCCCTGCCCACCCCACCCACCTCGCCTACCCTGCCCACCCTGCCCACCCTCCCCTCCCTGCCCACCCCACCCACCTCGCCTACCCTGCCCACCCTGCCCACCCTCCCCTCCCTGCCCACCCCACCCACCTCGCCTACCCTGCCCACCCTGCCCACCCTCCCCTCCCTGCCCACCCCACCCACCTCGCCTACCCTGCCCACCCTGCCCACCCTCCCCTCCCTGCCCACCCCACCCACCTCGCCTACCCTGCCCACCCTGCCCACCCTCCCCTCCCTGCCCACCCCACCCACCTCGCCTACCCTGCCCACCCTGCCCACCCTCCCCTCCCTGCCCACCCCACCCACCTCGCCTACCCTGCCCACCCTGCCCACCCTCCCCTCCCTGCCCACCCCACCCACCTCGCCTACCCTGCCCACCCTGCCCACCCTCCCCTCCCTGCCCACCCCACCCACCTCGCCTACCCTGCCCACCCTGCCCACCCTCCCCTCCCTGCCCACCCCACCCACCTCGCCTACCCTGCCCACCCTGCCCACCCTCCCCTCCCTGCCCACCCCACCCACCTCGCCTACCCTGCCCACCCTGCCCACCCTCCCCTCCCTGCCCACCCCACCCACCTCGCCTACCCTGCCCACCCTGCCCACCCTCCCCTCCCTGCCCACCCCACCCACCTCGCCTACCCTGCCCACCCTGCCCACCCTCCCCTCCCTGCCCACCCCACCCACCTCGCCTACCCTGCCCACCCTGCCCACCCTCCCCTCCCTGCCCACCCCACCCACCTCGCCTACCCTGCCCACCCTGCCCACCCTCCCCTCCCTGCCCACCCCACCCACCTCGCCTACCCTGCCCACCCTGCCCACCCTCCCCTCCCTGCCCACCCTCCCCTTCCCGCCCTCCCCTTCCCGCCCTCCCTGCCCATCCCACCCACCCCACCCACACTGCCCTCCCTGCCCACCCCACCCACCCTGCCCACCCAGTGACAGTGCCCTGCTGCCCCCACAGTACCACGGACAGCAGCTGGCGGTGCGGTCAGGCGGCCCGCAGCAGCCCTCAGGCCTGGAGGTGGCCATCGGGGGTGACTTGAGGGTGCGACTCATCAGCGCTCGCGACCTGCCACCCCCAGACAGGGCAGACATGCACATCTACGCTCAGGCAAGTTTGGCTTGGTGGCAGCACGACAGGCGCTGCTGCAGGCTCAGACCAGGAGCTCAGCCCTCAGCCGCAGCCTGGCATGTAAGCATAATAACTCTGAAATACAAACATCATTGGTCACATCACAGAAGTTAACTAGGGTCAAATGCTCTGCACCCGTAATGCATTTTCACAAAGTTGGACGTGGGTGCCTCAGCTGGAGGGCTTGGAGGTAGGGCAGTCAGCCTGAAGATCCTGGGCAGCAGGCATCCTGGGCATCAGCCAACATCATCAGTGCAGTAGTGCTAAGCCAAGAATATGATACTAATAACCTATGCTCTTTTTAGTTTGTTTCCTTTACAAGTTTGAGCCCATTTGCGATATTCGGTTTATTTGTGATATCTGGCCAACATGTTCGACATCACGATTGCCGTGGTGCTACTCTGATATGATACGAACATTCTTTGGCTTACCAGTTTACCAGCTTACCAGTTTATTGTTGCGTCCACAGTCCGTGAGATAAGTAAACGGCTTTTGCCTGACGCTGCCTCAATGCCGCGATGCTCACCTGTGGGCACCATGCCATGCCTAACACTCCTGGGCCCTGGTTGGCCTCTGTCAGCCATCCAGGGTTGCCGCAGCCTGCCGAGTCCTGCAGTGCGCCTGGTGTGCCCCAGGTGAAGGTGAAGGGCCTGTTGGCAGCCACCAGCATCATCCCCTACACCACCACCGCCCCCAGCTGGCAGTTTGAGGAGTCTTTCAGGGACGTGGCAGCTTCCTCCGAGCTGGTGGTGGAGGTCTGGGGCCTGGCAGGTGCGGGGCTCGTGGAAGGGCGGCTGGCAGGCGGGGCGGCTGACAGGCGGGGCGGCTGGCAGGCGGGGCGGCTGGCAGCAGGGGCAGCTGGCAGGGGGGACGGCTGGCAGCCCTTCCCTGCCCCACCCCGCCTAGCCTCACCTGTACCCCCCACCCCCACCCCTGCCTCCAGCCTTCCCTGCCCACCCAGCACCCCCTGACCTCCCTGCAGGCTCGCAGCGCGTGAAGGACAAGGCAAGCACCCTCGCAGCCGACACGGGCCCGGCAGGTGCCACCTTCCTGGGCTGTGTGGAGGTACCGCTGCAGGAGACGCTGCCGGCAGGGGCCGCGGTGGGTGGTGGGCCCGTGCCCCTCACCCTGGAGGACAGCCGGTGGTGCCCCCTGAAGCGCCGCGTAGGCAACCAGGTGATGCATGGGGAGGGGAGAGGGGGAGGGGGAGGGGGAGGGGGAGGGGGGAGCAGAGGTAATGCACGGGGAGGGGGGAGCAGCTAGCATGGTGCGGCCGCAGTGGCTGACTGTGTGGGAGGCTTGGCATGCGAAGCACAGGCAAAGCAGCGCAGGGGTTGTTCTGTGCCATGGGCGTGGCTCAGGCCCAGGCCTAGAGGCAGGGGCAGGGGCAGGGGCAGGGGCAGGGGCAGGGGCAGGGGCAGGGGCAGGGGCAGGGGCAGGGGCAGGGGCAGGGGCAGGGGCAGGGGCAGGGGCAAGGGCAGGGGCAGGGGCAGTACCTACTACAGTTAGGGCTAGGGTTGTAGTACTTACCAAGGTTAGGAATTAGTACCTACCAGCACATGCCTGGGCACTTTCACCTTGCCATTGTCACAGTCAAGCGCAGCAGCGTGCTCATCCCCGTCACCCTCCCGCTACCACCATCGCCAGGGTGGTGGCAGCAGCAGACGCACTCCCAGCCCCCCTGGTGTTGGTGCAGGTGGTGAGTGGCGAGCTGCTGATGGCGGTGGAGTGGCAGTTCACGATGGAGGGGCTGCTGCAGCGCGAGGTGCAGCTGCTGGAGCACATGCTGGCTCAGAAGGTGGAGCTGGTGGCGCGGCTGGCCCCAGTGGCCCCACAGAGCAGCCTGGCCTGGCTGCAGCTGCCGGACCTCCCCTCCCTGGACCGCAGCGCAGGCGGGGCTGGGGCTGCGGGCAGCAGCGGGGAGCCAGGTCAGGGCCAGGGGCAGCAGGCTAGGTCAGCTCCTGAGGGGACCGCTGAGGTAGGGACAGGGGGCGTGTCTAGCCTGGGTGCGTCCCGAGGCGGGGCACTGTGTGCTGGTCTCACTCTTCAGCCTGTGCCGGGCCACACAACGGACGGTGCTGGCGAGCAGGGCGGGCGCGCTGAGGGCGTGCTGGCGGTAGGGGCGGAGGATGATGGGGAGCAGTCGTTGCAGGACGCGCAACAGATCAGCGAAAGTTACTTCATCAACCTGGACGTCAGCGTGTTGGAGGTAATGCTGAGCAGGTGGAGACAAGGCCATGACGCAGTGGAAGGCAGGGGAGGGGAGGGGGAGGGGAGGGAAGGATGGGTGGAGGAGGGGGCACCGAGCGTCACTGGCACCTGTCAGGCACTGCCATGAGCGTTTGGTCGCATTTGCCCCCATGCTGCTCAAAACCTCGTGCATGGATGAGCAGTTGGACCAAGTTTGCGAGACAGCATGTTCACCACTCACAGGGAATGTGGTGGCGGTGCTCACAGCTGGCCTGCGCTGCCTCCACGCCTCCACCCCTGCCTGCCCCTCAGGTGCGCAACTTGGCCCCGCGGGGCGGCTGGCAGCACGACCTCGTGGACGCCTTGGGTGGCCTGCAGCCGCTGTCCGCCCAGCAGCGCTCCCTTCCCTTAGCTCAGGTGCAGCTGGCCTGCTTCGACACACTGCACGCAGTCACCGCCCCACAGCCATCGCTAAACCCGAGGTTCGAGAAGAACAGCTGCCGCTTCGAGAATATCACCCTGGGCAATGCCATTAGCATCAAGGTAGGGTGGGGCGCTACAACTCAGCGGAGCCGCTGATGGGTCAGACTGGCAGGCGTGGAGCGGGGCGGAGGGCAGATCAGCGGGCCTACAAAGCACAAGCCTGCCAGTGCATTTTCCGACGCTTTGTCTAGCCATGGTGTACTTCAACGCTCGCCGATGATAGCTAGTCTCCTGCTGCCTGCATGGTGCTAATGGGTGACAGGTGTGTGACCGGCCTAGCCTGATCAGGCGCCAGCGGCCTGTGTTGGGGGAGGCAGAGCTGCTGGTGGAGAAGGTGCCAAGCACCTGCCCCATATACGTATGGGTCCCCCTGCACCTGCCCCGCGAGCGCATCACAAAGGCTGCGCGTGCCGCAGCCAAAGCAGGTGCCATGGCCGGGGAGCCCTGGTCGGCGGTCAACACACAAG
>JASKMD010000012.1:2859554-2881247 GCA_030144725.1 Haematococcus lacustris | reverse complement strand
ATTTCATGTGACCCATGTGTTGCGCTTTGACGCACTCCTCGCATACAAGGATATCTTGTCATGCATGAACATGTTCTGATCATCAGGTCATGCTTTGCCATTCGCATTTAATGCTTATCTCATCATTGTGTCACCATGACACTTTGATGTTGATCATGCACTCAGAGCTGCTCTGATGACCTTAGATGGAGCTCTTGTGCTGTAAACAAGCTTGTAGGCTACATCATAAGCCCATTTCATGTATGGTCATGTGTCCAGCCCTTATGGGTAAGACATTCAATAGTATGCATGACATGCTTCCATGGTATGTGCATGCACATGGTGTCATGTTGTACACACTTGCTACTATGCTTGTGGCTAACAACCTAGTTGTGCAGCGCTATGCCATTGAGCACGTGTGGTTTTTGCAGACAATATTATCTTGTCATCAACTTTGCCTTTGGCCTAGTGAGCAAACACCATGCAGCCGCCTTGATAAACTGTACCAATGGCTACTGCCAAGGTGGCAGCAAGGTGGTTGAGCAAAGGCGATCATGCCGCTGTGGCTCTTATCAGCCCTGATGGCTCTGCCATACCTCAACCTGAGGTGACCCCTCATGGTCTCCCTGATGCTATCAAAGCTCAGTTGGATTCTCTGCTGGCAGAATACAGTGATGTGTTCACACCTCTCACTGGCTTGCCACCAGACCGCCCAGTGGGTCATACTATACCCCTGGAGCCTGGTAACCGCCCTCCAGCCACTCCCATGTACAGGCTAGGCAAGCCTGAGCATGACGAGCTGAAGCAACAGATACATGACCTCTTGGCTAAAGGTATGATTGAGCCAAGCTCTTCTCCTTATGCAGCTCCTGTACTGTTTGGTCACAACAAGTCAGGTGAATTGAGAATGTGTATAGACTATAGACAGCTCAACAAGATCACACTGCGTGACCAGTATCCACTGCCTCGCATTGATGACTTGTTTGACAAGCTGTCTGGCTGCAAAGTCTTCTCTTCCCTAGACCTGCAGGCTGGTTACCACCAGATCAGGATCACTCCTGAGGATGTGCTTAAAACGGCCTTCCGCACACCTGAAGGTCACTTTCAGTTCAAGGTGTTGTGCTTTGGGCTGACCAACGCTCCAGCTACATTTCAACGGGTCATGAATGACGCCTTTGCTACTGTGCTGGGTAAGTGTGCCTTGGTGTATCTGGATGACATCCTTGTCATGTCTAGGTCAGTTCAGGATCACCTGCTGCACCTCAAGCAAGTATTTGAACTGCTGCGTAAGAATAAGTTGTATGCTAAACTATCTAAATGTGAGTTTATGCATTATACACTTAAATTCTTAGGCCATCTGGTCACTGCTGGAGGCATTGCTGTAGACCCTGATAAGGTCTCAACAATTGCTAACTGGCCTATTCCCCAGTCCCTCCAGAGATTATAGTCATTCCTTGGCACTGCTAATTATGTGCGCAAGTTTGTCTGTAATTTCAGCAATATTGCTGCACCTCCCACAAATCTTTGTGGTAAAGGCGGTCTGTCCTTTCCATGGCATGACAGGCCTGAGGTACCTTTGACAGCATTCAATGCTCTCAAAGCTGCCATCGCTGCAGTTCCCATGCTGAGACTACCCGATCACACCAAACCGTTCCAGGTTTACTGTGATGCGTCCCTTCAGGGACTGGGTGCAGTCCTCATGCAGGATGGCTATCCACTGGCTTATTTAAGCCGCAAGCTGTCACCTGCTGAGATCAACTACACAACTGGTGAACAGGAGTTCCTCTCCTTAGTCACAGCATGCAAAGAATGGCGCTGCTACTTAAAAGGCGTGCCGTTCACTCTATTCACCGATCACCAGCCTTTGGTTGCCTTGCCTACCCAGACAGTGCTATATAGGCGCCAGGCCAAGTGGTAGAGTTTATGAGCAGGTTCTCATACAGGCTCGTGCATATTGCCGGCACTGTGAACCCTGCAGATCCTTTGTCCCGGATTGTGCACGATTCTCCAGAAAGTGCCTCGGTGTGTGCTGTCACCACCAGGAGGCAGGCCAAGCTTTCTTTGGAGGGGGGGGGAGCTCGTGAGGCTGGCCTTCGTGCCGCTGCCCCGGCTGCCATCAGTGCGAAATCCCCCCTTGCTCTGTCACAATTTGAGAAAGATACCACGTGTGTTGAAGCCATGTTGGACCCGATAGGGTCTGAGACCCCTGTTACACAGATTGAGACAGCGCAGTATCCTGCGGCTCCAGCTGCTCCTATGGGACTTTCTGATCAACTGAACCTAGGATACCAGCGGGACCCTGCGTTTACTGCCAATGCTGATCATTCTGGAATGTATCAGGACACCGACGGTCTCTGGCGGATCTCTGGTAAGGACTTAGTGGTGGTCCCCAATGTGCCTGAACTGCGTGAGCACATTCTGCACGAGATGCATGATGCTGCCTATGCTGGCCACGTGGGAATGACCAAAACCCTCGAGCGTGTCACACGTGTATTCTGGTGGAACACTGTGCGTGCTGATGTGAGGGACTATGTGGGGACATGTGATGCGTGTCAACGCGATAAGTCCTCCAACTCTAAGCCGGGTGGTCTGTTGAGACCCCTGACTGTCCCAGGGTATCGGTGGGAGCATGTGTCCATGGACCTTGTAACCAAGCTGCCTGCTGGGACCCACGGTTATGATGCCATCTGTGTCATTGTTGACCGCCTGAGCAAAATGGTGCATTTTGTGCCATGCAAGGAGTCCATGAATGCCATGACCTTCGCCCGGCTATTCATCAACAATGTATTCAAGTTACACGGCCTTCCGGCTGAAGTACTCACCGATCGTGGTGCACACTTTAATAATAAGTTCTGGCATGCTGTTAAAAAGCTGCTGGGTATGAAGACTAATATGTCTACTGCCTATAGGCCACAGAGTGATGGCCAGACTGAGAGGTACAATCGTGTACTTGAGGAAATGCTTCGTCATTACATCTCTCCCACTCAGGCTGACTGGCCTGATCACCTTGCCTTGGCTGAGTGTGCCGTAAACAACTCATGGCAGGAGTCTATACACTCCACGCCCTTCTTCCTCAACACAGGCCAGAGCCCTGTCACTCCTGGGCTGCGTGAGCTGCCTGATGGCGGCCGCTGTCCCTCTGCCCATGCCTTTGCCACGTGGTGGAAAGAAGGTGTTGCCCATGCAAGGCGGCACATGGCTGATGCTCAGGCCAGGTACAAGCGTCATGCTGACACTGGTCTGAAAGACGTGGAGTTTGAGGTGGGTGCACAGGTCTTGCTGAGCACCAGGAACCTGCGCATTAAGACAGGCAAGGTCCGCAAGTTTGTGCCACGTTATGTGGGACCCTTCGTAGTTGAGGCTAAGATCAATGCCAATGCCTACAGGCTCACTCTGCCTGCCAACATGAGCAGGCTGCACCCTGTCTTCCATGTGTCACTGCTCAAGAAGTACTCTGGCAGTGATGTGGGTATCATGCCTCCTCCTGTTGAGTGGATGGATGAGACTCCTGTGTACTATGTTGAGCGTCTGCTTGACCACAGATACACCCGTGCAGGAAAGGCTGGGGAGTACCTGGTGCAGTGGGAAGGCTATGATGCCTCTTTCAACACCTGGGAGCCACGAGCCAACCTGACTGGCTGTGACAAGCTTCTGGCTGAGTACAATGCCATCCACTGTCTCAAGTGAAGACCCAGCCTGATATGTGTTCCTGCTGCAGTGCTGTGGTGTGCTATGGGTTGTGCTGTGTGTGAGCAGCCTTCTGGCTGGTTGGTTGCATTCTTGCACCTGAGCTATCATGCTCCTGGCTATCATGTGTGTTAACCAATCATGGTTCACACTAGCCCAAACAAGCAGTATTGGCTGCGAGTCCTTGGATCTCCTTGGGCGGAACGGACCTCTTCTGGGGGGGGTGAATGCATTGGCAGCCATTGTGACGGCGAGCCTTGAGCGACACCGTTCCCCTTTGCCCGCGACACCTGTGTACTGCCTATGGCGGGCGCAGGTGGGCGCATTACTTTTACCGAGTGAGTAGGGCAGGTTAAAGCCTAGCAGCGCTGCTGTGAGGACAACTGGTTCGATTCCAGGGGGCCCCGTTCTAAGCCCTAGCCCTCTCACGAGGTTTTCCTGTAAACTTCTCCATGGCAGTTTTCCTCGCAACACGCAAGACGGTCTCTCGGCTAACAACGTGCACTGCACGTTACACTACTCACCATGCTAATGTGGTTGCTCCAAGTACAGGTCCTTTATGATCTTCTTATCTTATGTTCTTACAGGTCCTTTATGATCTCTATGAAAACCTTTATGGCAGCCTATGGCAACGCCTATTACCAATGGTGCAACCTCTATGGCAGCCTATGGCAACGTCTATGGCAGTTCTACACATGGACAGCCCTGATCCTGGTGCGGCATGACACATAGTGTCATTTTCTGCCATAAGCATCTGCTTGCACCATGCATACTTGCTTATCTTGGCACTACTCGACGTTGTCGTCTTGCTACTGTGGCACTCTGCTGGTCATAAAGCACAATTTAAGGGAACCCTATTGTGAGCCACCAGCGTTCATCAGCGGCACAAATGATGCAGATTTGCGGCCATAATTACACTCAGGCAAATTAGTAACAGCATATTTGAGATTCGGAGCCTCGGACTTGGTACATAGTCAAATGAAGGCATTGTAAGATTGGGGGTCGATACTAAAATTCGTGATTTTGCGCGGTTGGTGAGATACGGCCATGCTACAGTACTGTAGGTGTCTACAGTACTGTCGGGGTACCTCGCGAGTACACGAACAGTACTGTAGACACCTACAGTACTGTAGACCCCTACAGTACTGTAGGTGTCTACAGTACTGTCGGGGTACCTCGAGAGACCACTTACAGTACTGTAGGTACCTACAGTACTGTAGACATCTACAGTACTGTAGACATCTACAGTACTGTAGACATCTACAGTACTGTAGACATCTACAGTACCTCGAGGTACCTCGAGGTACCTCGAGAGACCATTTACAGTACTGTAGGTACCTACTGTACTGTAGACATCTAAAGTACTGTAGACATCTAAAGTACTGTAGACATCTACAGTACTGTAGACATCTACAGTACTGTAGGTACCTCGAGGTACCTCGAGAGACCATTTACAGTACTGTAGGTACCTACAGTACTGTAGACATCTACAGTACTGTAGACATCTACAGTACTGTAGACATCTACAGTACTATAGACATCTACAGTACTGTAGACATCTACAGTACTGTAGACATCTACAGTACTGTAGACATCTACAGTACTGTAGGTACCTCGAGGTACCTCGAGAGACCATTTACAGTACTGTAGGTACCTACAGTAATGTAGACATCTACAGTACTGTAGACATCTACAGTACTGTAGACATCTACAGTACTGTAGACATCTACAGTACTGTAGACATCTACAGTACTGTAGGTACCTCGAGGTACCTCGAGAGACCATTTACAGTACTGTAGGTACCTACAGTACTGTAGACATCTACAGTACTGTAGACATCTACAATATTTGAGGTGTAGGGAAAAATATAGGCGTCAATATTTTTCCATAACTCGGGTCAGTTTACCAGAGAATTATTCAGGTGGTTTGGGCGGACGGTTGGGCGCACATGAGTACATAGGTTTGGGTGCAGGGCAGCCAAACCTATTTTCGCGAACGTTAAAGCGACGGCAAAGCCCCAGTTCTCGCGCGCTTGTTGTTGCTTGGGCTGTACTGTAGATGTACAGTTGACTGCCGCACAGTTGAATGCCAACGAGGCCTGCCGAGGCTGGAGATGACAGCCTGGCTGATGGCGTGCGCCGCGATGTCATCGCCGCATCCGGCGGTCAACTCTCAGCGTCCACACTGGCGTGCTACGCCACCCAATACAAGAAGATCAGGGCCCTGTGCGCCAAGTACCCGGAGGGTATGTGGGACCTGGAGAACCTCGACGCACTTGCTGCTACAGGCATTCTAAATCAAATGCGGAAGGACTACGAATCATCGCCCGCTGACGGAATGGTAAGCTCCCAACCCATTCTGCAGCTGCTCATGCACTGCAGCACACCTGCAGCCTGCCGCTCCTCATGCACTGTACCACACCTACAGCCTGCTGCTGCTCATGCACTGCACTACACCTGCAGCCTGCTGCTGCTCATGCACTGTACCACACCTACAGCCTGCTGTTGTTGCTCATGCAATCTGCAGTCCTACTCAACATTGAGGCAGGTGCACGCCGTGCTGGCAATCAACTACAAGAAGCGCATATTGCAACGCCCCCACATTGGCCACCCATCAAACCTGATCGACGACGCCCTCTACAAGCAGGCCTACAAGAACCTGCTGTACGTTGTCAATGGTTGTGGAAAGAGGTGAGATGACACACTGAGATTGCAACTGACACCATGACACATGGACAACATGACACCAGCTAACTGCCTAGTGTGCTGCATGAAAACCTTGCAGGAAGGAAGGTGTGGAGTCACAAGATCAGTGCCCAGCAGGTGGCATCACCAGGATACAGCTAGCTGAAGTGTCACTGCATCTTGTGAAGGTGCCTGGCCTCAGCCCAGCGTTTTTAAGGTCAGATAATATCATCCTTATGCTCAGACAAGAAACAAGGGACTAAAGCAATGCATTCCTGTTGGCATCTGCAGGTCAGCCTTCACATGTATGTGGGCAGGGATATCCCGCTTTGATGACATCTGCCAGCTCTTACTCCAAGACCTGAGACCTCCTACCCTGCTGCCTACTGTGGGCCCTCTGCCTTGCTATCAGTATGGGTTCCTCTTCATTGGTGGCAAGACTAACACCCCGGTAAGCCCTTGCCTGCCTACCTGCCTGCCTGCCTGCCTGCCTGCCTGCCTGCCTGCCTGCCTGCCTGCCTGCCTGCCTGCCTGCCTGCCTGCCTGCCTGCCTGCCTGCCTGCCTGCCTCCATACCTGCTTGCCTGCCTGCCTACATGCATGAATGCAGAACGTAAAGCGCTATCAGTCCTTTACCAGAGCTATGAACTGGGTGGTGTGCCCTGTGAATGCCATTGGCCATTTCCTCTGGTACAAGTACGTCTTTGCTAACTGGGACATGCCACACCCTGACAAGACAAAGGGAGAGAGAGACCCTTGGTATGCTATGCACTGCAGCACACCCGCAGCCTGCTGCTGCTACTCATGTGCACTCAGCTGCTGCTGCTAGTGATCATGCACTGCTGCCATTGAACTTCGCAGGCTGACAGAGGCCTTCTTCTGTGTGAACAAGACGCATCGAGATAAGGCTGCCAGCTGGCAAGCAGTGGCAGATCAGTTTAAGAAATTGAAGACGCTGTTTGACATCCTCATTGACAGAGTTCTACACTCCTTCCGCAAGGGTGCCTCCTATGACCTGTACTCCCAAGGGTAAGCCACTAGACATGTGTGCTTACCCAGCTCACTTCAATGTTAGTGTTGGTGCGTGTCATTGTCACAGGGTTCATCTTGATCTCATTCGGATTGTGGGCAACTGGCTGGCTCCTGACAGCATGACCCAAGCTTACACAACGGGGCCATCACCAGTGGTCCTGGTGCAGCATGGGGATTGGCCAGAGATTGACAACAACTACCTGAAAGGCTATTTCCACGAAAGAATGCTCATAAAGGTTTGTCATAGTCAAAGGCAGCAGCAACTGCAGGCAACAAGTGTCAGTAGCAAGTCAAGAAACGCAGCCCAAACAGTGCAAACAGCCTGGTGTGCACCCTGCAGGTGCCAAGCACTGCAATCCAAGGCCTGTTCCCCTTCCTGAAGGGGTATGAGGACGCAGCCTGCAAGAAGCGGACTGGCCGTCCCCCCGCAAGGCTTGTGGCCCAGGCCATGACTAGCATTGGCGAGGTCGTCTTGCAGGACTTCATACACCAAACTGCTGCTGATCAGCTGGAGGGCACGCCCCCAAACCTGACCAGCCCCTTGGCCATGCACATGTGGAGCCTGCCAGAGGTCCCGGTCTTGGTGAACATACACATCAACAATCTGAAGACCAAGGTGATGCTCTTGTCCACCTACTGCTGCTATTCTTCTCTCCTGCTGCAGCTGCTCCACTACCTCACTACTGCTCCACTACCTCACTGCTGCTCCACTACCTCACTGCTGCTCCACTACCTCACTACTGCTCCTCTACCTCACTATGCAGGCCTTTGAACATAAAAGACCACATGGAGTTCATGACGAGTTGCTGGTCATCCGTGACACCTTGGCTGGGCTGCCCAATGCTCTGATGGGGATGGTTATGGGCAACCCAACCCAGACCCCTAGCCAGCTGGGAACCCTGCCCCCTCAACTGCTGAGCACCCTGTTGCCTAGCCTGCTGGAGGGCATGCTGCCGAGTCTGTTGGAGCGAGTGCTGCCTACTTTGCTAAACAGAGTGATGGGCAGCCTGCATGGCCTCCCTGGCCCCCAGGGCCTCCCTGGCCCCCAGGGCCTCCCTGGCCTCCAGGGCCTCCTGCCCTGCCAGGGCCCCGAGCCAGGGTCACCTGCCTTGTTGGGTCCCCATTCCCCCGCCCCCCAGCACCCTGCCCTCCAGGGCCTCCCTGCCCTCCAGGGCCTCCCTGCCCTCCAGGGCCTCCCTGGCCTCCAAGGCCTCCTGCCCTGCCAGGGCACACAGCCTTGGTCCCCTGCCCTACAGGGCACCCAGCCTTGGTCCCCTGCCCTGCAGGGCCTCCCTGGCCTCCAGGGCCTCCTGCCCTGCCAGGTCACCCAGCCTTGGTCCCCTGCCCTACAGGGCACCCAGCCTTGGTCCCCTGCCCTGCAGGGCCTCCGTGGCCTCCAGGGCCTCCTGCCCTGCCAGGGCACCCAGCCCTGGTCCCCTGTCCTGCAGGGCACCCAGCCCTGGTCCCCTGTCCTGCAGGGCACCCAGCCCCTTGCCCCCCAGCACCCTGGCCTGCAGGGCACCCAGCCCCCTGCCCCCCAGCACCCTGGCCTGCAGGGCACCCAGCCCCCTGCCCCCCAGCACCCTGGCCTGCAGGGCACCCAGCCCCCTGCCCCCCAGCACCCTGGCCTGCAGGGCACCCAGCCCCCTGCCCCCCAGCACGCTGGCCTGCAGGGCACCCAGCCCTGGTCCCCTGTCCCACAGGGCACCCAGCCCCCTGCCCCCCAGCACCCTGGCCTGCAGGGCACCCAGCCCCCTGCCCCCCAGCACCCTGGCCTGCAGGGCACCCAGCCCTGGTCCCCTGTCCCACAGGGCACCCAGCCCCCTGCCCCCCAGCACCCTGGCCTGCAGGGCACCCAGCCCTGGTCCCCTGGCCTGCAGGGCACCCAGCCCTGGTCCCCTGTCCTGCAGGGCACCCAGCCCCCTGCCCCCCAGCACCCTGGCCTGCAGGGCACCCAGCCCTGGTCCCCTGTCCCACAGGGCACCCAGCCCCCTGCCCCCCAGCACCCTGGCCTGCAGGGCACCCAGCCCTGGTCCCCTGGCCTGCAGGGCACCCAGCCCTGGTCCCCTGTCCTGCAGGGCACCCAGCCCCCTGCCCCCCAGCACCCTGGCCTGCAGGGCACCCAGCCCCCTGCCCCCCAGCACCCTGGCCTGCACGGCACCCAGCCCCCTGCCCCCCAGCACCCAGGCTTACCCAGCACCCAGGCAGCTACAGCAAGCAAAAAGCAGAAGGGCAGTTATGAGTGGCTCAAGCATAACTGCAGCTTTGCCGACATGCGGAGGGAGTGGCACCAAGGTCAGCAAGGGGTCAGACCCCCCCTGAAGGTGTTGGACGCTCAGCCAGGGAGGCCATACAGGGTAGGCATGGGAAAGACCTTCACCGGCCAGATAGAGTCCTTTAAGGACGGCGTCTTCGGTCTAGAGGTCGTGCTGGAGGTCGAGGGCTTGACTGTGGAGCAGGTTCAGCAGCAAGCAAATAAGCAGTGGGAGGAGGACGCTGCTAGGGCTGCTAAGGGGCCCAACAGGCACAGGGTTGGCCGGCAATGGTCAGGGCACGTGAAGTGGCTGGAGGCCACCTTCCCAAACTGCTTCCTTGCTGGGAGGTTGATGAAGAAGGACCCCACCCTATCAGCTGCCATGGCCTATGCAAAGGTCAAGCAGCCTACCGAGGTCCTGCCCACACCCTCTCGGGCATTGAAGAAGGCAAGGGTAGAAGCAGGTCTGCAAAGCCCTAATGCGGCTTCTGTCAGAAGGGCACTTCAGTTTGGGGAGTCACCGGGTGCAGGGTGTGATGTGGCAGCATGTGCGGACAGCGTCATCAAGCACCTGCAAGAGATGGCCCGTGCTCTGCCAGGCATGAGTGAGGGTATGGCCTACAAGGAAGTGGTTGGGGGGGTGGAGCTGAGCACGCTGTCCCAACTGGCTACGGCCCTGTCCCTCCCTGCCCCTGACCCAGCCAAGAAAGGCCATCAGGGCCTGTGTGGCTATTCCTTGTACCTTGCCATGAAACGGGGTGGAGTGGAGGCTCAGCATCCAGGGGTGCAGCCTTCCCAGATCACCCAGCTCATCGCAGCTGCTTGGAATGGGGTGGGGCCATCTGTCCAGGCTGGTTACAATATGTATGCTGCCATCACAAACAAGTTGGAGGGCAGGAAGTGACGGTAACAAGGCTGATGGGTGTTGGATTGGATGTGCATGACCCACCCACAGACCATTCTATGAGAGTGGCGAGGCATGTTGGCATGATTGTATGATGTGGCTTACACCGCTTAAGCCGTCAGCCGTGAGGCTGCTAGGCCGCCCTCGCCCTCTAGGGGTTCGGGACTTTCTGTAACGCACTTCATAGCAAGGCATGACACAGGCCTGCTAGCATGGCACAACATTGGTACTTGGCTATTGTGCTTGGCGTTGTGTTGACATTCGTTGAGTCGGTGTTGAGACAGGCTATGTTGCAACATGTTGCAGCAGCTCATGCATGACGTCATTCTTACACCTTTTACAGTAACCAAAGCATAACGAGACGAGCGGGGCTGTTACTGGGTACATGTTGAAATCATGGCTCAATTATTGCAACACACTTGCTGCCTGCTACAGCCTGCAATGCATCACACCTGCAACCTGCAGCTGCTGTTGCTGCTCATCCCCTGCACCACACCTGCAGCCTGCTGCTGCTCCTGCTCATCCACAGCAACACACCTGCAGCCTGCTGCTGCTGCTCATCCATTGCACCACACCTGCAGCCTACTGCTGCTGCTGCTCATCCACTGCACCACACCTGCAGCCTGCTGCTGCTGCTGCTGCTGCTGCTCAACCACTTGACCACACCTGCAGCCTGCAGCTGCTGCTGCTGCTGCTCATCCATTGGAGCACACCTGCAGCCTGCTGCTGCTGCTGCTGCTGCTGCTTCTCATCCACTTGACCACACCTGCAGCCTGCTGCTGCTGCTGCTGCTGCTCATCCACTGGAGCACACCTGCAGCCTGCTGCTGCTGCTGCTGCTCAACCACTTGACCACACCTGCAGCCTGCTGCTGCTGCTGCTGCTCATCCACTGGAGCACACCTGCAGCCTGTTGCTGCTGCTGCTGCTGCTCATCCACTTGACCACACCTGCAGCCTGCTGCTGCTGCTGCTGCTGCTCATCCATTGGAGCACACCTGCAGCCTGCTGCTGCTGCTGCTGCTGCTGCTTCTCATCCACTTGACCACACCTGCAGCCTGCTGCTGCTGCTGCTGCTCATCCACTGGAGCACACATGCAGCCTGCTGCTGCTGCTGCTGCTGCTCATCCACTTGACCACACCTGCAGCCTGCTGCTGCTGCTGCTGCTCCTGCTCATCCACTGCACCACACCTGCAGCCTGCTGCTGCTCATCCACTGCAGCACACCTGCAGCCTGCTCGCTGCTGCTGCTGCTCATCCACAGCAGCACACCTGCAGCCTGCATGCCTGCTGCTGCTCATCCACTGGAGCACACCTGCAGCCTGCTGCTGCTGCTGCTACTGCTCATCCACTGGAGCACACCTGCAGCCTGCTGCTGCTGCTGCTGCTGCTCATCCACTGGAGCACACCTGCAGCCTGCTGCTGCTGCTGCTACTGCTCATCCACTGGAGCACACCTGCAGCCTGCTGCTGCTGCTGCTACTGCTCATCCACAGGAGCACACCTGCAGCCTGCTGCTGCTGCTGCTACTGCTCATCCACTGGAGCACACCTGCAGCCTGCTGCTGCTGCTGCTGCTCATCTCCTGCACACTCAGCCTGCTGCAACCTGTTGCTGGTGCACTCACGCAGCACATGCTCATGCACTGACGCTGGTGCTTGTGCTCATGCACTGACGCTGACGGTGTCTTCGCCGACCTGTGTCAGCGGCAAGACGTAGATCCGACATTGACGTTGTTGAGTTTTCACGCACTTCGGGCTTCGCGCACTTCTGGCTTCATTCCCTTCGGGCACTTCTGGCTACAAACATATTAACCTGCACTGAAAAGGATCTTCGCATCTTTGCCTGTGCCCCAACCACCTCCCAACCGACCCAGCCCAAACCTCCCGACCAGCTCGGAGCGCCCTCCAGACCTCACCACGGTCCACCCAGTACCTTGCCCAGCCTTGCCGCAGGCTCCGATACGCGCCGACGCCCAGCGCATGGGCCGGAAATTTCCAGCCCAAACCTCAGCCATAACAAGGCCGCAAAGTGCTAGCAGCCAGATCCGCGTGTTCCGCAAGTGAGGCGCAAGTCGCGAGTGTGCTAGTTGCATGTATGGCTTGCACGTCGCAACTTGCAAGTCGCGAGTTATTCAAAAACAACTTCCTACCGCTACTGATGCAACCTCAACGTAGCCATGCGACGCTACGCGATAGCTTATCGAACATATTGCCAGGCTGGCATGTCTACTTATAAGTGCCAGGCTGGCATGTTGACTAGAAGCTACGTCATTCGTCGTTTTTCAGGTCGGAGTAAGCCGCTTAGGAGAGGGATGAGGTTATAGGCTAGTTGAGGCAGTCGATATGTATCGACCGGCAACGCATAATGGTCGAGCGGCAAAGCATAATGGTCGAGCGGCAACGCATAATGGTCGAGCGGCAAAGTGCACTTTTTGATAATGGTCGAGCGGCAATTGATAACTGTCGAGCGGCAAAGTACGATTCTCGCAATCAGTGTCGGGAAGCCTTTATAGAGCGGCTGTGTTGAGAAGGGTTGGTGAAAGCGTTGGTCAGCGGGATATACGGTGTTGGTCAACGGGGGATGGGGGCGGTTACGGGATTGGGGAACCTCAAATATACTAGATAACCGCCTTGACCTCGCGCATTATGCGAACTAATGGTCTCGTCCTCGGCTCTGCTACCATACATCCCTCGGCTGCGCCTTGGGATGTATGTCCGCGCCACCTCGGCCTCGGCCATTATTTTCGCATAATGCTCTCGGACCGCCAATTATCTACTACGTACTGTAGACATCTACAGTACTGTAGACATCTACAGTACCTCGAGGTACCTCGAGGTACCTCGAGAGACCACTTACAGTACTGTAGCCTGTAAGTACTTAAAAAAATTCTGAACATCTCACTTGCATTCAAGGCCGTCCAACACTTAGTCGCAGCATCGTGTAGCCGGTATTGCAGCGATGGCATCGCACGAGGTTACCCATACTCGCAGCCGCATCTAGCCCATACTCGCAGCCACATACTCGGCAATCAACCTCGCGGCCACACAGCTGGTCCACAGATGGCATCGCACGAGGTTACCCATACTCGCAGCCACATCTAGCCCATACTCGCAGCCACATACTCGGCAATCAACCTCGCGGCCACTCAGCTGGTCCAGCAGCGCAGAAGCATACCTGTGAGGCAGCTCGGTGCGAGGATCTCACCTCGCAGCCAGCCTCGCAGCCATTTTCCTCGCAGCCAGCCTCGCAGCCAGTTTCGCAGCCAGCCTCGCAGCCAGCCTCGCAGCGAGCATCGCAGCTAGCCTCGCGGCCAGTTTCCTCGCAACGATTCTCCGCAATGAATCGCAAGCATTGATGCACCAACGCAAGGCAGGTGCAACGTGTTGTGAGCAGCGAAGAGGCCAGACGGACTATGGTAAGAGCTTAGGACCAAGGTAAGAGCTTAGAAGGAGCTAGCATTGCGCAGCATAGCCCTTAGTATCCAGCCTAACCGCTACCACACCTGGTTGCTGCAGGTCTTACAATCACGCCTAGTACCCCCCTGATTACCACCCCCTCCCAGTCCCCCTCACCACCACCACCACCACCACCACCACCACCACCACCATTTCATCACCTCTCACAACGTTCCCACTGTTGCCTCCCTTGTGTTGCCTCCCTTGTGTTGCAGCCCAGCCCAGCCCAGCCCAGCCCAGCCCAGCCCAGCCCAGCCCAGCCCAGCCCAGCCCAGCCCAGCCCCGCCCAGCCCCGCCCCGCCCAGCCCCGCCCCGCCCCGCCCCGCCCCGCCCAGCCCAGCCCAGCCCAGCCCAGCCAAGCCCAGCCCAGCCCAGCCCAGCCCAGCCCAACCCTACTCTCCCACACTGCACTTCCTACCGAGGTGAGGACAAATGAAGGTGGGTTGTAATGGAGGGCTGCTACACCTGCCCCTCCATCTGTCAGCTCTACATCTCCCTACTCTATTGGTGAGTGCATCCAGTACCCATGTCCAATGTTTGCTTCCGTTGACAAATCGTCACACCGTTGCCGCAGGTCTTGTGCGCCTACACCTGAGACTATCGATGCCCTCCCCACTTCTCTCGCCCTCCCCATGGACCTCTCCTTCCCTTCCCTCCCCTTCCTCCCCTTCCTCCCACACACATATACACCACACCCCAGCAAAAGGTGAGTGCAGGTATGTGGCACCCTGTACCCACCTTAACCGCTAGCATGCCCCTTGTCACGCTGCAGGATTGATCGTCACACCCTTCCCCATCCCCTTTTCCTCCCCTTTCCCACGCCCACCACCAACGCCCAGCTTGTCGTCCCTCCACTTCCACCTCTACCCACCCCCCACTTCCCCCCTCCCCGTCACCTCTCCCCTGACATCCCAGCAGCCAGGAGAAAGCCCACCCCACCCACCCTCTTCCCACCCCTCCCTTCCCCCTCTCCCTCCCTCTCCCCTCCCATACTTGTCAAGCCTCCTCTTCCCCTCTCCCACCCTTCGATTGACGTGGCATCGCAACCCCCACCTCACCCCACCTTCCCTTCCCTACACCCTACACTCCCCACCGCAGTCCCACCCCACTGGCGCAAGGGATATGTTGCCTGGTGTGAGCAGGTAGGAGGCCAGGAGGACCACAAAGGTTAGGCCACGGTGAAGGCTAACACAGTGCCCAGCCTGGTCACCCTACCGCACGTGCATGCCCCTTGGTTGCAGGTCTAGTGGGCACCTCCCTTCCACTTCCCTTTCCCCTACACAACCACCCCCTCCCAATTCATCCTCCCCCGCCCCCGCCCCCGCCCCCGCCCCCGCCCCCGCCCCCGCCCCCGCTCCCTCCCCTGCCCCCACCCCCACCCATGCCCCCACCCACCCCAACCCATGCCCCCAACCCATGCCCCACCCACCCAAACCCATGCCCCCAACCCAACCCACCCCCGCCCAGCCCAACCCGGTTGAGCCTCCCGCCTCCCCACCTCCCGCCTCCCTGCCTCCCGCCTCCCCGTCTCCCGCCTCCCTGCCTCCCACCTCCCGCCTTCCACATCTACCCCCCCTCCCCGCCTTCACTCTTCCACTCCCCCCCCTTCCTAGCAGCAGTCATCAAGCAGCCAAAAGGTAGGTAGGTGCTACAGTGCCCCTACTATATCTGCTGCTGCGCCCCTGCTGCTGCTGCTGCTGCCCCCCTCTGCTGCTGCTGCTGCTCGCCCCTGCTGCTGCTGCTGCCCCCCCTGCTGCTGCTGCTGCCCCCCTGCTGCTGCTGCTGCTGCGCCCCTGCTGCTGCTGCTGCCACCCTGCTGCTGCTGCTGCCCCCCTGCTGCTGCTGCTGCTGCCCCCCTGCTGCTGCTGTTGCGCCCCTACTGCTGCTGCTGCTGCCCCCCTACTGCTGCTGCTGCTTCGCCCCTGCTGCTGCTGGTTCCCCCCTGCTGCTGCTGCTACCCCCCCTGCTGCTGCTGCTGCTGCCCCCCTACTGCTGCTGCTGCTGCGCCCCTACTGCTGCTGCTGCTGCCCCCCTACTGCTGCTGCTGCTGCCCCCCTACTGCTGCTGCTGCTGCCCCCCTACTGCTGCTGCTGCTGCCCCCCTACTGCTGCTGCTGCCCCCCCCCCCTGCTGCTGCTGCCACCCATGCTGCTGCTGCCTACAGTACTGTAGGTGTCTACAGTACTGTAGGTGTCTATATAGGTGTATTCTAGATGGCTGCTGCGCTGCCACTGTTTCAGCCAATGGGCACGTGTGCAGCAGCTGAGCCGTGTTTTCCTGGGCCCCTGAGGAGCAACTGTTCTCATCTGGCCTGGCAATCATGGCAATAGGTAGCACAAGCATGCCACACAATGACACAAAAACGAAGGCACACAGCTACAAAATGGGCACACACTACTGTGCTACAGGCTGCTGCTCCTGGGCATGCTTGCATGCTTGCATGGCGATCCCCATGCCAGATTTTACTGTACAACAGCAGACGCACACCTCATCACATCCAGCCGAGCAGACAGGGCATCCAGCTCCCAATCCACCAGGAGGCTGGGCCTGCAGGGCGGGGCAGGTGCAGGTGCGGCCTTGGAGCCAGTTTGTCCTTGAGGGACGGTCGAGAAAAGTGTGAGACTGAAAGGGAGGATGAGAGTGAGAGCCCAGCTTAGGCAGTGCATGGTGATGTGAGGCAAGGTGAGGTGAGCCACCTCTCCTGCCAGGCATCTGCATTGCAGCAGCAGGCGGGAAGCATCAGCAGCAGCAGGCAGGCAGGCATCAGCAGGCAGGCATCAGCAGCAGGCAGGCGAGCATAGCCAGGGAGGCTGGGCTCAATCACAGCCTGTTTGCACCATGCCAGCCCACCCACCACAATGGGGCATTGCCCGCAGTGAGACAGGGACCACACCCATCAGGCCTTAGATTGCTATACCACATGGCGGCTGACTCTGCTCATCCACTGGGTCAGGCAGACAGAAAACAAGATGGGATGTACTGCATCCCTATGTGCGATCATCCCTGTTGCTGGCCTTGCTGCATGAGTGCCACTGCCTGCTGCCCTGGTCCCACCACCTAGATTGCTGTTCCACCAGGCAGCTGACTCTGCCTAACCGCGGATCAAGCAGGCAGAGAACAAGATGGGGTAGATTGCATCCCTATTTGCTTCCCTGTATGCATCCTTATGCATTCCTGTCGCTGGTCTTGCTGCGTGAATGCAACAGCATTGGCTGCCCCTGCTGTGTGGACGCCGGCTGCCCTGGCCCACTACCTACAAGCGTGACACCAGCAGGGAGATGTTGACGCCCGGCAGCAGGTCCTTCAGGCCCATCAGCTTGCGAGCAGTGGCCTGAGTGCAGGGGCAGCCAGACGTACGCCAGGGTAGCAGGAAGGCGCATACCAGGAATGGGGAGGAGAGGGATGGGTGCCAAGGCTAGGTAGGTTGGTTGATCTGGTGCCTGGCAAGTGTCCGGGAGGGGGGAGAGGGGGAGGGGGGAGGGGGAGGGGGGAGGGGGAGGGGGAGGGGGAGGGGGAGGGGGGAGGGGGAGGGGGGGAGGGGGAGGGGGAGGGGGAGGTGAGGGGGAGGGGGAGGGGGGAGGGGGAGGGGGAGGGGGAGGGGGAGGGGGAGGGGGGAGGGGGAGGGGGGAGGGGGAGGGGGAGGGGAGGGGGAGGGGGAGGGGGAGGGAGGGGGAGGGGGGAGGGGGAGGGGGAGGGGGAGGGAGGGAAGGGGGAGGGGGGAGGGGGGAGGGGGAGGGGGAGGGGGAGGGGAGGGGGAGGGGGTGGGGGAGGGCAGCCAAACACAGGCTCCTTAGCTATCATGGTCCCAGACCCAGGCACCTAGGGCCATGCCCCACTGGCGGCTGGGCAGGACATGAGAAGACCTATGCCATCATCAGCCATGCCCCTCCAGGTAAGGTCGTGGGTTGTGGATGGTTTCAGCCAGGCCCTGCCCCCCCCCCTGCCCTGGACTCACCCTCAGGTCATGCAGCAGGGGGTGCAGCAGGTCCACGCGCATGCGCTCCAGCTTGCTGACCAGGTCGGGCAGCAGCACCCCCAGCTCCTGCTGCCGCACCTCCACCTCCTCCACCGCTCTGCAGCCACATGCCCTCACCCCGGCAACCTTATAGGCAGCTGCACCCTGGCCAACACCTCCAGCTGCTGCTGCTGCTGCTGCTGCTGCTGCTGCGCTGCCACTGTTTCAGCCAATGGGCACGACAGCTGTGGCGGTCACCACAGCTGCTGCTGCTGCTACTGGTGCTGCGGATGTTGGCGCTGACCATGTTGCGCTGCTGCAGCGCTAGGAGCACTGTCCCTCACCACGTCCAGCCTGTGGCCTCAGCGTCAGCTTGATGAGCTGGCGGGCCGCTGAGTCATCCCACTGTAAGTAGCGCTCATTGACCTGGAAGCCAAAGACCTGTGCATGGCACCTCATGCCACCACATGGCACCTCATGCCACCACATGGCACCTCATGCCACCACATGCCACCACATGCAATGCCAGCATAGCGTGGTGGGTAGCTGGCAGTCAGAGGGAGTTGCCTGGTCCAGCTCGCGGCACTGCACTGCATGAGCAACTGCTGATGAGTGGAGCAGGGCTGAGCGCAGCATATATGAGTGACCTCAAGGTGTGGCTGCAGATGATAGTATCAAGGGAGGGAGGTGCCTAGGTGTGATCCTGAGCTGCAGGTGTGACTATCCAGGGAGGCAGGAAGCCAGGCAGGGTGGCCCATGGAGATGGAGAGAAGACCGTGGTGGGAGATGTGTGGTGGAGGAAGATGAGCCACTGGCCTTGTCCTTGGCAAGAGATGTGATGCATGAGAGCTAGTGTTGGCTGTTGTTCATGCATGGGGTGTGTAAGCTAGTGCATACGTGTGTAGTCATGATGGTGCTGCTGAGTGCTGACAACAGCTGACAAACGCCAGGTATTGCTGGTTTGCTGAAGAGCAGACAACAGCTGTCACTGGTCTCATCGGGGCATGGCGCTGGGCCACTGCAAGCCGGCCCGTGCCCAGGCTGCTCCTTGCCAAATCAGGCTATGCAAGGCTGGGGTCAAGGTGTTGGCCCCGGCTGGTGTTGAGCAGAGGCAGCCTTGTATTCCACAGTTACTGACCGCTTCGCCCAACATGCAGCCAAGCACACCCTCATCCCAACAGCTCGAGGCTCCTTGCCATGCGTGCTCTATCACTGGCCGGCCGAGGCTCACCCCACGGGGCGTCTTGGGCCGCTCCGCCCTGGGCTGGCAAAGGGGAGCGCTGCAGTGCGTGTGCGTGCAATTCTCGGCGCAGAAGCCAGGACGACGCGCGGACCGGGAGCACATATTCTGCACTGCCAGCGGCAGTGCGCAGCGTAGCGCAAGTTAAACGGCTGCAGGCCCAGCATGAGCAACCAGTGGGATGTGCATGCCACGGGGCCGAACTGGGGGAGTGACAGCTGGGCTCACGTTTACCATAGATACGGTAGCATCAGACGCAGGGTTCGCAGACAGTTGAAGATGGCTGCCATTGCTGGCTGGTTGGGTGTAAGCGGCCTCGAACGCTGCCTTGCAGCAGCCATACCTTGCTTGCCTTGCTGCAGCCTTATCTTGCTTGCCTTGCGCTGCAACACCTTAAAGGTACCGCCTGAGAGAGGGGTACAACCGCTGAGGTTCGAGAACATAGTTGAGGTTGAGAAAAGAGTTTGAGAACAACGGCTGAGGGTCAGGTGTCCCCAACTAACAATGACAGAAATGATAGGAAACCGACCCCTGGTAATCAAAACGACGCCGCGTCTCAGCCACGTGGTTTCTATTTCTGTTTCGCACATCACTGGATAGAGGACTCCGTCAGCTATGCGGTGCAAACATGTATCATTCAAATACTGTGCAGTGTGCTGAGTGCTTTGGCGGCTCAGTGAGGGTCAGGTCCCACAAGGTCTCTTTGGCAAAAATGTACCGTGAGCCATTGATGCCGCGCTCACACAGCCTTGATCAGCGAGCCCTCCCGATATGCCTACTGCATCAAAGGCCTGCACGGCCTGGACGCCCACCAACCCTTGCCAAGTGTCCAGCTGGCAAGGTTACTGTGGATGGATGCGGCGCTCTTTTTAAACGGGTGCTGGCAGGTACGATACACAACAGCGCTAGCGCGAGGGCCGGCGGTTATGTTCGGTAAACCGGTGGCTCGCATCTCGCATCGGGCTGCCGCAGCTCGCTCGCAGAATGCCTAAGCGTTGAATTGGCCCTCCTCCTCCACCCACATCAAGGCATATACTAATGAGCTGCAGCTTGTCTGAAGGAACTGTTTTTTCTGGTCTCTCCTTCGACGACATTATCGAGAGGGCTGATGAATGATGAGAGCTTCCTATGCTTTCTTATGCTTTCCTATGCTATCCTCTGCTATCCTCTGCTGTCCAATGCTTTCCTATCCTTCCCTATTCTTACTACGCTGACTGCGTCGGCCCATCGCTACACACAGCAAATTAGTGCGGATATTCGTCATCCTAGGGGGGTAGTTTTTTGATGCGGTTCGCCTCGGATTGTCCCTTGCGACTCCAACGCCACTTGACGCTTGTTGAAATTCTGAGTATGTGAGCAGTTGGAGTGTAGGTACCTACAGTACTGTAGATGTCTACAGTACTGTAGATGTCTACAGTACTGTAGACAACCTACAGTACTGTAGATGTCTACAGTACTGTAGACGTCTACAGTACTGTAGGTCAGATTTGACAAGGTCTCTTGTAAATAGGGTACCATGCTGTTCTCCACATTCAAACCACCATTTGCTACCGCGATTGCACCGTCAGCTTCTGCGTGCTATAAATAGTGAGAGGCGTCGAAGCGTAGGCCCGCAAGCTCGATATGGATATTTGTGCCGAAAGTTGTGTCCACGCAATAAGGTCGCCATAGGGAGCTACATACATACGTGTAAGGTCTAAGGCCGGGGCCCGTCTCTATCGCAAGCTAGGTCCGTTCTGTCGGTTGTACTGGGTACCTCGGCTTGCAAGCTCCCGCAAAGCTGTGGATGTTGATGATGCCCCGCAATCACAACAACCTCGTGCACCGCACCCTCCCGTGTAATATCGAGTGCGGCAGAGATTGCCCCAAAAGTTGTTTGCGGTTGGCCCTCAACCATCCATCATTACATCTAACCTCACATCATTACATCATGACTCTTAGCCTACATCATTACATCACCACTTGTGGTCCTGCCAATCACTGCATGCATGGTATGGGCAAGGGATCTGACTCTTGCAAGCTGGTCTCAGGGTCGATACCTAACCCTAGAGGCTGAATAATGCTGGGCTCGGCAACATAGGCACGCTTTGTTGTCAGCGCATTTGCATAGCACTGTCGGGATAGCAAACGAGCTTGGGCTACATTGAGTTGTTCCTGCATGGGGGTGAAGGGGGCATGGGGGTTAAGGATGCAATGGGGGGAAGGCAGCTCCAGTACTGCAGGGGTAAGACCATACAGTACTGTAGACACCTACAGTACTGTAGGCGCCTACAGTACTGTAGACATCCTACAGTACTGTAGACACCTACAGTACTGTAGACATCCTACAGTGCTGTAGACATCCTACAGTACTGTAGACACCCTACAGTACTGTAGACACCCTACAGTACTGTAGACACCTACAGTACTGTAGACACCTACAGTTACTGTAGACACCCTACAGTACTGTAGGCCCCTACAGTACTGTAGACATCCTACAGTACTGTAGACACCTACAGTACTGTAGA
>JASKMD010000012.1:2830747-2855747 GCA_030144725.1 Haematococcus lacustris | reverse complement strand
CGCAGGCCGCCACCGCGACCCAGTTGGGCATGGGCGCCGCGATCAGCGTAGTCCAGGCTCGCCGCAATCTGAATGTGCTGCGCCCCACCCGCATGCTGAGGAACACCGCGAAGTACACGGCTGTCATCGCCATGAAGGCACAGGGCGGCGCGAAAGCGGCTGTGGTTGTGGAGCCGGAACACCGCAACGGAACCGCCGATGCCAAGCTCTCTGCGCCGGATCGTCTCGCTTTGACTAACGGGCAGGCGCTGCAAGGCAATGGCGCAGTGGACGGCGGGTTGTGGCGGCCGGAAGTGACGGAGGTACTCGTCGTCGCGCATGAAGCCCAGGGTTCCAGCCGGCCGGGAGAAGCATATCCCGCCGTGGCTCCGGCTGGTCCGTCTGGTCTGTACCCAGCTGTTCAAGCCCCAACCGCGCCTGCCAGCACGCGAGGATACTATCCAAATGTCCCCCTCATCTAAGCATGGCGTGTGTTGAATTAGATTAGCTATTGAACAGTTGGGCTAGCTATGGCGGCTGAGGGCGTACAGTATGTAGGGAGAGTACGCACGTATGTATGGGGACGCAATGATGGGGGCTAGCAGGCCAATGGGACATACTATGGCATAATGCTTTGCTGGCAAAGCTGCTAACTGTATATAATTGCGGGTGGCTGGCTGTGTAGTGTAGGCTAGATGCGTTGCATGAGTTCGTGATCAACGGGCTAATGAGATAAATCCAC
This sequence comes from Haematococcus lacustris, assembly GCA_030144725.1. Taxonomy (NCBI): domain Eukaryota; kingdom Viridiplantae; phylum Chlorophyta; class Chlorophyceae; order Chlamydomonadales; family Haematococcaceae; genus Haematococcus; species Haematococcus lacustris. The sequence goes on along the minus strand of JASKMD010000012.1, from coordinate 2,855,026 downwards.
ATTCACAAACCGACTCGGTTTGTTGTCTGTAGCCTATCGCTGCCGCCGTCGTGCCAAACCAACCACCCAATGTATCCCCAGCCACCCATCACGCTGATGTCGTTGCCAATCGCTTACGCGGCCACGGGCTTCATCATCCTTTTCCGCCGCGCGGTTTTCCGAGGAGCCCGGGGTCTTTTCTCACAACTCAGGTGCACACCAGCTGGCGATGCATTATTTGTGAGAGCATCACGTCTGCGGTGGTTGTTTGTTATTAAAAAAAAGGAGTGTTGTTGTGCTAGTCTGCCATCAGCGAGTCAAGACCTAGCATTGACATCAATAGAAGGTAATAGTTGTTGAGAGGAATGGGTTGCCCTGCAGGTTGCACCTGCACAGGGTCCGCAGAGCTCGCACAGCCCAGGCGCTGTATGCGCTGCGGCACGACAGGGAGTACCTTTTGGGCCGCTTGCCCCCAGTGGTCACTGCCCAAGTGAGCCCCAGTCCCCCTGGCGAGCAGCAGCAGCAGCAGCAGTGGCAGCAGCAGAGGCAGCAGCAGAGGCAGCAGCAGAGGTAGCAGCGGTGCAAGCAATAGCAGCGCTGGCAGGATGCATATGGCCATCAAGGCATGAGGATGTGGTGGAACTCAGTGGCACACAGCTGAGGTGAACCCAGGGACGTGGCAGTTCTGCCCACAGCCCAAAGAAAGCCTGGTGAGCTGGCCAGATCACCTCAGATCACAACCTCAGATCATGGGACCCCCCTGGTGCTGTGGGGTCACCCCTGGTGGGCTCACACTCACAAAGGCCAGGGAGGGGTACCCTGGGGCTCAGCAGCAGGAGCTAGCTGCCCTCCCACCCCTCCCTCCCCCTTGAGCGTGCCTCTCCCCCTCTCTCCCTTCCACCCAGGTGCTCACGCTGTTGGACCGCCACAGTCTAGCTGCCCTGCGCTGCTCCTGCCGTCAGGTCAGTCTGGCCGCCTGGCTGCCTGGCTGCCTGGCTGCCTGTGTGGCTAGAGGCAGTCGCTGGGGCAACAGCGGACTGTGCTTGCCTGTTGGAGCATGGCTGCAGCCAGCCAGCAAGACAGGCAAGGCAGGCGGCCAGGCAGGTTGGCAAGGGAGGTCTGTAGGGGGGCTGGGGCAGGGGCAGGGGCAGGGGCTGGGGCTGGGGCTGGGGCTGGGGCTGGGGCTGGGGCTGGGGCTGGGGCTGGGGCTCAGGGGTGCAAGTCAGGCTGTGCCACAAGGGGCAGGAGCTACGCAGGGCGAGCAAACACCATCCATTAGCCAGATGGGGGCTGAGCAGCAAGCCAGTCTGCCCACCCCCAGCCAGCGTACCCCCAGCCCGGTCCCTTACCTATGTCGCCTGACCCAGCCCTGGCCAGCCCCTTGCCTCCTGCAGGCCTACCTAGTGGCTGGCTGGGGGGGCGCCCGCCTGGCCCTGGGCCTGCCTGGCCTGGTGCGCTACACCGCCATCCCCCTGGCCGCTGTGTGGCCGCGCCTGCGCGTGCTGGGCCTCAGGCTGTCGGTCACTGAGCATGACACCCAGCTGCTGCTGCGCCCAGCACCACATGGCAACACCCCTTACAACCACCCTCAACCGACACAACTGCACGCCCTAGAGGCTGGGCCACATCACTCTCCGTTACAGCCTTTGCCGCTGCCAGAGTAGGTGATGGGGGCGGGGGCGGGGGCGGGGGCGGGGGCGGGGGCGGGGGCGGGGGCGGGGGCGGGGCGGGGATGACTGCTGCGACCCTGCTGCTGTGGCCATGCAGCATGCAGGTCAGTACAACTGCTGCTGCTGCTGCTGCAGTTTGAGCCCTATAGTCAGCATCGCACCAAACTGCTCCCTCCCCCGTCCTCACTCACAGGCCTCATTCTACCTGAGTCACATGGGCACATCTGATGTGGTGTAGGTTGCACTGATAGGAAAGCGGTTGTCAAAGCTGGTAGGCAGCCCTCCCCCTAACATGCAGGACTTCTAGCAGCGTGGCTGACGGCATCCTGGCCGCTTTCTTGCTGCATGGAGCCACCCCCCCAACCCACCAAGGCATCGCCGCGGCCGCGCCCCCTGCCTCGCCTTCCCTTGCTGCTGCTCCCCTAGAGCTGGCTCTGGCTGCGGCATCAGGAGGGGATCCATGGGCGGCTGCAGCGGCAGGGTTGCGGCCGCGGGTCAGCAGCTGCAGCCTGCCTGCCAGCCTGCAGCTGATGGACCTGTCCCTCTGCGCCATCTCCCTGTCCACCTCCACCTGGAGCCTACTGGGGCGTGCCCTCCCCCCTGGCTGCCACCTGCTGCTGCCCACACGCTGCCTGCAGGTCAGGTCAGGGCAGGGACAGTGGCAGGGGGGAGGGAGGGGCGGGGAGGGGTTGGTTGTGGCAGCGGGGCAGGGGAGGTGATGGATGGTAGGGATGAAGGAATAGTGGCCAGCAGGGGCCTGTAGATTCTACCCAGGGCCCAGGGAGGGGGGGTGGGGGGAAGGGAGGGGGGGGCAGGGACAGATGGTTGGGGGGTGTGGGAGGGGTGAGGGGGTAGGGGGATAGGGGGTGGCTGGAGACTGGGAAGCAGACATGTGAACTGGAGACAGTGCCCTGCCCCTGCCCCTGCCCCTGCCCCTGCCCCTGCCCCAAGCGCCAGAGACCTGGTGTCCACCCAGGAAGTGGCACGCACGGCGCACTCCTCCGCCCAATGCGAGGTGGACCAAGTTCTGCCCGGCCTCAACCTGCTGCGCCGCCCTCAGCCCCCCCCTGAACCCACCGCTCCTCATGGCAAGCAGAGGAGGGGTCAGGGGGGAGGTCAGGGCTGCACCTACCTGACGAGCAGGCCTATACAGGTGGGAGTCCCGCCCCCTCCAGCCCTAACCGATCCCCGCCCTCCACCCCGCCCCCCCTACCACCCACCTCAACGGATGGACTCCTCTGCCTCTGCCTCTCCCCCTTCCCTCCCCAGCCCCCCCTCCCCCTCCCCCTCCCCCTCCCCCCCTGCCTGCCCCAGGTCCACACCCCAACCCAGCTGGGGGCCCTGGCTGCTGCAGGCGCCTCAGCCCGCCTGGCCTGCCTGCCGCTGCTGGACCGCTGGCCGCACAGCAGCAGCCTCCCCTGGCCTCTCCTGGCCCAGCTGCAGGACCTGCAGGACCTGGACATCACCCCCAGCAGCACACCCAGCCTGATGCAGGTCAGGGGTTCGATCCCTCCTCGGCGCAGCACCCTGACCTGACTCGCACTAGCCTCTCACCGCCCAACCTCTCATGCCTTGGCTTCGCCTGACTTACCTTCTCCTTCTCCTTCTCCCCGCCTGACCTCGTCCCTTCCTCCCAACCTGACTCACCTCCTACCCACTTGACCTCCCATGCCTTGGCTGGGCCTAACTCACCTTCACACCACCCTGCCGCTGCCTGACCACTGCTACAACACTTCCCCTGTTGACCCTGGTGCCTGCAGTTGCTGGCCGTCCTGCCCAGCCTGCCAAGTCTGACCCGGCTGCATTTGGGCTCTGCCCCCATTTCAGCCAGCCAGCGAGCTGCAGCCCTGCAGCAGGCCACGCAGGCACCCAGGATGCTGCTAGCAGGGCTGCCGCAAGGGGGTCTGCCGCTAGGGCCGCAGGAGCTGCAGCAGCTGCGCCGGTTGCCGGGGCTGTTGAGGCTTGAGGTCAACACACTGAGGTGGGGAGGAGGGGGGGAGGGGAGGAGGGGAGGAGGGGAGGAGGAGAGGAGGGGAGGAGGGGAGGAGGGGAGGAGGGGAGGAGGGGAGGAGGGGAGGAGGGGAGGAGGGGAGGAGGGGAGGAGGGGAGGAGGGGAGGAGGGGAGGAGGGGAGGAGGGGAGGAGGGGAGGAGGGGAGGAGGGGAGGAGGGGAGGAGGGGAGGAGGGGAGGAGGGGAGGAAGGGAGGAGGGGAGGAGGGGAGGAGGGGAGGAGGGAGGAGGGGAGGAGGGGAGGAGGGGAGGAGGGGAGGAGGGGAGGAGGGGAGGAGGGAGGAGGGGAGGAGGGGAGGAGGGGAGGAGGGGGGGAGGGGAGGAGGGAGGAGGGGAGGAGGGGAGGAGGGGAGGAGGGGAGGAGGGGAGGAGGGGAGGAGGGGAGGAGGGGAGGAGGGGAGGAGGGGAGGAGGGGAGGAGGGGAGGAGGGGAGGAGGGGAGGAGGGGAGGTTGTCGAAGAAGAGTTGTAGTTTGTTGAGGAAGACAACCGGGGGGCGAAAACCTCAACTGAATCAAGATCTTAACTTAAGTGTCCTTACCTAAGTCGCATTCGTCTTGTTGTCCGACGAGTTATCTTCCTCTGCAAACTCCAGCCCTTCTTCGACCACCTCCCACAGGTCTTGTACAGTGAACACTGATTTGCAACGACCACTCCACGCAGTTGCTCGCAACGAGCTTCTCCATGTCCAAGCGCTAAACTTCAATTGCCATGCTTCCAGCTCAAAACATTACGAGCGCACATACTTCAACTTTGTTGCTCGGAATACACCACGAGCTCTCACAGCACTATAGCCCCCATGCCCTCCTATGAGATGACTCCTATCTAAACAGGGTGACTGACACGGATACCGTGTCCCTTTGCGCCCGTCAAACATGTCACCCTTCACAAACCTCAGTCAAGTATGTCACCATCCATGAACCCGTAGTAGCTACTCGGTGGGTCTAATTGCTTCCCCACAACAGGTGAGGAGGGGAGGAGGCTGATGCTGTGCAAGGCCAATGTTTGACATGAAATTTACAGGTTACCGTACTCTCCCTTTTGATTATAAAATATTATTTCCGAGCCATATTTCTTATTGTTTCAAGTTCCCCGACGGCCAAAGTACGTCGAAAGTTAGTTTTGAGAACGTCTTCGCGTATAGAAATAATCAAGCCTCCCACCCCAATAATCTTGCATCAAATTCATAATCATTGACATTGTCAACTGTCGTGGTCTCTCTTCTAATGGCCTTATCACCTGACCGTCGTGGTCCTCCTGCCGTTGCTGCGTTCTCCTGCAGCCACCCATTCTGCTGCCTTGGCCAAAGCAAGCACCCCGCCTTGGCCGGCTGCCCGTGTATGACCAGCCGCCTCCCCCTTGACATGGTTGCCAGTCTGGTTGCCACCCTTGCCTGTCCTGTGACCCCAGCCTCTGCCCCAGCCTGGCCTACCTCCCTCGACCTTGCCCGGGGCATAGCAGCCACCCTGGTTGCCACCCCGGCCTGGCCCGCCACACTAGCCTTTGCCCCAGCCTGGCCCGCCTCCCCCTGGCCCAGCCCAGGGTGGGCTTAATCCTAGCAGGTTGCCACCAGTTCTCATACGCCTTGCCGGTGCGTGCGAGAGCAGGAGGTGTGCTGGGCGATGCGGCAAGTTTGAGGCGTGGAGAAGGCCCAAAGTTAGTGGTCCCAGGTAGTCGCTTCTCAATCATTGCCGCTTAACGATCAAGAGACATTCAGAAGCGTTGTTCATCGTGCTTAAGGAGCTCGTGATGCACATTATCAGCTTCGTCGGCGGCACTGATGCCCCGGACCACAAACTGGTCTATTGCTGGCACTTTCGTCAAGGTCGACTATTTGTTTGACTACTTCTCGAAAGACCATTGTTTAATCATTCCCGGTTTCCCGAAGGACAAAAAACGATTCGGGATAGGGAATCAAAAGGGAGAGTATGGTATCATAGTATAATACTTCAAATGAACAAGTAATATGCGATGTGAGAAAATGAACTCATGAAGGTGCAAAACGTCGGTCATTTAGTACTGTATATCTATCAGTCAGTACTGCGTTTCATCACTCAATCTGTATCTCCTCACCCCGATCTCGCCTCCATTTTAGCCTTCTTCCCACATTCTTACAGCTTTGTTCCCACAAGTTCACGCAAGTGACCCTCCCGCTGCTAACCTACTGCTATTGCCCTGCTGGTGCTGTTACTGCTGATTTTCCTACAGCTGCCATTCGCCCCTTCAACACTCAGAGACTTGCCCTTTGCATGATATGCCGCAGGCTAGTGCCAGACCTTGAAGCTCCCCGCCATAATCCTCCGCCTGCCCCTCCTGCCCCTCATCCTACTGCTGCTGCTGCCACCGCAGCGCCTGGCCCAAGCCTGCAGCAGGCCGCTGGGTCACCCAGTCAGCAGCAGCAACAGCAGCAGCAGCAGCAGCAGCAGCAACAGGCAGGCATGTGGCAGCGGCTGCAGCAAGGGGACAGGGCAGCAGCTCAGCAGTACGCACAGCAGTTGTGGCAGCCAGGCCCCCCCCCGACCCAAGGGCCCCCCCAAGCCCCCCCTCCTCCTCTTCCTCAACAGCAGCAGCAGCCACCACCGCCTCAACAGCAGCAGCAGGAGCCCCTGCCCTACTGCCTCCCACAGTTGCTCAGCCTCAGTGTGATGCATCTCATTCAGTGTGACCAGCCCCCTGGGACCCTGGCTGCCTTGTTCCCTGCCCTCACCTCCCTGGCCCTGGGCACCTGCCCTCACTCTTCCTCTCACTCCCTACATGGCCTCACTCCTGGGGAGTTGGACGCCTGCCGGCTGGCCCAGCGCATGGAAGCATGCGCCCAGGTGGCCATGGTCACTCCTTTTTTGCGTGATATGAGTGTGATAAGTGGCTTGGGGAGGCAACTGCAGGGCCTGACCCAGCTGAGCTGCCTGAGCCTGAGCGGCTGGGCAGCAGCGCAACTGGCCTGGGAGGTGGTCAAGGAGGGCCCCCTACCTGCTGTGACCCTGCTGCCCAGCTCCTTGAGGTGGGCAAGTGCTGGGGTCCACAGAGCCTTGATCGAGGGAGGGTAAGGGAGTGAAGGAGTGAGGGAGTGAAGGAGTGAGGGAGTGAGGGTGAGGGGGTGGGGCAGGGCTGGGTTCAGGGTGTAGGGAACTAGGGCTGTGGGATTCGAACTCAGACCACAAGATCAGTTGAGAGCTGACCTTAAGAGTGGTGGAGGGAGGTTATGAGGGGTGAAGAGAGGGGTGAGGAGGGAGGGGAAGAGGGGGGGGGTGAGGAGGGAGGCGAAGAGGACGGAGGTGAGGAGGAGGTGGTGGAGGAGGGTGGAGGAGGGGTTGAGGAGGGAAGGTGGTACCCTGGGGCTGGTCAGGGTGTGGCCAGCATAGTGGCTGACTGCAGCATAGGCTGACTGCAGCATAGGCTGACTGCAGCATAGGCTGACTGCAGCATAGGCTGACTGCAGCATAGGCTGACTGCAGCATAGGCTGACTGCAGCATAGGCTGACTGCAGCATAGGCTGACTGCAGCACAACTCTGCCCCTCCTACTGCTCCCATGCCCAGCCAGCTCCTCCACCTGCCTGCCAAGGCCCCAGTGGTGCAGTGCCCCCAGACCTGCCCCATCCGCCCACCCACCTTCCTCCACCCCGCCTGCCCCCACCACCTGCTCACCAGCCCCTGTCCCCCGGCCTGACCGCAGGCGGCTGGAGCTGCAGCACCTGCAGGACTACCCCGCCCTGTGCCCCCTCCTGCATGCTGCCGCCGCCGCCTGCCCCCACCTACTCAGCCTCACCCTGCGCCACTGCTGCACCGCCGGCAGCAGCCAGGCTCGGGCCGGCCCTGGCAGCGGGGAAGGCAGCAACAGCCTTGGAGCAGTGGGGGCGGGGGTGGGGGGCCTGGTGGGGGCTGTGGAGGTCGATGGAGGGGAGGAGGGGCAGGCAAATGCGCAGGCAGCAGCGGCTTGCATAGCCACGGGGTTTGCCCGCCTGGTGGATGTGGAGCTGGAGGTGGGTGGCAGTCTGGCTGCATGCGCTGCAGGGTGGCGGTGTTGAGTGCTGGGCAGTCTGGTTGCTGTCGCCACTCCCAGTGCTCGTTGTCGTCTTTTCTGTCCTGGTGCTCATGCTGTCACGATGTGAAGCAGGTGTGGGGAGGGAAGGAAGGGGTGCAGCTCCACCCAGCCCTGCACCACTTGCATGCCGCTCCTGGCTCCGAGCATGAGCCTGTTTTCACAAGCAATGTGAACGTAGGTAGGGTTACTGGGAGGGGGAAGGCATCAGGGCCAAAACAGGAGCTGCCCCTTCAGGCAGTGGCAGGGGACTGGTCTAGTCTGCCAGCATCATGCCGGCGCTGCCGGCTGCTGCTCACACATCACACTGACGATGACGAGTTCCGGGGCGGTGCGCCTCACGCCAGCGCACTTGCGGTCTGGGTGTCCTATCCGCAGGGAGGCGACTTCGCATTGGTGAGCCTAGTGAGCTCGATCCCGGGCACATACACCCGCCTCACTCTTTCACAATGTGACCTGCTAGTGGAGGAGGATTTGCTGGCCGCGCTAGCGATCCGTAGGGCCGCGCACAAGACTGCCGCAGCCCGGTCAACGGCGCTCTGTGTGAACGGCGCCTCCGTCAACTATGTGCCGCTGCGGGAGCTGCAAGTGTTTGACTGTCGGCACATAGATGGCGCTGCACTGGAGTTGCGAGCCGGCGACTCTAGCCTGCAGGTGGTCTGCACGGACTGGAGTAACAGCCGCAATCTGATAGACTGACTGGAGCACGAGCTGGAGGACTGGAGACTGGAGACTGGAGTCAATGAGGCTTAGTAGATTATGTTGCTCTAAAGTTGGCTTGTGAATCATGTAATGGATATCACTTCCGCCCCACTCCGGTTGCCGGCCCTCCGGTTGGGCGGCGACCTAATGCACCCCCCAGCACGGCCACTCCGCTTCGATGGTGTTGCTCAGTCCCTGTGATGTCCCCGAAAAAGAACCGCAAGCGCTCCGTCTCCCCCGCACCCTCCGCAGCCGGTAAGCCGCAGAGCTCGAGGAAAGGCCCCGAAGCTAACTGACGACGCGGCGCAGCGTGCACCACGCGACATTGCGACTCCGTGCGTCAAACCCTGCCGTGCGTGTGCTGTGCTGTCCCGTGTCTGCAGGTGCCAGTGGCAGTCGGCAGCAAGACCCGGGGCAGGGGCAGGCTGTCAAGGTAGTAATTGCGGAGAGGCGCCAAGACAGCAAATCTGTGCACTATATGCCACCTTACTGCGCCTGAGCACGGATTGACGCGGTGCGGAGCTTGTGCCCAGCGCGACTGCGACCGGAAACGGAATTGGCGGAATAACCTGTCCGAGGGAGTGAAGTCGGCGCTCACCCACCGCTACAACACGGCAAACCGAAAGGGTGAAGGATGGACCATTGACAGCAGCTTTCCCACAAAAGAGTAGGTCGGCGGGGTCAGAGGCTGTATTGTATTCGGTCGGCGAGGTCGGAGGCTGTCTTGTATTCGGTCGGCGTCGTTGCATTGCAGGTTCCTGGGGGTGATATATCCTCAAGGAGCGGATATGCCGCGAGCTACTTGCGTGGCAGTGATGCCGAACGGGCAGCTATGCGGAAAGCCGGGCACACTCAACAGGTTAAATTCAGAAATCAAGTCGTACAGGGGGGCTGCTGGCCAGACCTGCAATGTGCTGTGCACCTCCCATAACAGCATGTATGGGAGGAAGACGACCACCAAGCAGCCAGCAGCAGCTAAGGAGGAGGAGGAGGAGGAGGAGGAGGAGGAGGACCTCGCAGCAGCTTGATTGATTGCTTATTGATTGCCTCTGCCTCATTGCTGCTGCTGAGGTCCTCCTCCTCCTCCTCCTCCTCCTCCTCCTCCTCCTCAGCTGCTGCTGGCTGCTTGGTGGTCGTCTTCCTCCCATACATGCTGTTAACCTGTTGAGTGTGCCCGGCTTTCCGCATAGCTGCCCGTTCGGCATCACTGCCACGCAAGTAGCTCGCGGCATATCCGCTCCTTGAGGATATATCACCCCCAGGAACCTGCAATGCAACGACGCCGACCGAATACAAGACAGCCTCCGACCCCGCCGACCGAATACAAGACGGCCTCTGACCCCGCCGACCTACTCTTTTGTGGGAAAGCTGCTGTCAATGGTCCATCCTTCACCCTTTCGGTTTGCCGTGTTGTAGCGGTGGGTGAGCGCCGACTTCACTCCCTCGGACAGGTTATTCTGCCAATTCCGTTTCCGGTCGCAGTCGCGCTGGGCACAAGCTCCGCACCGCGTCAATCCGTGCTCAGGCGCAGTAAGGTGGCATATAGTGCACAGATTTGCTGCCTTGTCCCTGGCCAAGCGTGCGCTAAGGTAAGCACTACGCTTTTCCCGGCAGCGTTGGCATGGGGCCCCACAGTGTTGGCATTGCGAGCACCTGGTCCCTATCATCGCGAGATTGATTTCGCAGGATCCAGATGTAAACACGTGTGCTGCATGGTATCTAGCTGCATGGTATCTAGCTGCATGGTATCAAAAGGGCCCGGGCCTTTGTGTATTTACAGTCAGACTTACATCCCCTTTAGGACTCATGACCTTGCAGGGTAGCTGCAGGTAAACCAGTCAAACCGGTGCCTTGCTAGGCTGCGGTGGCAGGTGGCGGTGACTGGACAGCGGCGCCAGGCTATCAAGGCTGCCTTTCGTGGCCTTGTGGAGGCAGCGCGGCCTGCTCTCAACACAGCTCAAGTTGACGCAGTTGTGGCGGAGGTCAACAAACGCATGACCATGGGCAGCAAGCAGTGCTGCCTAACAACAGTCCAACACTCTGTTGCTCCAGTCCTTCCTAGGCCAGCCCAGTCAAGGCTACCCAGCAGCAGGTCCAGCCCCAGGGGCCCCTCCCCCACCTGACCCAGCCTGCCCTCCCTATGCTCACCCCCGCCTTGCCACAAGCAGCTCACCTCGCACTGCAGCCGCCCCAGCCCAGCTGCCCCCCCCCAGTGCACCTGGACATCTGGGACCCACAGCTGCTGGCACAGATCAAGGATGCCCTGAGCTGCTCACCAATGCCGGTGTGCTGGAGCACTTGATGCGTGGCCCCCATCACCACGGCATCAAGCTGCTGCCCGGTGAGGTGGCGGCGTTGGAGCAGCCCAGCAACGCATGGATTGTGGCCATGCTCAAGCAGCTGGATGAGGTACACCTTCAAGGAGACCTCATCTCCCTCAATGCCAACGCCACCAACATCATCACCAGCATCAAGGGGTTCTTCAGGCACCCAGGGCGGTTCATCAACTGGTGGTGCAAGGCGGTTGGGGTGGTGGAGGGGGGGGTCAGCAAGGCCATGAAGAAGCAGTTGCCACAGCTGGTGCTAGGCCGGCTTGACTACAGCCAGCCAAACAGGGAACACAAGTGGCGTTTGCCAACCAACAACGTGCTACGGCAGCCTAGATGGGTGGCAGAGGTAGGCCGAGTGGGAGGCTGGAGTAGGCTCCATAGGGAAGGGGGGAGGAGGCTGGCTGCCCCTAGCGATGAGGGTGCGCTACGTCCTGTCCGTAACCCGCAGCCTAGAGGCCTGGCAGACGGCCCCCCATGCCGCACGCCATGGCAACAATCACCGCCCTCGCACTTGCCCGCGCCGCTTCACCATGCTCCCCATGGTGGGGGTGGAAGGACAAGGAGGCTGGAAGGACAAGGAGGCTCTGCCCCTCGTTGGCGATGAGGACCAGCAGCGCTACAAGCGGGTCAATGACCGGCTACCCAAGGTCAGGCAGAGGTTGCACCGGGCTGCAGAGTACCGGCGGGGTATTGATGGCCGGGCCTGCAACAATGCATAGGCCATAGTAGTTTACACAGGCTATTAGCCTGACAAAGCATTAAGCTGTTAGTTTTGATGAGGTGCCCAGTGGTCTAGGGGGGAAGAGTGCCACCGGTGTGGGGTTTGCAGTCATCAAGGGTGCGACCGAGGATGCTTCAACTTGATTGGAGTAGCTGAGTGAGATTACCCACAGTCAAACATGTTGTTCCGTGTTGAATGAGTTTTGGGATTCGCCCGCCTGGTGGATATGGAGCTGGAGGTGGTGGATATGGAGCTGGATGCGCTGCATGCGCTGCTGGGTGGCAGTGTTGAGTGGCATGTGGATGGTGGGTGACAGTCTGGCTGCATGTATGTATGTATGTATGTATGTATGTATGTATGTATGTATGTATGTATGTATGTATGTATGTATGTATGTATGTATGTATGTATGTATGTATGTATGTATGTATGTATCGAAAGTCTGAAATGTCACAGTGGTCAGCTCACAACGTGCCAAATAGAGGATGAGGGTCCCTTTTCCTGTGTGACTGGCGAGAGAGAGACGCACATTTCCCGCGTTTGCAGCCATGTCGATACATAACATGCCCAGCGATGGCCCTCCAACACTGCCTGCACCAACAAAAGGTTCGCGGAGCGAGCCTGGCGGGCTGAAATGTGGTTGTACTTCCGGCTGGATGCCAGGCGGAGTTCCCTCATTGTCGCCACTACTCACCACCAGAACAATTGGTAATGAGCAGCTGAGGTGTGTCCGCGATCCGCGAGGTGTGTCCGCGATCCGCGAGGTGATGTCCGCGAGGTCAATGCTGCCAATGCGATAAAAGCTACCGAAAACGGTGCACATTGTAGAGAGTACTTGCATGAAGATTACCAACCCCATGTTCGGGACACCTGACTGCATGTCCTGATGCTCGTAAATAGGGAGCGCAATCTAGTCGAGATCTCGACGAGATCTCGACTAGTCAAATCTAGTCGAGATGTCGACTCGATTTGACTCGACGAGACGGGTTTTTTTGAATTCTGCCATGGGATGACTCCTCCCACTCAACCAGCTGCAGGCAGGCTAGGTGCATCTATCTGCCCGCCTGCCTGCAAGGCACTATGTACAGTTGTGTTTGTGAGGTCAGAATGCATGTTTGGCTGAGGCATAAGTGCCGCCAAGCATGTTGAGTTGTGCGGCTATTTTTGCCATAGCGAGTATCTACATACTCATCGACAGTCTCGGAGTCCCGTAGTGGTAATGCAGTGTACTTACATCGTGACGACATCGTAAACAATTAAAAAAGACGTCGTAAAGAGCGTCAGGACTTTCTTGTTGTATCGTGCGGTAAGTTCGGGGGGCTGAGGCGGGAGAGGGCGCTCGGGCTCCATCTTGCAGTTCAGACGCTGCTGGGCATGTCCGGGCATGCCTATGCAAACCAACTTTAACCGCCAACCCAGCCAGGCCAGCATATCATTCGCTGAGCGGCGCCACAACGTCCACACAGGTGCCTTGAGCAGGTGCGCGGTTCAAAAGGCTCATCTCGAGTCCATCTCGACCGTCTAGTCGAGTCGAGTCAAAACTCGACTCGGAATTTCGAGTCGAGACGTCTCGTCTAGTCGAGTTGCGCTCCCTACTCGTAAATTATGTAATGTATATCACCTGGCCTGGCAATTAACCACAGCCAAACATGCTGTTCCAGGTTGAATGCGTTTTATTTGTCTGTATACCGTACTCTCCCTTTTGATTCGCGAGGCCTCGAAAACTATAATTAAATACTCTTTCCCGATGCAAAAAAAACATTGTTTACTTTTTCCCGATGCAAAAGTTGCAGCAAATCACAACTTTGACAACGTGGGTGTGCCTATAAATATTCAAGACAGCCATTCCTTGCATGACATGTCAATCCTCCGTGGACACTTTCTGTCAGGTCCCACAAGGTCAGGTAAAATGGCTCGATAAAATGTACCGTCACTTTTTGTCGCGTACACTGCACTCCAAGAGGTCAAACCGCGACGCCCCGCTGCGGCGTGGTGCTCCGCAGCTTGGCCTGCGAGGGACGGGCTAAAGTCAACATTGCCCCCCTCCGCGGTATCCTGGCACCAGTGACTCCTTGCACCCTGACGGTAGTGCACATGAATCAACAACGCCGCAACGACGAACGTGGTAGAGCGGTCACTAGTCGGTCGGTCGGCGTGCCGCGATGGGGTGCCGGCATGCAAATCTGCAGTGCTGTTTTTGAGGTCGATTTGCTGCTTGTTGCTGCTACGCATCCGTCTGGTTTCTGCGCCCTAGCTTTGGGGTATGCTCATAGCTCCCACGGGAAGCTATTGCAGTGTAATACATCTGCCCTGCGCAGGTTGGGAGGCTCATGCAATTACAGTTAGTTGAAACCTCATTTCTGGGCAGGAAGTGCATCAAACGCGGTGCTGACCTCATGTAGAGATGCAAGCTGTGTGCCCCAAGAACTTCATCTACTTTGATTGCGCTATCCTTAGGATTATCACCCATACATACGCCCTAGCATGCTCATGTCTAAAGTACCCCATCATCTCGCTCTCACCAGGCTGCGAAAGTAGATGAGATTGTTGTGGTTCCTCCAAGCTACCACCAGCGTTCATCAGCGGCGCAAATGATGCAGACTGGCGGCCATTGATAGCGATGGCACCCCGCACTAAGCGTAGTAAGAATAGGAAGGATCGGAAAGCATAGGACAGCAAAGGGAAGCATAGGGAAGCATAAGAAAGCATAGGAAGCTCTCGTCGTTCATCAGCCCTCTCAATAATGTCGTCGAAGGAGAGACCAGAAAAAACCCATTCCTTCGGACATGCTGCCTGCAGCTCGTAGTATATGCTTTGATGTGGTAGAGGAGTAGGGCCAATGCAACGCTTGGGCATGTTGCGAGTGAGCTGCGGCAGCCCGATGCGAGATGCGAGCCACCTGGTCAACCGACATAACCGCCGGCCCTCGCGCTAGCGTTGTTGTAGACCGTACCTACTAGCCCCCGCTTTTAAATGAACGCCGCAGCCATCTACAGCAACCTTGCCACCTGGACACTTAGCAAGGGATGGTGGGCGTCCAGGCCGTGCAGGCCCTTTGATGCAGTAGGCATATCGGTAAGGCTCGCTGATCACGGCTGTGTAATCGCGGCATCAAATGGCTCACGGTACATTTCGCCAAACAGACCTTGTGGGACCTGACTTTCTGCACAGGTCACCAAGTCAAGCCACCCGATCACCTAGTCACAGCCACTGTGCAAGGGCCATCTTCGTGTTGGTCGACCTGGCGTAGCAGATTTTCGGCTGCGTCGTCGGCACTGATACCACGGACCATGAAGCGGTCCATCGCAACACCATTCACGCTGGTCAAATAATTGTTTGACCACTTCGCGATTCAGCCAAAAACCACATTGTTTACTCGTTCGCGATTTCGCGAGGCCAAAAAAACGATTTGCGGACGCGAATCAAAAGGGAGAGTACGGTAGGGTATTTTATATAGCGTATTCGTGCTATTTGCTCAGGCGCAGTCAAAGGATAAAATGCAAAGCGTGATAGTCAGAGTCGTAATCATCACGTTGTCAGGTCCATCGAGCGATGCTGTCTCAATCCACCTGGGCACTCTGCAGTCAAGCAAGGAGCTACGATACTATGTTGGCCTGTCTCATGCCATGTTGTCAAATTTTCATATTTATAAGTTCAGTCGCTTGAACCCAATGCTGGAGCGTCTGTAACCTGTGGCCTGATGCACATCATAGGAGGATATGGAAGAGGAGGACGCGGAAGCCGAGCTCGAGCGCGAGCTTGCCGCGCTGCGAAGCAACAGCGAGGTGTCCATCACTGCATACCTGGAAACCTCTCCCGGACTCGGTCAGAATTTGACCACATCAGACGACGGTGGGCAGTACGAGCCAGCACCGCTACTCCAGACTTGCTACTCAATTGACACATCGCACGAATGCATACACGACATGCTATTTGGGATGCTCTCTTCCACCAGCTTTCCGGCAGTTTATTGCCAGCATGGTGTGCTCATGCAGACTCCAGCAGTGACGAGGAGCCAGCCTCCTTCCATGCCTTCCGCACAGCCCTGGCCAGGCGTGATGCATTCTGCGAGCGCTTGCAACAAGAGCTGCATGATGGGTCCTGCGCCCCTGCCACCCTTGAAGGAGATACTAGAGTCGCAGTTGACTCACCTGAGCAGGGCGAGGACGGAGGCAGCCCCAGCACACATGACCCGGTCTCCAGCATGCACCTTCTCCTTGGAGGGAAGGACATTGGCTCCGTGGTGGCAACGCTCCAAAGCCGTGTTGTGGCCCAAAGGCTCCAGCCCAGCGAGCCCAGCCCTGCGGCAGCTGACCATGTACTGGGCGCACCTGCTAATCAGCTGGCTGATGTCCCAGTCCGCACCATCATCCTAGCTGCAGACAGGGCGGCTGAGCTGGCCAGAGAAGACCAGCGTGCCTCTGCTCAGCAGGAGGAAGAGCGGCTGCACAAGCAGGGGGCGGAGGTGCTGATGGTGGGCGGTTGCTGACAGCATGGTACAGCCACCGCACCCGCCACCGCCTCCTTAGCCCAACACATCATCAGCATCACCATCA
This sequence comes from Haematococcus lacustris, assembly GCA_030144725.1. Lineage (NCBI taxonomy): Eukaryota > Viridiplantae > Chlorophyta > Chlorophyceae > Chlamydomonadales > Haematococcaceae > Haematococcus > Haematococcus lacustris. The sequence goes on along the minus strand of JASKMD010000012.1, from coordinate 2,839,021 downwards.
TTACCGCCATCATCAGCATCAGCATTACTGCCATCATCATCATCAGCAGCAGCAGCAGCAGCACCATGACTACCGCCATGCTTATCATTATCATTACATGGCATTCGTCTGTTGGCTTTGCCGTAAGACACAGCCTCATAAACTGAACGTGGCCCAACACACTGCTCCATCCAGTACAGCCACCATGTGCCTGGCTCAGCCATGCAGCTGATTCTGCTGCTCGCCATGCAGCAACGCGAGGCAGAGGAGCGCGCCCTCCATGCCTCGCGCCTAGCTGCCTTGCAAGCGGCGCAGCAGGCCATCATGGCCAGGGCGGAGCGGGAGGCAGCTGCTGCTGCTGCAGAGGCTGCAGCCTTTGCCCGGCAGCAGGAGCAGCTCTCCCAGCGCCTAGCCCAGCAGGTGACAGTCAGGCAGCCATGGTGGCAGGGCTCAAGGCATGGAGGGCTCCATGTGGGGCACAGGGTTGGGACAGCATCAAGGTGGCAGTGGCAGGTTGGGGCAAACAGGGCAGTGCCACACCACGGGGCACACCAGCTGCAGATGCGGAGTCCGGCCATGTTGCCGCACCACCCACCGCCACACACATTCCATGACCTCATACTACCCTGCTGTGGGGAAGTGCTTCTCTGTCCCCCACCCTGCCTGAATTCCGTGAAGTGGGGGGAGAGGTGGCGGTGGTTCAGGTGGGGATGCTAGTGTCTGTACTGCATCCCTGGCATCCCTGGCTGCTGTTACTGCATTAGGTGGGCAGCGTGGGCAGCTGCCAGGCTGTATGGGTGTGGGTGGCCATTGGCCCTGGCGAAGCTGCGAGGCAGGGAGCTAGGACCTCATACCATCGCCTTATTCTCCTGAAGTGCTATGGGTCTGCTTGTGGTCATGCTGTTGTCAGGCTCTTCACCAGCTGGTGCTGCTGGGGCTGAGGCTGCTGCTGCTGCTACTCCCCGCAGCCAGCTGCCATCAGCCTTCCTAGGCTGGCTGTGTTCACCACCTTCATGCTGACATGGCTCATCCTCCTTGCTTGCAGGCATCAGATCTGGCTCGCCGACGCCAGGCGGCAGCAGCTGCCCAGCAGGAGCTGGACGAACAGCTCGCTGCCCAGGCCTGGCGAGGCTTTGCAGCCCGCCACATCCAGCGTGCCTGGCGCAAGTACGCCGCCAGCCCTGCAGCCATGCTGCGCAAGCACAGGGTGACGCTGATCCAGGCAGCGTGGCGGGGCAGGGCAGCGCGCAAGGCAGTGGGTGGGATGCGGCAGCAGCAGGCGGTGCTGTTGCAGCTGGAGGCAGCTGTGGCCAAGGGCGACATGTGTGCTGTGCAGCAGGTGGCAGAGCAGGCCAGCAACATGGGTGGGTGTGGGGTGGAGGGAGTGGAGGCTGCAGGCAGCAGCACCAAAGGCCAGTGGGATGCAGTTGGCAGTTGAGGTGTGAGGGTTTAGATGGCCAGGTTTGAGCCGAATTAGGGCGTGCACATGCACCCAGCCGTCTTTGGTGAAGGGTCCTTGTTCTCCTGCAGGCCAGCACACCCTGCCTTGGCGGCTGATGCGACAGGGCTATGCCATAGTGCTGATGCTGCAGTGCTAGTGGCATGGTGCTAGCAGTAGTGCCCAGCAGCTCAGTGACCATGCAGGCTGAGCTGCACAGTGACTTGCACCCAGCAAGCTGAAGCTGGCTGGAGATATCAGGTCTTCCTGATTTCTTCTGTTTCTTCATCTTCTCCTTATTCATTTCCTTACTCTTATGATGAGTGTACCCGACGCTGGTGGCTGCTGCTGAAGCTGAGACCTCAGCATCTGGGACGGTGCAGCAGGCTGGGCAGCACACTGACCCGCATGTTTGGCCGCAGGCTGCGGCGCCCAGGTGGCAGCCCAGGTAGCCGCCTTCCACGCGGCTGCTCACCAAGCTGCTGAGCGCCTGGCGACAGCGGCAGCAACGGGCACCGCCCTGCTGATGAGCACCGCGGTGCAGGCAGCGCAGCGCTTCCCGCACCTGGCCCCGGCCATTGCTGATGCCAGCAGCGTGTTCAGCGCCCGGAGGCAGCAGGCTGAGGTGGCGCTGGCGGCAGCAGTGGCAGGCAGGCCGGTGCGGGTGAGTGGGCAGGGGGCTGGCTGAGGGCGCTCGCACACTTCTACCATGCGGCTTGCTGGCTCCACAGGTTGTGGCCTGCTTGCATCTTCCATACTGCCCTTGTTGCTGCACCTTCCCCACATTCCAGCAAGCAAGCTCTTCCAGGATGCTGACTGTAGGCTGATGGGCAGTGAGGGTTGTTGGCTGCCCTAGAAGCTGGCTGAGCTAGCCACCCCACCTGACAGCACAGCAGGGGCTGAATTGCACACCTCAGCGCTTAGCTGGTGAAGTGGTGGGTCCCGGCTGCAGCAAGGGCGTGGGTGTTCTACGGGTGGAGATCAGGGTCACAGCACTCTCTCTAGTGTTCTGTGGCAGTAGTGTGTGTGCAGTAGTGTGGCAGTAGTGTGGCAGTAGCTGTGGCAGTAGTGTGTGTGCACCCCTCCCTGCTGCGCGTCGAGATCATGGCCACAGCGCTCTGTAGTGTTCGGTGGCAGATGACAGCAGCGGCTGGAGATGGGGAGCAGGCGGGGACCCCTGGCGGCCCTCAGCATCGCCCCCTCCTCGTGCCAACGCACATTCACACTTACCACCCCTGAACACCACACACCGCATGGGAAAGGAGGCAGGGTTAGGGTTATAATTAGGGTACGGTAACCACAACCCTAATATCATGTGCGGAAAGGTTAAGGTGACACTGACCCTAACCCACACACCATGCGCCAGCTGCTCAGGGTCAGGGTTAGGTGAGTCCTAAGCCTATACCCACACCCCCTGACCCAGCTGGTGTTGTGGCTGCATGCAGGAGGTGGTGCAGCTGGCTGAGCAGGCCGCCCTGCTAGGCTGTGACCCTGCCAACCTGGCCTCCAGCCTGGACGCAGCCCGCAAACGCGATGCAGCCCTTGCTGCCACCCTGCTGGCTGCTGCCAGCGCCAGCCCCCACGACCCAGCTGGGTTTGGGGAGCTGGTGAGCCAGGCGCAGCGCCTGGGGCTGGAGGGGGATGTGGCCACTGCCCGGTTACTGCTGGACAGGCGGCGCAGGGCTCTGCTGGTGCGCCTGGCTGGCCTGCAGGCAAAGGCGCATGGGGCGGCAGGGGTCAGACCCAGCGCGGTGGAGCTGCAAGGTGGGGTGGGATGGGAGTGTGTGGGGGGAAGGGGGAGGGCGGGGTGAGCCAGTGGGCAGTAGCAGCACAGCGGGGGTAGAAGGGAGATGTGTGCCTGGTGCCTGGTAACCTTAACCCTAACCTCAACCTCAACCCTAACCTCAACCTCAACCCTAACCTCAACCTCAACCCTAACCTTAACCTCAACCCTAACCTCAACCTTAACCTCAACCCTAACCTCAACCCTAACCTCAACCTCAACCCTAACCTTAACCTCAACCCTAACCTCAACCCTAACCTTAACCTTCATCCTAACCTTAACCTTAACCCTAACCTTTACCCTAACCTTAATCCTAAATCATAACCCCCAACCCTTCTTTCCATCATTCCGTTAACCCCTTTGTAACCACCTCACCTCATGCCTCCCTCATGTAGTCACAGCCCTGACCCTGCGGCCTTGCTGCTGTAGCTGACCTTGCCCTGTTTGGCCTGACTGCTGCCGGGTCCACAGCTCTGTCCCTGGAGGCTGTAGCACTGGGCATGGAGAGGGAGGCTGAGCAGCTGTCAGCCCAGCTGCGGGCACAACAGGATGCACTGCAGGCACGCCTGACTGCCGCAGCCGCCAACAGCAGCCCGGCAGCGCTGCAAGCCTTGCTGGAAGAAGCGGCGGAGGCGGGGCTGGGTCAGGAGGTGCTGTCAGGAGCCCAGGCAGCCATGGTGCAGCGGGTGCAGGCAGCGGGGCAGGCGGTGCAGGAGGCCGCAAGCTCTGGAACAATACTGGAGTACAGACGGGCCAGGTGGGTTATGAGGCCTTGATCCTCCCCTCTCCCGCTCTCCCCTCTCCCCCTCTCCCCTCCCCCCTTCCCTCCCCTCCGACCACCTGACATGGTTGGCTCTACCTCATCTTACCTCTGGTGAAAGGAGCATTGACATTTACCCCAGCCCAGGACCCTGACCCGCTGGCTGTATCAGGTGGGAGGCGCTGGTGTGTGGCGCCCTGGAGCCAGTGGACCGAGCACAGCACCTGCTGCAGCAGCGCCGCCGCACTGTCAGCCAGCAGCTGGCCGCCGCCTTCTCTCACCTGGCCTCTCTGCTGCAGCCCGGCGGGGCAGCCGCCACCACCTCACAGGACACTGCTGGGGCAGCTGGCATGCCAGGCATACCAGGCATGCCAAGCAGCTTGGTTCCTGGGGTCAAAGGGTCATCATCGTCAGCAGGAGGAGCAGCAGCGCTGCCCTACCACTCCCAGCTCGCCAGGCAGCTGGCCATGGCCATGGCAGAGGCAGCTGGCCTCGCCCCTTTGCTCCCCACCACCACCACCTCCACCCCCCGGCTGCATGACCCGGCTAACCCCAGCCTGCCCCACACTTCCAGCGTGGGTCACACTTCCTCCTCCCCCTCCGCCCTCCCCCGCCCTGTCATGCAGCCCAGAGGGTCGCGGAGCCTGCAGCTCAAGGTGCTGTGCAGCCTGGCAGCGGGCAGCGCCCTGCCTCCTGCTGTGGCGGCCTGCCTGGCCCCGCCTGCCCGCCTGGCGTCAGGCCCTGCCCCTACTGCCCCACACGGCCCCCACCCCCCTGCAGGCAGCAGGCTGCTGGGTACTGGGCGGCACCAGCAGCTGGGACAGGAAGCCAAAGATGCGCAGCAGCGGGAGCAGGCGCAGGGGCGGGAGCAGCAGCAGGCTGTTGACCAAGCCTGGCAGGCACTGGTGGCGGCGCTGCGGCTGGGTCTGCTGTCAGGGGCCAAGCTGGCGCTGGGGGCACTGCACCTCCAGGGCCAGGTGCAGGCTGCTCAGGGTAAGGAGGGACAGCAGGAGGCAAAGCGGGGGAGGGCGGGGGAGGGCGGGGGAGGGTGGGGGACGGGTTCTGTCCACTGCCTTTGGCGCAAGGACGGCACAATGTCTATGTTTGTGGTGCATGTTGACGGGGGTGGGTCCTGTCCACATGAATCCAGTGAACCATGTTCGTGGTGCGTGCCCCTGATGCTGTTACCTGAACCTGGTCTGCAACAGGCAGGGGAGGGTGGGGCGAGGTTAGGGTTAGGCGTGGGAGGGTGGGGGTGGGTGCTGTCCACTGGCTGTGGTGCAAGGACGAGGCAGAAGAAAGGCGGGGCAGCAGGAAGGCCAAGTTAGTGGCAATGGTGGGAGCTGGCCGGGCTCCACTCTGTATGCTCGCCGGTGAACACTGGAGATAGTCTTCCTCTGCTGCTGCTGCTGCTGCTGCTGCTGCTGCTGCTGCGAGTCCGCGAGTGCGCTGCACACATGATGACGGCCAGCGTGTCATCTATGTACAGCGCCTTCTCTGACGTGTTGCCCTGCAACAGCCGGTCGCCCCCTCCAGGCGGGAGCGCCACCCTGTATGCACGCTGCTACTGGAGTGTGGTTCACTCATGCGTGACAGACATTGTGTGGTTCATGTCTGAGTGCAGCGCTTACCCTGACATGCTGCCCTGTCCTCAAATCTCGGCCCCTGGCCTGTAGGCCAAACGGCAGGAGAGCCAAACGCCATGCTGCCAGGAGCTGTATTCTCCAGCACATGGGTTCATCACACCTGGGTTACACCTGGGTCACACTCAGGTTCCACCTGAATCACCTCTGCTGCTTGCGCAGGAGTTCAAACGGTGGCCAGCATCCGGGTCAGCAGCGACTATTGGGGCAACCTGCAGCTGAACTCCTGGCAGCAGCAGGGGCAGCAAGGGCAGCAGGAGCAGCAGGGGCAGCAGCAGGCACAAGACGACCCTATGGGTGGTGATCCCATTGCCTGTGCCGCCCTCAAACAGCTCCACCCTCCACCTGGCCAGGACACCACGGGAGAGCAGGGCCATGTGGAGCTGACGAGCTCATGGCTGTGGCCAGTGCAGCAGGAATGCCAGGTGTGTGGGGGGAGGAGCAGGCAGGCAGGCAGGCAGGCAGGCAGGCAGGCCCGCTCACCAACCCACCTGCCCATCCGCTCGCTCAACCGCCTGCCCGCACGCTTACCTGCCTGTCCAAACGCCTGCCTGCCTACCTGCCTGCCTGCCTGCCTGCCTGCCTGCCTGCCTGCCTGCCTGCCTGCCTGGCCCTGCAGGCTGCCTTCCAGCTGGCCGCCTCCCGCAGAAAGCAGCAGCCACCCCCAGGCCCAGCCCCCGCCACCCCCCCACCCCACCCATCCCCCAGGCCTCTGCTGCCCCCCACCGCCCACTACCGCCAGCAGCACCCCCCAGCAGGCCTCACCAAGCCCCTTACCCAGCAGCTGCTGCTGTCCATTACCGCCCACTCCCTCTCCCAGCCACCCCAACCCACACCCCTCATACATCCAGGCCCACTGCGTCACCCCCCCAGCACCTTAACGACCAGCACCATGAGACCTACAGGCACCACTGTCTGCAGCCCAGCCCAGCCCCCTCGGCCCCACCCCGCCGCCGCCCCTGCCCACCCCCCAGCCCCTGCCGGCGTGCCCCCAGCCCCCTGCAGCCCCCTGCTGGCCGTGACCCAGCTGGACCTAGGGCTGGAGCGGCTGGGCAGCCTGGCTGGCTTGTCCCTCTGGTGCCCTGCCCTGACCAGCCTCAGCGCCGCCAGCAACCAGCTGAGCAGCGTGGCGGGGCTGGCAGGTCTGGCTAGGCTCACCCACCTGGACCTGAAGGACAACCGGCTGGACTGCCTCGACGGCCTGGGCCCCCTACCCAGCCTGCGCCGCCTGGTGCTGGATGCAAACAGCCTGGCTGACTGGCAGCCGGCAGGGCTGGGGGGCCTCCCTGCCCTCCATCACCTCAGCGTCAGGGGCAACCAGCTGACCAGCTTCCAATGCAGCGCAGCAGTCAGGGGGGCGGCAGATGCCGCCACTGCACAAGCAGCTGCACCCGCCACCGCTAAGCCCTCCAAGGCACAGCAGGATGTTCAAAACACCAGGGCTGGCAAGGGTGTCAGCAGCAGCAGCAGCAGCAGGAGGGGTGTGCAGGCTGCCCTGGCCCCCCCACCTGCCCTGCCCCTGCTGCCCTGTGCCGCTACCCTGACGGAACTGCATGCGGCTGGCAACCAGATCATCAGCCTGGATGGCCTGGCCCCCTGCACCGCCCTCACCCATCTGGACATCAGCCACAATCTGGTGCCGCACCTAGCAGGCCTGGCTGCTTGTGTGCTGCTGCGCCACCTCAACGCCGCCAACAACTGCCTGACGGCATGGCCGGCTGCTGAGCTGGCTCCCATGCTCCACCTGCGTCACCTCAACCTCAACGCCAACGCCATCACCTCCCTGCTCCCTCCAGCTGCTGACATGCACCCACAGCACAGGGACATTAGCACACAGCCACCCCCCTCACACTACCCAGCAGCAGCAGGAGGAGGAGCAGCAGGAGGAAGCAGCCACCCCTTTGCTTCACCCAGCCCGCCCGGCTGCTTCCGCCCGCCCCACTCCCCCCCTGGCTCCAGCCCCTGCCTGCCCCTGCCCTCTCAGCTCCCCATCCTGCTGCTGCCTCCCTGCTTAGCGGAGCTGCTGCTGCAGGACAACCGGCTGAGCCGCCTGCCGCTGCTGCAAGCTGCCCCCCGGCTGTCCACCCTGGACCTGTCCTTCAACAGCCTGGAGGAGCCCAGCTGCCTAGCCGCCCTGGCGCCCCTCACTGCCCTCTCCAGCCTGGCCCTCAATGACACACCCCTGGCGTCACACCCGGATTACACCCAGGCGGTGCAGGTAGGGGGCGCAGCAGGCAGTGTGGGTCAGGCGGGTCAGGTACCAGGCGCACTGCTGTCACCAGGGTGGGGCTGCTGAACCCAAGTACTTCCCGGCCTTCACTCACTGATGGGCACGGCAATGGCCAGGGGGGGTCACAGGCCACCAGGTGCAGGCTGGTCCTATAGAGCTTGCAGCCACGCCACTCTCACACCCTCACACACCTTTCATGACTCAACACCTCCAAACCCTGCCTGCCGCGTGTGTCATTATTCTTATCGAACATGCAGCCACGCGACAGGTCAGGTGCAATGCGCAATGCTGGCACCAGGGTTGTAGAGCTGCCTGTCCTGCTGTCCAACTACTACTGCTGCCTGGCCTTCATTCACTACCGGGTCTGCTAAAACCACAGGTCACCCTTACACCCATCAAACCAAACACCTCCGAACCCAGCCTGCCATGTGCTGCTGCTGT
>JASKMD010000012.1:2780247-2830247 GCA_030144725.1 Haematococcus lacustris | reverse complement strand
ATCAACAGGGAATAATCAACCTTTCATCATGAGAGCATGTTGCACCCGGCCTGCAGAACGATGTCGAACAATATGGCCATTGCTTAGCTACAGCTGACAGTGTGGTGCTGTGGGCTCCCCTGGCATTGTGCAGGCGGAGTACGACAAGCTGCGTAAGACCATCATTGACCTGGTGCTCGCCACAGACATGAAACAACAGTACGTGTTGCTACAACTGCTTCACCTCGGACATGCTTCCTGCTGCAAATGTGACCAGCATCTGTGCCATCAGCCTAGCAGCCGAGGAGTTGCTTCCCGCTTGGATTCCTTGTGCTAGCATGCCAGATATGGCCGATGGTATCCATCTCATCACTGCTTTCTCTCTGTCTTCATGTTGTAGCTTCTCAATCGTCTCCCACTTTACCACTGTACACCGCCTTGGGGTTGGCGGCAGCATGGCGCCTTCAATAGCGAGCCACAACCCTCGCAGGTGTGTGACCCTGGGCGCAAGGTCAAGCATAACACTGGTGTTAAGTGTTCAGTGACATTTAGACAGCAGCAACAGCGTGGGTTATCTTGAGAGGGCATGTGTTACTATACCACCCAGCACGCGCTGGAGATCATTGTGCACATGAGCATGCCAGTGTGGTATGTGCTGTCTGCTTAATAAATCTACAGCAGCACTTCATCAGCAGCATCATGAGAGGAGTTGCTCTGCTGTCTCCTTGCTCTGCAGGTCCATCAGCAATGCCTCCTCCGCCAACAACTCGCTCTATGGAGGCGTTGGCAGCGGGTTGGATGACGAAGACACGCGGATTGTTGTCCCGCTTGATGAGACAGAGCGGCTCATCAGCCTGCAGCTGGCCCTGAAATGCTCCGACCTCGGGGTGAGATACAGCACCACACAACCCCATATGCGGGCCAACTCCCATGCTCATTCCCTTGCAGCAGTGCACACTTGCCCCAACTCCTAACGTACAGCTCCAGTAGCCCTGCTTGCTGCCTGCTTGCAGCATGTGGCGGCAGCACTCCCAGTGCACCTGAAGTGGGTGGCTGGACTGGAAGAGGTGCGATGCTCTCCGCTAGTGGCAGTCACATGTGGGGATTCACTGCAACAGCATGGTGGGAGCAAGTCACACACAGGGTTGTGAGTTACAAGAAGCAGGGGTGGCTGTGGTATCACAATGGAAGCACAGAGGGAATCACATTGCTCTGGTCCGCCTGACCCTCCCTGCAGGAGTTCTTCAGGCAAGGCGATGCTGAGCGAGCGGCTGGGCTGCCCATGTCGCCACTGTTCGACCGCAGCAAGCAGGGTATCAGCAAGTCTCAGGTGTGCAGGCGACTGGCATTGACACCAACAGCTCACGCTACTGTGTAGTGCTTTTTTTGTCATTGCTTTTTGCACCATTTGCGCCGGCGGATGCAATTCTGTCGCTCTCGCGCCCTATCACAATAGTGTGGGCCAGCATGCTGCATCTATGTGCACAAGCAAAGGTTCAGCGGTTGGAGTGATTTGGAAGGGCTGTTGGCTGCAGGTTGGCTTCTTTGACATTGTCGTGATCCCGCTGTACCACTCCCTGTCCCGGGTCTTCACGGGTACCAAGCCCTTGCTGACCTTCGTCATGCGCAACTACAAGGTCTGGAATGAGCGGCAGGGTCTGGACGATTGCCCCAAGTAATGCCCAGGGCCCAGAGGGACTTGCACACTGAGAGGAGCCAAGAAAAGTAGAGGAAGCAGCAGCAGGCCAAGGTGAACTTGTGCAAGGCCATTTTGACACACAGCTGGCTGGCTGGCCTAGGCCATGGGGATGCCCAAGGCCTTGCACAAGTTCATTCATCCATGGAGTGGGACGCACCTCGCCACCCTGACGTTGTCTGGGAACCCAGTTATGAGCGCACGACATAGCTTAGCACATCACTTGCATGAACCATAAACGTCATCAGTGCATGCTTAGCCAAATCTATGCTTTGTCAGCCAGAGTGGATGCCAGATGGCAGTTAGCAGCAAATGTGCTGCACTTTGCCACACATCACCAGCAACACTTTCAGTGGGTGCATGTCAGCCACCGCAAGTTGGGCCATGTACAGGGGAGCTGTTTGTCAATGAGCAGCACCTGGAGCAGGGCACCACAGGGCACCATCGACGTGGACAGGGCACCACTGAGGGGCGTCAGCTGCATGTGGGTGCCAAGTACCCAGGGACAGGCTATTCTGGCTGAATTAGCCATGCTGGTTCTCACTGGAGGACTGGAGGACGGAGCGCGTGCCACACCTGTTTCGTAGCTGCCACATACAGCTGCTCAGCGCAAGCGCTGACACATGAGACATTATAAGATAGCCCATTAGCGCCAAACCGGCGCATTAGGTTTTTCCACTCACATGCTGAACACCCTCCTTGCCTCTCTTCTCAGTTATCCTTCCTTGCCTGAGGTAAGCAGTGCATTGGCAATCAAAGATGAGATAGTAGTCCCTAGTGAGGGAGGAGGTGCTGGACACCCTCACGCCCATTGCTGACTCGTGGTGGCTTACCCTTAGCCAATAACACGGGAGAGATTGCATGCCCTTGTGAAGCCCAACCTGTTTTAAGTATATTTGCATTCACGTAGCGCGCGGCCCATCCCATCCTTGAGGATACATGGACACCTGGTACCTGCAATGCATTGGCATGCAATACGGCCTCCGACCCCGCCGACCGAATAAAGGCATCCTCTGACCACGCCACCGACCTCGCCGACCTACTCTTCTTTTGGGATTTTGCTGTCAGCGGTCCAGCCTTCACCCCTGCGTGCTCGTGTCGTGTTGTCGCGGTGGCAGTTTAACGACCTCTCTCCCTCGGTCAGGTTATCCCGCCAACGCTTGGTCATGTCGCGTTTGTTCTGGCCACAAGCTTGGCACCGCGCCAATCCGGGCTCGGGTGCAATAAGGTGGCATAAAGCACACAAATTTGCCGCCTTGTCCTCGGCCAATTGCAATGCTCGGCGATTGCGATTGCAAGTGTTAACCTTCTCCTTACAGGATGGGCATGCGGACGCTGCCCCCTTGCATTGCGAGCACCTCCCCATTATGACCCTGTCATTTTAAGATCCATATAATATCTGGTTGCATGATTTCAACCAATTTAGTTTCTGAAGCCAGTAGATGAGAGTAGCCAAGTACATAGGCGCAGGTATACACCTGTGTGCTTGCCACACCCCTACTAGTACTCGTCCCCGTTGTGTTCATGGCCGGCTAGACTATAGCCTGCAGGTCGCCTCAGCGGACAACACGCTGGACCGCCCGTGCCAAAAATAAACCATTGTCAAGCTACAAACAGTATTGGAAAGTGGTTGCAGCCAGTTGGTGCAAGTGCTAGCAGCTGCTGGTCACGATGAGGTGTAGCAGGCAGCACTTACTGCACACAGCTGCTGGTGCAGGGGCCAGGGCTGACCCGGGGCATATCAGTGGAGGAGAGCTCATACTCCCTCCCTGATGGCAGCATGTCAGGGGTAGTGGCTCATGCCAAGCTGCAGCAGTTGACGCATTTTGATGCAGGGGTGTTCCTCAACAAAGCAGTCTTTGACCAGCTGGCCAGTGATAGGTGGCTTACACCGCTTAAGCCGTCAGCCGTTAGGCTGCTTGGCCGCCCTCCCCCTCTAAGGGTTCGGGACTTCCTGTAACGCACTTCAAAGTAAGGTGCACAAACAAAGGTGCACATGGGCTCAACATGAAGTCATGCAAGTTCTCATTACTGTCCTGAGAAGTCATGGCAAACTCCGCTTGCTGCCTGTTGGGACTCGTGGCAGTGCACTCAAAGATAAATGCATGGCGTCATCCACTACCCCCTCTGTGCATCTTGTTCATGTGCGATCAATGAAAGTAATCCCCTCAACTCGAACCTTCTCCACCCCCAAACCGCTGTTGCCTAACCTGAACCTAGTCAAGCTCGTGCGAACATCTGTTATGAGCTGTCTGTTCACCAGGTGTGGTGCCATGTGCTTGATGCCAATGCCGTCCCGATGCTTGAACCACGCAGCATACGAGCATCTCTCCCGATGCACCGTCTCAGGCAGTCTAGGGTCTCCCTCAAACTCAACCCAACGCCTCCCCCACCTCTCGAGCCACTTGACTTCCATAGCCTTGGTGCCTAGGACCATGTCCGGGCTCAAGGTGAACTCACCCCCCATCAGCTCTCTGGCGGCAAGCTGGAACTGAGCACTTCAGCTGGCCTGACACCTCCTGCCTAACTCCACATGTGCCTTGATGACCCTCATTAGCAGGTCGCTGTGGGATAGTTTGGCAGTGTTCCAGAACTTGCATGCAGCCCTAAGCCAGTAAAGCTGGAGGGGCAGCTGCCCCAACTCATGCAGCACCATCAGGCCTGACACTGAGCTACGTACCCTGGCAGCAAACCTGAGACAGTGAGCTGGCAGCCTTCATGCACGAGCAGATGCGGGCCAGCCTGCCTGAGGCTGAGGCGTGGCGGCAGCTGCTGCAGGCAGGTGGTGGGCACTGTGCAGGCCAGGTGGAGGCACCAGCTGCAGCCACACCAGCAGCTCAGCAGTAGCAGGCAGTCAGCTTGTCAGCTGGGCAGCAGGCAAGGCAGCAGGGCGCACTGCCCTGATAGCTGCACAGGCCAAGAGTTACAGCGGGCAGCCCAGGCAACAGGGCTGCTGCCCCGCCCAGTGCGGCCAACGGTGTGAGTCATGGGTAGATGTTGCAGTAGCTGGAGATAGTAGGGGCAGCTGCAGCTGGGTGGCTGAGGTGCTGGTCTGGCCTGGTCTGGCCTGGACATGTTGCTGTGCTTGGCTGCGTGTTGTGCTGCTGGCCTAGGCTAGAGAGGGAGGGGAGGAAGCAGCCAGCCACTAGGCTGGGATTGGCTGGAGGCTGTGGTGGCAGCCAGCAGCAGGCAGGGCAGAGGTCAGGCCTGATCAGGGCAGGGTTTGGTAGCAGTTGCGGCATCTAGGGCAGCTGGGGCTGAGTGTGGATGTTATCAGAGTGACCTGTTGGCCAGGCTGGGTGTTTTGGGTGGCAGGCACGATGCCCTGCACCGTGTGCAACGGGCAGGCCAGCAGCCAGCCCCAGGTAGTGCCCCTGACTGCTGCCACGGGCTCCTCCAGCCTGGCTGATGCAGTGTGGCTGAACCACTAAGGCTAGGGCAGCAGCAAGGGTGGTAGGTGTGGCAGGGCGGTGCAGTGCTGGTCTGTGCGGAGGCCCTGGCAGTCAAACAAAACTCATTCAACAAGGAACAACATGCTTGACTGTGGGTGATCTCACTCAGCTGCTACAAACAAGTTGCAGCAACCTCGGTCGCACCCTTGATGACTACAAACCCCACTCCGATGGCACGTTCCGAGGCTAATCCCCCATGACCATTGGGCGTTAGTAGCTTTGGCTATGGTCATGATATTGTTGGTGGGTTTGCATAATGTAAGCAGGTGGCATGTCAGCAATGGCCTGGCTGTGCATGTTTTTCCACCAGCACAGTCTGCTAACAAATGATTACGCTGTGAATGGATGATTAAGCTGTGTGCGTGCGGTAGTCGTTTGCCACAGTCCTCGATGTGGTGTAGCTTTGTTGCAGTGCATCAGCAGGGCAACCACACCAGCAACACCGTGTGCAAGTGAGCCACTGTGGTTGAGTGTTGCTTCAGTCTTTTAGAACCCTGTATACTAATGCGGCAGCTGCAGCGACATGGTGCACATGGAATTGCCGCACTGGCAGTGGAAGGTCAATTGGGAAGGCTCTAGGTTTTGGTGGTCGTTTGCTACAGTCTTAGAAGTGTGGTAGTCTTTTGCTACAGTCCTATAGATGGTGTAGCTCAGGTGTGGTGCAGCAGCAGTGTGAGCACACAAGCAAGACAAGGCACAAGTGAGCCGCTGTGGATGACTGCTGCTCCACAGTATATTGCAACCTGCTGCACAGCTCAGTGCGCAGCCTGACAGCAGGGGTGGCCAAGACAGACCCAATAGCTTTTGAACCCCAGCACCTGACCAACCTGCTGTATACCAGGAGCATGTTCCTTGCCCTGTCCATCCACCAGGCAGCATGGCAGCAGCACTGTGGAGGGAGTGGGACAGGGCGAGGGGCAGTGGGGCGAGATAAATCTCAGACAGCTGGACGCAGCGAGTCAGTGGCTGCATGCCTGTACTAGGGCCCAATCATCACTGTACAGGGACCCGTTGCCTGGCCTGCTGAACTCCCCTAACCCATGCACCATCCCCAACATTTACATTTGACTCACCATTTGTCAAGAGGGCTGCAGGCACAACCCCTGTTTGACCTCCACCTCGTAGCCAATCCTACCGACCATAAACCACACAGCGGTTGGACAACAGCACCTCGGCCACGGGCACCCCTCTTCACACCACCAACGTCAGTACAATTGGTCACTGACGTTCCCCTGCCTGACCCTCCCAACCGCTACCATCTTTTCTGTTTGCATCACCACAACCCTAAACAACCATTCATGGGTGGGCGGGCAAGCGGGAGGGAGAGGGGGGTGTTTGCATAGGTCTGCATGGGATGTGACCAGACAAATAGCACGCCAGTGTGGGCATGCACACAGCCAGGTTGCTCCACATGCACCTGCTACTCATTCACACCTAGCATTGACAGGGTCACAGGCGGTGCCCTCTTGGGGAATGCTAGGCCCGGGCTGGTGTTGGGGGGCAGGTCCGCTATGAGAACGGAAGACGGTTGCCCGGGGCCACGTTGAATTGGCGTGGGGACTCTGGGTGCGGGAGGTGGGAGTGCTTTCGGCACTGGAGGGTTTGGGGTTGCTGTATTTGGTGCTGCAGCTGGCACTTGCGTGATCACCCGGACAGGAGGCGACGCCTTGGGGGCTGGCGCCTTGGCTACCGAGCCAGCACCAGTTGCGCCTGCGCAAGTCATCCGTCGCGCGCAACAGCAGGTCAATCACCAAGGTTGTCATTCACGCATGGAAGGCAGTACAGTTGGTTCCGCTCTGCCGGGGCCGGGCTACGACAGGCAATGCAACGGCCATACGTGAAAGGCTCCACGCACCATCTTGTCGCAACAGGTGCCGGCGCCAATTGTGCCAAGTGACTAGCGGGAAATGGGGAGACGCGGGTGACGCGGAGTCCGCAGCTGCGTGAACGAGGGTCGATGCCGTCTGCGGCGAACCAGCGTTCAGGTTGACCAGCAAATGCGCTGTAAAGGAAAACAATAAAACGGAGTTGATTAGAAGCGGACCCATCTCCTTTGCGTCCTCTGCTCTTGCGAAGGGTTGGCGGTGGTGTGCAGGGACAGTGCGTAAGGATACACTGGTCGTGTTGGTGCGTGGGGTACGCAGAGCAGTTTGATTGCATGCTCTACGAAAAAAGCAAATGCCCAACAGTTGTCCGTTAAATTGGGGAGATGAAGTGTCATCGGATGGTAGAGGTGGCGCATTTCCGCCTAGCAGCCCGCCAAGTCTGTGCTGAGCTGGGGGAGGGGGAGGGGGGTTGAGCGCATTACTGCACTGCATTCATCAGGTCCATTACTGCACGGTCATATCTTCAAGATTTCTCGGGCGCGCCTTACAACCATGGAGTCGAGGCCAGCGTCAGGTGTGTCACTGTCATTCAAACAAAACTCATTCAACAAGGAACAACATGCTTGACTGTGGGTAATCTCACTCAGCTACTACAATCAACTTGCAGCAACCTTGGTCGCACCCTTGATGACTGCAAACCCCACACCGGTGGCACGTTCTGGGGCTAATCCCCCATGACCACTGGGCACCTCATCAAAACTAACAGCATTGTAGTCTCCCCAATGCGCTGGAAGTTGAGGCACCCGTTGGTGTCCCGGTCCAGCCACCTGCCCCATGGGGGGGCCTGGGGTCGTGGGACTGGGTCAGGTGCAGCAAGGGGGGGCTAGTCCTGGGCAGGGGGAGGTGGCTGGGGGGCCTGGGCAGGGCGAGGGGGAGGGGGGTCCTGGGCAAGGAGGGCCTGGGCAAGGGCAGGGGGGTCCTGGGCAAGGGGGGCTGGGGGAGGGGGAGGAGGGTTGGGCGGCCACTCATGGCACCACTTCAGGCCCCGCACACACTCAGCGTGCCGCAGGCTCCAGGCTGGGCGCAACAGCCGGTGGTTGACCTGGCCTGCGGGCCTAGGCTGGTTAGGGCTAGGCCGGTCATTTGGCAGGTGCAGCTCACACAAGGCTGGCGGGCATGCACAGTTGAGCTGACACGGCTGGTGCGGAACTCGTCCACGATCACAAGCCTGTCAGGCCTGGGATCCGTGCTGGGCCTGCTGGGCTGCTCCACCACCTTGTGAAAACCCGCCCGCACCGCCCCCGCCTTCCACCCACCCTGGCTGAAGTTGCCCGCTCCCAGGAACACCGCGACTCCCCTCTCTTGGTGGTAGTGCTGGCGTGACACCCACTTCATCCCATTCACCACCTGCATGTCAGGCCAGGTACCAGGTCAGGGTCAGGGTCAGGTTCAGGTCAGGTCAGGTCAGGTCAGGTCAGGTCAGGTCAGGTCAGGTCAGGTCAGGGTCAGGTCAGGTCAGGTCAGGTCAGGTCAGGTCAGGTCAGGTCAGGTCAGGTCAGGTCAGGTCAGGTCAGGTCAGGTCAGGTCAGGTCAGGTCAGGTCAGGTCAGGTCAGGTCAGGTCAGGTCAGGTCAGGTCAGGTCAGGTCAGGTCAGGTCAGGTCAGGTCAGGTCAGGTCAGGTCAGGTCAGGTCAGGTCAGGTCAGGTCAGGTCAGGTCAGGTCAGGTCAGGTCAGGTCAGGTCAGGTCAGGTCAGGTCAGGTCAGGTCAGGTCAGGTCAGGTCAGGTCAGGTCAGGTCAGGTCAGGTCAGGTCAGGTCAGGTCAGGTCAGGTCAGGTCAGGTCAGGTCAGGTCAGGTCAGGTCAGGTCAGGTCAGGTCAGGTCAGGTCAGGTCAGGTCAGGTCAGGTCAGGTCAGGTCAGGTCAGGTCAGGTCAGGTCAGGTCAGGTCAGGTCAGGTCAGGTCAGGTCAGGTCAGGTCAGGTCAGGTCAGGTCAGGTCAGGTCAGGTCAGGTCAGGTCAGGTCAGGTCAGGTCAGGTCAGGTCAGGTCAGGTCAGGTCAGGTCAGGTCAGGTCAGGTCAGGTCAGGTCAGGTCAGGTCAGGTCAGGTCAGGTCAGGTCAGGTCAGGTCAGGTCAGGTCAGGTCAGGTCAGGTCAGGTCAGGTCAGGTCAGGTCAGGTCAGGTCAGGTCAGGTCAGGTCAGGTCAGGTCAGGTCAGGTCAGGTCAGGTCAGGTCAGGTCAGGTCAGGTCAGGTCAGGTCAGGTCAGGTCAGGTCAGGTCAGGTCAGGTCAGGTCAGGTCAGGTCAGGTCAGGTCAGGTCAGGTCAGGTCAGGTCAGGTCAGGTCAGGTCAGGTCAGGTCAGGTCAGGTCAGGTCAGGTCAGGTCAGGTCAGGTCAGGTCAGGTCAGGTCAGGTCAGGTCAGGTCAGGTCAGGTCAGGTCAGGTCAGGTCAGGTCAGGTCAGGTCAGGTCAGGTCAGGTCAGGTCAGGTCAGGTCAGGTCAGGTCAGGTCAGGTCAGGTCAGGTCAGGTCAGGTCAGGTCAGGTCAGGTCAGGTCAGGTCAGGTCAGGTCAGGTCAGGTCAGGTCAGGTCAGGTCAGGTCAGGTCAGGTCAGGTCAGGTCAGGTCAGGTCAGGTCAGGTCAGGTCAGGTCAGGTCAGGTCAGGTCAGGTCAGGTCAGGTCAGGTCAGGTCAGGTCAGGTCAGGTCAGGTCAGGTCAGGTCAGGTCAGGTCAGGTCAGGTCAGGTCAGGTCAGGTCAGGTCAGGTCAGGTCAGGTCAGGTCAGGTCAGGTCAGGTCAGGTCAGGTCAGGTCAGGTCAGGTCAGGTCAGGTCAGGTCAGGTCAGGTCAGGTCAGGTCAGGTCAGGTCAGGTCAGGTCAGGTCAGGTCAGGTCAGGTCAGGTCAGGTCAGGTCAGGTCAGGTCAGGTCAGGTCAGGTCAGGTCAGGTCAGGTCAGGTCAGGTCAGGTCAGGTCAGGTCAGGTCAGGTCAGGTCAGGTCAGGTCAGGTCAGGTCAGGTCAGGTCAGGTCAGGTCAGGTCAGGTCAGGTCAGGTCAGGTCAGGTCAGGTCAGGTCAGGTCAGGTCAGGTCAGGTCAGGTCAGGTCAGGTCAGGTCAGGTCAGGTCAGGTCAGGTCAGGTCAGGTCAGGTCAGGTCAGGTCAGGTCAGGTCAGGTCAGGTCAGGTCAGGTCAGGTCAGGTCAGGTCAGGTCAGGTCAGGTCAGGTCAGGTCAGGTCAGGTCAGGTCAGGTCAGGTCAGGTCAGGTCAGGTCAGGTCAGGTCAGGTCAGGTCAGGTCAGGTCAGGTCAGGTCAGGTCAGGTCAGGTCAGGTCAGGTCATACCTTCTTGCAGAAACCCTCAATGACACGCTCCTGGGCATGGTGCAGCGCCAACCGCTGCCTGCGCCAGCGTGGCTTGAGGTACTACTCCTACAGCGGGTCCCAGGTGGCCTTGAGGGCCAGGATGTGGGCATGGAGGCCATCCAGGGTGGTGCCAGCTGGGGTGGCATCTGCCAGCTGCTGCAACTGTGGCTGGATGGCAGCTGACCAGCGGGCTGTGTCCTGCTTGGCTTTGGTAAGCCCGCTGTCATGCTTCAGCTGCCCCTTGGTCAGCTCCCACTCCCACTGCCTGAGCACCTGACCTGTGGCTGGGTCCCGCTTTGCATGTGCAGCCTTGATGGCCTGGGTGTCACTGTCAGACTGGGGTGGTGGATGGGGGGTTCAGCAAGGCCATGAAGAAGCAGTTTTCACAGCTGGTGCTAGGCCGGCTTGACTACAGCCAGCCAGACCAGGAACACCAGTGGCGTTTGCCAGCCAACAGCGTGCTGCGGCAGCCTAGGTGGAAGGAAGAGGTAGTCATGGACAGGAGGCTGCTGGGGCTGCAGGCCAGTTGGAAGGAGGGAGTAGACTCTATAGGGAAGGGGGGAGCAGGCAGGCTGCCCGTAGCGATGAGGGTGTGCTACGTTCTGTTCGTGGACCGCAGCCTAGAGGCCTGGCAGACAGCCCCCCATACCGCACCCCATGGCAACAGTCACCGCCCTCGCACTTGCCCGCGCCCCTTCACCATGCTCCCCATGGTGGGGGTGCGGGCCGGGCACTTTGTCATTGATGACAGGGTACTGCGTGGTGCCATCAGGTGCCGCTCAACCCCCCTCTCCCTCCCCCAGCTCAGCACCCACCTGCCCAGGACCCCCCACCCCCTCCCCCAACCCAGGCCCCACCCCCTCCCCCTGCCCAGGAGCCCCCTCCCCCTGCCCAGCCCCCACCTGGCCCAGTCCTACCACCTCAGGGCCCCCATGGGGCAGGTGGCTGGACCGGGACACCAACGGGTGCCTCAACTTCCAGCGCATTGGGGAGAGCATGCAGCGCCCCCTGGAGCTGTGCAACTGAAAGGACAGGGTGGCTCTGCCCACCGTTGGCAAGGAGTACCAGCAGCGCTACAAACGGGACAATGACCGGCTGCCCAAGGTCAGGCAGAGGTTGCACCGGGCAGCAGAGCACCGGCGGGGCGTTGATGGTCGGGCCCGCAACAATGC
This sequence comes from Haematococcus lacustris, assembly GCA_030144725.1. Taxonomy (NCBI): domain Eukaryota; kingdom Viridiplantae; phylum Chlorophyta; class Chlorophyceae; order Chlamydomonadales; family Haematococcaceae; genus Haematococcus; species Haematococcus lacustris. The sequence continues at coordinate 2,818,770 of JASKMD010000012.1, read as the reverse complement.
ATAGGGCCTAGTAGCTTACACAGGCTGTCAGCCTCACAAGCATTAAGCTGTTAGTTTTGATGGGATGCTTAGTGGTCTGTTGGGCAATTGCCACCGGTGTGGGGTTTGCAGTCATCAAGGGTGCGAGCGAGGATGCTTCAACTTGTTTGGAGTAGCTGAATGAGATTAACCCACAGTCAAACATGTTGTTCCATGCTGAACGAGTTTTGTTTGCCTGGAAGACGTCATTCAGTCCCCAATGGTTTGGCCCAATGGTTTGGTAGGGAACGTGCCATCGGGGTGAGGTTGTAGTCATTTGGGGTGCGACAATTGAAGCTACAGATGAATTGTACCCGTTAGAGATTACCTACAGCCACAGCCCCGTTCTATGTTGCATCAGGACAATTGTTCTGGAAGATGGCCTGTACAACACCGAGACGATGTCTTGTAACTCCAGGGGGACCCATACACCATATCCATCTAAACGTCAGAGGCAGAACAATACCCTCATCAAGCATGCCTCGTTCATTACACGTCATCATACAGCTTGCGCACATGTTCTATCCCCGAGGGCACGGTTCATTACACGTCATCATACAGACCAACAAAACTTATTCAACAAGCATGCCAAGATGTCCCATTTTGACACACAGCTGGCTGGCTGGCTGGTTGGTTGGCTGGCTGGCTGATTGGGGCTGATTGAGGAAGTGTTGCATGTAGGGACTTGTTGGGCTATGACATCCTTCACGGCATTGCGGTCATTGGTTGAAACTATGCCGGAATTGCCTGCATTTTTACCTTTAGCTGAAACCAAGGCACAACACTACTGTGACCATTGTTAACACCCCTTATCAATCTCATAGCTTGCTTTTACGTCCGTGCCCCTTAGCACCACACAGTGTGTGATGTGATGTGATCCCCTGCCACTGTGCACTCGCTGCATGCATGGTGGTCCAGCCAATTCTATTGCGTACCTTATGCCCAAACGATCTTGAAGGTATAGTTTCAGCCCAGATGTCGCCCTGGCTAGACCGGGGGCCGGGTTTGCAGCACCCCTGCATGGTCGCGGTCGGGTCCACGGTTGGTGAGCCACACGCACTCATTGTTGCAGCTACGCAACGGAGCAAGTGCGAGCTGTCCTTACTCGCAGCTAACCCAGCAGGACGGCCGACGACATGTGTTCGGGGAAAGTTTGCGACTCGAGCAACGAACGATACGGGGCAACACACAGCAATTTCGGCCTTGCAGCTATGACGAAAACAAGCTTGGCATTAAGGTGTCGACTTTGGCGGGCGCAAGGAATAAACGGGGGACAGTCCTGACTGGACCTCTACATCAAGCGGGTGCAAAAATCGCGGCACGAGGTGGCCTGGTTTGTCCATGCTGGCCCATTTGTATATTTTCTCAGGTTGTGACACAGCTGAATTGGGGATGTCCAAGGCCTTGCACAAGTTCATTCATCCATGGATTAGGACGCACCTCGCCACCCTGCTCGCTGTCTGGGGACATAGCTTAGCACATCACTTGCATGAACCTTTAACGTCATCAGTGCATGCTTAGCCTAATATATGCTTTGTCAGCCAGAATGGTTGCACCAGCAACACTTTCAGCAGTGGGTGCAGGTCAGTCACACGTCATCATACAGCTTGCGCACATGTTCTATCCCCGAGGGCAACAACGTGACCGGGCAGCTGCCATGCTCCTGAACCCATGCGAACACACAAGGGTAGCAAAACACATAGCCGGAGGTGGCCATTTGAGCGGGGTTCACGCACGGTCGGCGGCACACTGGGCAGGTGGCAGGGTCTAGGGGTAGACCTACACCCCGCAGGCTGGGCTGCTGAGGCGGGGGCGGGGACGGGGGGGCCAGGCTCTTTCCTGCTGCCAGCCGCTCCTCTGCTGACGTGAACCACCACTCCAGGGCCTGGGACGGCAGACGGGCAGCAGCAGAGTTGTGTGCCAGCCTGTGTCCACGTCAGCAGTGTAATGGTGGTGGAAGCACCTGACTTTGGAAGCACCTGACATGTCGTGCTGGAACAGCAGCAGCTTTTGATGACAAGATTGGGGCAGCATGGACACCAGCATATGGCTGCATGGACAACGGGTATAAGGGGTATAAGGGGAGCAGGCATGGCACATAACCGGCACATGGTAGACCAGAAATGTCAGGCGCATGGCATGCCCGCTTTCAGTGAACATGACTCATGATGAGGCTTTGAGGATATGTGTGTTGCCAGGCCTTGCAGCCTTGCAACAACGCTTGTGGGCAAATGCCATGTAGCGTTTCAGATGACGCTAAGCTCAGGCCCTGGCACTTCTGCTGCTGCTGTCGGTGCCACCGCTATTGAAGTGCTGCTGATCGTATCAGCCTGCTGCTGCACCACCCTGGTCCCACCTTGAAGCCAAACACTGCCATGATGAGAGCATTGCGGTAGTGGTCAGACACGCCGTAAGCTGCTCGCAATGCTCCTCGCTGCACGATGCCGATGGCAGCAGGACTGCCAGGCCGGTGAGTGGCAGCCAAGGTTGCCTTGCGGGCTGCCTGCTTGCGCTGTTCCATACTGGACTGCGCACGGCCACAAACAATGCAAGCATGCAAGTGTGGGGGTGGCTCAAGTAGCAGGTGTTCAGAGTCGGTAGATGAGTTTGCCACAGATCAATGGTGCATGAACTACAGCCCATATTGGGGTATCAGGCATGGAGCACATGCCGGCACCAGGGTTATTTTTCTTAGGGGCTGTTGTGCTGGGACACTGGATGCAGGGCAACTTCTAGGCACTGCCTTCCAGCCCGGCCTGCTATGGGGCTGCAGAGCCCCTGAGCGCCACATTATAGGGTGTCGAACCCTGGCCCAAGAAACACTGTGCAGCATGTGACACCAGAAGAAGGTTGTGGCAAGAGGTGTGTGGGCAGAGGCATGCAGCAGCTTGGGAGGGCAACCACCCACCACCAAGCGCAAGCATGTGGTTGGGAGCTCACAAGTGACCCATGCATGTGGTTGGGAGCTCACAAGTGCAGCCCACACTGACCAGCTGGCCGCCCACCATGTTGGAGGCTGGCACTGGTATCAGCTCAGCATGTCCCTGACACTCACCATGTCGCTAGCTGATACCCTGGCCAACTGCAGGCCCAGAGCATGCAGCACTGGGCGGTGCGCTGGGCACGCTGACAGCAGGTATGCCAGGTGGTAGCCAAAGGTCAGCAGCTCGATGCCGGCATGGCATAGCGGGTAGCTGGCCACAAAGCACCGCAGAGCCATCGACCGCAGCCTCAGGAAAAGGCCCTGCAACCAGTGGCAGCAGCGGCAGCAGCAGCAGCAGCAGTGACAGCAATAGGAGAGCTGTGCCAGGTTGTGGAGGTTGCTGCCTTGGGGGGCTCAGCTGCACGGTGTGGTGGTAAGATGTGATGAGGAGAAGAGTGGATGGATCACAACACCATTGCTGTGGGTAACACTATTCAGCCACCCTCTGCTCAGCGAGGTGGGCTGTTTCGAAGCTGGCAAGCAAAACCAAGCAAACAAGGCTGGCAGTCAGAGCATTCCTACATGCAACCCCACTGCACAAGTGAGAGGATGGTGTGGATGTCATGGTGCGAACGTCATGGTAACATTGCCATACTTGCATAGCGGCCGACCCTACTGCTCCTGGCCCCTGCAGACGACACTCAGTGCATCTGAGCACCCATTGTTGACGAGAGGTGGCTGCCTGCCTGCCTGGCCTCTGATACTCTTGGGGTCACAGCAGCAATGGCCCTGACAACATAGCGTATCTCTGCCTAGTGCCTGTTGCCCACCTCTGGTGTGCGGGCAGGACGACTCTGAGCACGCTGCAGTGCAAGGCCCAGCATGCCCTGGCTGCTCCCTAGGCGGTGCAGACGATCACACTTAGTTCGAAGGTAGGGGAGCACCACCTGCACGCAGCAAGTCATGCCGGCAGTTGAGTGCTTCTCCCCTCTTCTTCAATTTGCCAGGGTCAGCAAGGCAGCAGCAGGCAGCAGGGGCCAGACACTTGCCCGGGGTCAGGAAGGAAGCACAGTGGTGAACAGCAGTGCTGCTTGCAACGTTCAACACGTCAGGCAGGCTTGCCGTGCCCCAAGTGTGCCACAAGGCGGTGCAAGGGTTGCACGGAGCAGGTAGGTGCAGGAGCAGGCAGTTGGCCAGTGATACTGACAGTAGATGATGGTGTTGAGTCAGCGCATCATGCACAGTAGCTCAGCCTGCACCCAGTGGTGTGGTGCACCAGGGCTGGGCTTGATGGGGTGACCTCTGGTTGTGGCAGGGCTCGCAAGCCTACCTCTACAGCACCGCAGCCAGCACCAAAGCCATTGTGATGAGCAGGTAAACCGTGACTGCAACTCAGCATCCTACATCCAGTGCAAGGGTGGCAGCAGTGGCGCCCGCTGCAGCTGTGTTGCTGGCCTGAGCAGCTGTACTGCCGCACAAGGGCAATGGCTGAAGCCACTAGACTTGGAGCTGGACCAGAAGGACATGAACTAGACCTGTACTACGGCCACAAACAGCTACTAGACCACCCGCCTGAGGCCCGTTAGCATGTAGAACGGTAGTGTGTTGTAGTGTGTATAGTGTGGCAAAACTAAAGCCACAGCAGCCCATGCTCTAGAACATGTCTTAATGTGTCAACACAAGACTTTTACTTCCCCCATGAGTATTCAGGCAGTACCCTAAGCACACAAAAGAGACACTGCCACCAAGCAAGGGGTCTTCAGACCAATGGAGGTACGTGCGAGGCACCTGCTGGCTGATGGCAACACACCTGCAGTGCCAGCTCAAGGGCCCTGGATGGGCGCTGACTGGCATTTTCAATGCCATTGATGGGCTTGCGTCTAAGGCCATACAGGCTCTCCGCAAAGGTGGCATGCACCGTGCTAAGGCTGTGCCAGTCGACAACCAGCATCAAGGTCGCCAGCACCTCGTCCTCGTAGGTCAACAGGCGGTGCAGCCATGAGCGGCGCTGTGATAACACCTGCACGACGTTTTAGCATCGATTGCAATCCAGGCCGCACGTGGTGGGCACACCCTCACCATGCTCACCGATAGCGCGTACACCAAAGCTGACTTGAGGCTGGGGACGAGGCGGTCGGCTGCTACCACTTCGAAATAGGTGGGCCGAGAGCTCTCGTCACCTCCAAGCTGCACGAAAGCCATTGCATCCTGTCCGGCAAGAGACTGGACTGCACGCCAGGTGAAACGCTCCCTCCACCTAAACAACAAAACAATATCCACCTAAAAACTTGGGACCAAACCTAATTCAGTCAATGTTATTGCAAGCCAGGTATGGCTGCTGGGCCTTGCCCAATAGCAATTTGGGCATGAAAACTGGCAGCACGCTCCATGGCAGCATGCACATGACTTGGTTCACGCAGCTCAACTTTAGATCAACCTTAAGCAGCCCCCTTGTCCCTCGCTAGGGCCTCCATTTGAGCCGGACCAGTAGTGGCCACTAGCAGCCACTAGCGGAAATATGCTAGTGACCAATTGTGGCCCGACTCAAACAGTGTTATTGGGCTGTGTGGAGTGAACCCAGTGCACATGGCACATTGAGCCGAAAGGTGGCCCTTTCAAGCAAATTGGATTTCCCGAGAGATTCATGGAGTGGTCATCATCACAGCAGCAACCATAAGGAGTGGTGCGACGTGGAGTTCGCAGCTTGATTGGGTGCTTATCCGGATCAACTAGGAATGTGGATTGCCACGTAAAGGCGGTGATGTCGGGCTGGACAAGTTCCAGGTAAGGCCCAGCTGTTGCATGTCAGTTGCTAAGATACTGTAGCGAGGACAAATACATGTGCATGCGCCCTCAAAACATGTGCATGCCCCCTCTTCAAACAGTGCACCTACGTGCCATAATAATCTACCCCCATCTGCATGTCCGTGTCCACCCATGGGTGCCCTCTTGACAGCTGCATACCCTGAGTCAATGGCACGTTCCTGAGCAAAGGGCAGCCTGTCAAACAAACAGCTGTATGCCCCTAAGGTAGAGTCAGCTGCACCCCCATTGCCACCTAAGTGTGGGCCTGGCCCACCATGCATCACTGGGAGTCGTCCGCTGGGCGCCACTGCCGGCTGGCCTAGGGTGCAATCTGCTCATCATCTTAAAGCCCTGATTGGGTCGGAGGGTCAGGGTAGGTCTGCTCGCTGTTGTCCTGTGCCTTGCCTTCGCCCTTGGTGGGCTGGGTGGGCTCAGCTGCCTGCTCAGCCTTGGTGCTCTGAGGCTGCTGCCGGTGTGGCTGCCTGGCTGCTGCTTGGGGCCTGTAGGGGCTTCCAGGGGTCCACTACCGGGCGCCACATCAGGCCTTGCAGCAGGCCCGCAGCACCGCATCAGCACCCCAACCTCCCCCAGAACAAGTGACGGAGCTCACAGTCGGCTAGGGACACGCACCTTCTCTGGGTCTGCAATGTCCCAGAATGCAGGGCTGCTGTACGCCATTTGTTCCATTTGTGCCATTGTAAGCCACTATACCGACCCGCCACTGTACCGACGCGCTCCGCTGCACTTCCCTGAAGCTTTCTCCGCTGCAGGTCTCAGGACAGCTGTCAGGACCTAACTAGCAGCTAAGGACGTGTCCTCAAATGCAACGGCTGTCAAGCTGTTGTCACTCGCTGTGTGGCTTATACAAGGTGGTCACCACTGTCAGGACTAGGATGGCGAGGCTGAGGGCCACTAGGAAGATGCCAGCCGCCCAGCTCTTGCCTGGGCTGTACACCAGACCCGTTTTCTTGATCCCTTTGTTTGCTGCAAGGCGTAGCAGTGGCTCATTGTATGCATGGGGGCTGCCGTTGTCCTGCAATGCAGCAAAGCATGCACACCGCCAATTGCCCGCCATGTGATCAGCACATCATCGCCTCCATCATGAGCCCTCAAGGCCCGACCCTTGGCCCTTTTGCCCCGACCCTCAGCCAGATGGCCCTAACCCTCAGCTGGTTGGCCTTGACCCTGAGCCACTTAGCCTAGGCCCTCAGCCAGTTGGCCCTGACTCTCATCCAGTAGACTTTGGCCCTCAGCTGGTTTGCCTCGACTCTAAGCCAGTTGGCCCCGACCCTTAGCCACTTGGCCCCAACCCTGACGCCGTAGGCCCCATCCAGTGGCCCCACAGCCTGACCTGGCTGATGAGGTCCAGCAGGTTGTTGCTGCGCTTCATGACCGCGGCATTGATGAGCATGAGTCCCGGCAGGAAGAAGATCATGAAGGAGGCTGTGGTGCCACCGATGAGGTGCAGGGCATCCCCCAGCGAGTGGACACTGCGGGCCACTGCCACGCTGCTGATCACAAACAGCACAGTGAACAGGTCATAGACCCATGACAGCGGCTGGGTGAAGCCCAGCAAGTGCAGTACATCATGGATGCCGGTCCGGGCGGGAAAGTGTGACAGGGGGTAGTGAGCGAGGACCACGAAGCCGATGAGGCCCTGGGCAACCTGGAGGGCAGGAGCAGGCGCCAGAGGGGGCAGCAGGGGTAGGCAGCAGGGCAGGTTCGATGGGGGGCACAGGGGCAAGCGCCAGGGTCGGGCACGAGGAGGGGCATGGGGGACTAGGGAGGTGCAGGAGAGCAGGCCCAGCAGGGCAGACAAGCATTTGACTGAGCAAATGAGCATTTGACTGAGCAAACAGGCATATGGGCGGGCAGGTAGGCAGTCAAGCAGGCAGTCACATGCACAAGGAGGTTGCTCGGGGAAATTATGTATTGGTCCCGGCTGCTTTAGGTATAGTTCGGATTTCAGATAACGCATCTCCCAGTAGTAGGGGAGTATGTGCTGAAGGACGTTGCTGGGGTCATGAGAGTGAGACAGCCATGATGTGATGCCCAGACCACTAATAGTGTGTGGGGGGCGACCCAACAGCTGCCTGACCCCAGCATGAGGTGCTGGCTGTGTGCATGTGCTCCGCCTCAGTGGGCAGTCAGGGCCATACAGGGTCAAGATAGCAGTGCCAGCGTAGGTCAATTGGACCACATGGCACTGCTGCCGCTGCTGCCGCTGCTGCCGCTGCTGCCGCTGCTGCCGCTGCTGCTGCCGCTGCTGCCGCTGCTGCCGCTGCTGCCGCTGCTGCCGCTGCTGCCGTTGCTGCTGCCGCCACTGCTGCTACCACCGCTGCTGCTGCGGCGGCGGCTGGTACTGAGGCTGCGGCTACTCGCCAAGATTAGGCAGCCTGGCCCCATGTTGGCAAGCGGTTAGGCCTGACCTGAGCATACACAGCGTCCTGGGGCAGGCTCTGTAGGATGTTGGAACCGACTGTGTGGGGATATCCTAGGTAGCCACTGATGCCCACACAGATGTAGCCAACCTGGATGACCAACATCGCCCCGATCTGCGGCAGCAGTTCCAAGTTCGCGAAAAGGCAGGCAGGAGCAGTTCAGTGGGCAGAGGCACATTTGTCGACGTGGCTGGCTACATACCACACACACAAGACACAAGATGTGTCGAAAACACAAGGGGGCAAGCGCAGGCAAAGGTTGGAAATTGGGCTGGAAAAGAGCTGGAAAGGCTGGACAGACAGGGATGGGAGGGGGCCAGGGTCGAGGCAGGGCTTGGAAGGGGCTCACGCAACAGATCGGATTTGGTGAGGTGAGGTCAGGTTTGGTGGGGCTTCATCACTTACGATCACGCCTAACATGTTGATCAGCTTGTGGGAGGCGGGCCGGGGTGCAAAGTTTGGCATGGTCCGGTAAGCACTGGGACTGTGGACAGGGCAGGCAACGTGCTAGCCAGTCACCAGCCAGGCAGGCAGGCAGGCAGCCAGCCAGTCACCAGGCAGCTAGCCAGCCACCTGGCACTGAGCTGCTTGGGCCCCCTGCCCTGCTCTCCCGGCTCTCCCTGCCTCGACATCTGTTGATGTTGCTGCTGCTGCTGCTGCACAGAGCACAGCTCCTGCTGCACTGCTACTACTGACTGACCAGGCATGCAATACATGTGAAGCTAGCAAAGCTGCCGGAGTGGGCTGCCGCATGGCAGCATAGCCCATGCTTGCGCTAAGTGGTAAGGTTTTGATGGCGGCAAGCGGTAAGGTGTATAAGGTGAGGGAGGGAGCATGCAGGCTACCTGGGGGGCAGGGAGGCAATGAGCAGGTCAGGCTCAGCAGTCAGCTCCCGGAAGATCGACACCACCTGTGGCCAGCAGCAGGCTCACCCACCCTCAGCCCCCACACCTCATTCCCTGGCTCACACCTTCTCCCCTCACATGTCACTCTCTGGCTCACACCCTCTCCCCTCACTCCTCACACCTCCCCCAGCCCAGTCCAGCCCATGGTGCCCAGCCCAGCGTGCCTTGCCACCTGCTGGCTGGCCCCTCTTGCTCTGCCCCTCTCAAGATCTGTTAGGAGCTGTTCAGACCAGCGGCCTTGGTCATAGCTGGCCTGCTGCAGACCCCCCTCTACTTGTGGCACCAAGAGCAGGCTGCATGGCGTGCTGCTGTACATCTACATAGGGTGCCACCAGGGGAGGCTTGAAGATCACGGGGCTGCCCCATGGCTTGTGCTCCTTCTGTGCGGGAATTGGGTGTCATCACTGTATGCAGCCTGGAAGCTGCTGCTGCTGCTGCTGCTGCTGCTGCTGCTGGTGATGAACATGCTGCTGCCGCTGATGATTATGATTATGATTATGCTGCTGCTGTTGGTGCTGGTGCTGGGCACCCACATTACTGTGGCAGTTGAAGCCAAAGGTGATGATAGGCACTGCATACAGGGTGCCCAGGTCCCACTTCCACCACACCACCCCTTCTAGGTGGTCAGGCCTCTGCAGCACCAGCCGGGTGCCCTGGTACATGACCACCCCTGCCGTAAACATGAAGCCAGCCACGGCAAGCGTGCTGAGGGACGACAGGTGGCCCAGCTTCCTGTGGTCAGAGGCAGAGGCGGGTGGGGCAGTTCTGGTGGGGCAGGGGTGGGTGAAGTGGGTGGGGCAGCACAGGGCAGGGGGGCGTGCTTGTGGCTCTCACCACCACCCTCATCACATGGCGTTTGCCAGGGGTGCTCCTGGCTGCATATGAGAAGGGAAACGGTTGTCTGGGTTGGCGTAGTCCATAGAAGTGGCAGCACAGCTAAGTGGCTAATGGCAGATGGCCTGGTGTGCTGGGTGGCAGAAGAGGTGGATGGCAGCAGCGGTGGTGGATGGCCTTGCATGCTGGGCACAGAGCCGCAGCGACTTAGGGCAGTGGAGGATGCATAGGGTAGGAGGGCATGGGTCAGAGTGGCAGAGGGCATGGTTGCAGCTCAAGGTGCAGCTCACAGTGTGGCAGCACGAGGCAATGCCAGCCACAGCACAGGGCCAAGGCCAAGGCCCAAGGCACCAGGCCCAGGCCCAGGGTTGCGTTCTTGGTACAGGAGCAGTGCTGGATACAGGCACAGCAGGAGCAGTGGTGGACACCACACTAGCCAGGCAGCAGCTGGCAGGCAGGAGGGGTCAGAGCATGAGGCAAGAAAGGTGGCGCTCCTGCAGCGGCAGCCAGGGGCGGAGGTGGCGGGGCGCGCACTTGAGCAAGCACAGGGGCAGCAGCAGGCCTAGACCCAGGCCGGTGATGATGACGTCACGCTGCACCAGCCAGTTGCTGGGGTCCAGGTACAGCTGGCCTAGGGAGCTGAAGGTGTCCCCCATGATGATCTGGGCAGCACAGAGTACCAACAGGGTACAGTCAAGGTACAGACGGGATGCAGACAAGGTACAGAACAGGGTGCAGACAAGGTGGGGACCAGTGAGTATGCTCTGTGTGCCTACTTGCCTGACATAGCCCAGGACAAGCCAGCTAACCGTGACACAGCCCAGGGAATCGCAGCTAACCGTGACATAGTCCAATTCAACCTAAACTCAAAAGCATATTTCAATAGGGCGATGTTCAAGACATGGTTGGTTTCTGTTGACGCTGTAGCAAAAGCACTGGTGCAGACGGCATACAGGTTTGAACTACACAAGGCACAACACGGGTGGGTAGCCACACACACACAGCAGCCGGACGCTGGCCTCCATTTGGGTCACACTACCGCTCACATTGGCTTTCGACACGCAGCAAGTGGAGTCATGAGCCAGGCGCTGTTTTGCCACCGTTTCCTTTGCAGCAGAGGGTTGTAGCAGAGGCTGGATGTACCCCGCACCCCTGTCCTCGCCCGCCCCACTACGCCCTGCGCGTCCCCACAAGCACCGCTCCCTACACCCTCCCCTGGCCAGCTTTCCCCGGGCCCCCACACCTACCAGGTACACCACACAGGCGCCGAACAGGTAGGTGACCTGTATGCCCGCCAGCAGCGCGGTGAGCTTGCGGCCTAGGGAGCGGCGCACCAGCTGGCCATAAGTGTCCGCCTTGTAGCGTTCTGCAAACTTGCTCTGCAGGCAGGAGTGTCACGCTGGGGGTCACACATGCCGGGGTAACACACTGGGGGTCACACATGCCAGGGTGTCACGCAGCCCATCAGGGACAGGGAAAAGGAGTGGTTGTGCGGCGTGACAGCAGCCCGCACAGCAGTCTCAAAGCCTGGGTTCACCCACCCCTAGCCCACCAAACCTACAATTGCTGATCAAGCTGCCAAGCCTAACGGGGCTGCCCAGGGTAAGGCAATGGGCACGGCTGCTACACAGCCCGCCCCTAAATCTCTACAGCCAGGCAGGTGGCTGCACCGGGACTGCAATGCAGCATTGCACATTCAGCACATAGTCTATCAGGCAGGCTCTGGAGCTGCATCTGAAGAGGAGCTGTTCTTGCCTAGGGCAGCCCAAGGGTACCTTGGCTCCGGCTATATGAGACACTGCACTACCACCCACACGAGACATATTGAGGCTGTGTCAACTTGCATTGCATAGCATTTCTGCCACGCCATGCTGGCTGATGTCCCTGACGGTGTCAGGCAGTGGCTGAAGGAGGTATGGCCTACAGTGTTGAGGGCGGTGTTGAGGGTGAAGTGGGTCATGAGGATGACTGGCAGTGCGTGAGATTACAGTCGGAGGACATATGGCTGAATGGCAGTGCGAGACAGGCAGCGGCAAGTCTGAGCACACATGCATAGCTCATGAGGTCTCACCCTGTTCATAAGGCAGGCACAGCAAGGTATGGGCAGCAAAGCGGGCTGCACTCTCACAAGTCACTGTGTATGTGCCTACACCTTCACAGTCTGCTGTGTCAAGATGGACCACACCCAGCAGCCATGCAAGCAGCTTGCACTTACCTATGCTTTCACATGCATGCATGCATGCATGCATGCATGCACTCACCAACACATACAGGGTGAAACCCTCTGCTGAGCCAATGGTGAGGCACAGCACAACTCCCCCAACCAGGCCTGCGGGAGAATGCCAGGTAGGGCGCGCATGGAGTGCACACATGAGGACAGCAAGCCTCAAGCATAGAAGCATGATGGTGTCATGGCAATCATGTGTGTGGGGTTTGTAGTCATCAAGGGTGCGACCGATGACGCTGTAGTGATGAGGTTGCAGCTGAGTGAGACTACCACAGGCAACACCTTGCTCATGTTGCAACTGGGGTAGTTCTACATAGCCTGCTTTGTTTGTTTTTGTGCAGAGCAACAGCAACGGGTAGTCTGGGCACGCTAGGGGTGTGGAGGCTGGATGGCACGTGCTGCAGAATGCTTGCTGTGAGGCTGTGTCAGCTGCTCATAGACAGCAGTGTGGGTGACATGCTTTCTATTGGTGCAGGCAGGTGCAACCTGGCAGGGAGCCTGCATTTCCTGAGCCAGGTCCTTGTGGCGCACGCCCTTGCTGTATGTATGAAGAGTCATGCAGGCACCCGCTGGTAACAGCCAAGGGCACTGCTGCAGCCTTGCCTGCATGTCTGAAGGCGTAGGGGAGAGAGAGTACTCCAGCTCCAATTGCACTGTTGCATAACGTGAACACTGAGCTGAGGGCATTCTGCCCCGACCCTATGGGTTCCAAGACTGGAGGTGCGTGGCTGCAGGGCAAGCAGCAACGAGGGGTCGAAGCATGAGAAAACCTCGCTACTGCCTGCTTGCATCAGCTGCATGGGACAAGTTCACTCGGCTCAACTCATTTGGTGCTGAAGGTACCACAAGCTTCGATGGCGCAGCAGCAGGGCGTCCGCCGAGAGCAGATGAGACTTGCACCAGCGCGCGTCGATCCGATCCGAAATCTACCTCGTGCGATTCCTGTTCGTGGAATGTCACGGGTTCGCTACTGTTCGCGATTGTTGGCGAGCTCCTCATATCGCACACGCACTGCTCAAGTCAATTTCCAAGTCAAAATGAACGGATGATTCAACTTGCAAAAAACAAAAACAAACAAGCACAAGCAGCCCCCTCATTCCTGATTAGTGCCTCCATTCGAGTCGGACCACCAGTGACCGCTAGCGGGACTACTCAAATGGTGTTAAAGGGTTGTGTGGAGTATACCCATGCACATGGACATGGCACATGAGTGCCTACCACCTACACCATTGCCTGACCGCGAGGGCTATGGTTTAAAGTTGGCATGACCTGCATGGGCTAATGTAAACTGATGACAACTCAAATGGGGGGGCACACATTATTGTGCCACAACAGGCTGCTGTTGCTGCTGCTGGGCCTTGGGTGGCCGGTCTCGCAGTCAGGCGGGGCGGGGCGGGGCGGGGCGGGGCGGGGCGGGGCGGGGCGGGGCGGGGCGGGGCGGGGCGGGGCGGGGCGGGGCGGGGCGGGGCGGGGCGGGGCGGGGCGGGGCGGGGCGGGGCGGGGCGGGGCGGGGCGGGGCGGGGCGGGGCGGGGCGGGGCGGGGCGGGGCGGGGCGGGGCGGGGCGGGGCGGGGCGGGGCGGGGCGGGGCGGGGCGGGGCGGGGCGGGGCGGGGCGGGGCGGGGCGGGGCGGGGCGGGGCGGGGCGGGGCGGGGCGGGGCGGGGCGGGGCGGGGCGGGGCGGGGCGGGGCGGGGCGGGGCGGGGCGGGGCGGGGCGGGGCGGGGCGGGGCGGGGCGGGGCGGGGCGGGGCGGGGCGGGGCGGGGCGGGGCGGGGCGGGGCGGGGCGGGGCGGGGCGGGGCGGGGCGGGGCGGGGCGGGGCGGGGCGGGGCGGGGGCGGGGGCGGGGCGGGGGCGGGGCGGGGGCGGGGCGGGGGCGGGGCGGGGGCGGGGCGGGGGCGGGGCGGGGGCGGGGCGGGGGCGGGGCGGGGGCGGGGCGGGGGCGGGGCGGGGGCGGGGCGGGGGCGGGGCGGGGGCGGGGCGGGGGCGGGGCGGGGGCGGGGCGGGGGCGGGGCGGGGGCGGGGCGGGGGCGGGGCGGGGGCGGGGCGGGGGCGGGGCGGGGGCGGGGCGGGGGCGGGGCGGGGGCGGGGCGGGGGCGGGGCGGGGGCGGGGCGGGGGCGGGGCGGGGGCGGGGCGGGGGCGGGGCGGGGGCGGGGCGGGGGCGGGGCGGGGGCGGGGCGGGGGCGGGGCGGGGGCGGGGCGGGGGCGGGGCGGGGGCGGGGCGGGGGCGGGGCGGGGGCGGGGCGGGGGCGGGGCGGGGCGGGGGCGGGGCGGGGGCGGGGTGGGGGCGGGGCGGGGCGGGGCGGGGCGGGGCGGGAATGGCGGGCGGAGTGATCTGGGAGGCTTCAGTGCAAAACGCGAGTTTTAGCGCGCGTGACTTACCGCGATAGCCTCAGCTACCCTTCACTAGCGTGTGGTGTGAGCGTCACGTTTTCATGTTGGACGTGAGGTCGGGATCTTGGCACATCGCGCACTATCCATCGCGTTAATCAGGGATCCACAAATACTGGGTCAGCGTACATCAAGTCCGCAGGCTCCGTAGGGTCAGCTGTGACACGTCCTGAGGAAATTTCAAATATTTCTGCGTATCACGTACAGGCCATCCCAGCATGTAAGACATGCACCGCTGGGTTCAGCGCATCGCTGTTATCTCCCTGTCGCATGTTAAACCCCGTAGCCCGCCAAGCATCTGGACCAAGTGTAGCATTGGGAAGTGTCCAGTCGACGTAGTGGGGTGCTCTATACCCCGTGCACATCGCAAAGCTTGTTATGGCTGTCGTGCTGACTTTTCTGCCCCTTGCAAGTGATGCGGCCGACGATGCAGGTCAGAACAGTGACGTTTGTTCCATTGCCTAGCTGCAAAAATGAGCGCGTGTGGCTCACTAACCGTGGACCCGACTGCGACCATGCAGGGTTGCTGCAAACCCGGCCCCCGGTCCAGCCACGCCGACATCTGGGCTGAAACCACACGTTTAAGCTCGTTGTGGCATAAGGTACGCAATAAAACCGGCTGAACCACCAAGCATGCAGTGAGTGCACATTGACAGGGAACCACGTCACATCACACACTATGTGGTGCCAAGGAGCACGGACGTGATATTCAGCAACGAAACTGATAGGGGTTGTTATATATGGTTCCAGTAGTGCATTGCCTTGATTTCAGCTAAATGTAAAAATGCACGCTGCCCCAGCCCCACACCTTGCCCTCCTGCCCCCCCATCCCCCCAGGGCCCATGCTGCTGTTGATGCTGCTGATGCCGAACACCGGGGCAGGTGGTGGGGAGCGTGGGGATGGTGGTGGCAACTGCCCCAACCCCACACCTTGCCCTCCTGCACCCCCCCAAAGGGCCCATGCTGATGCTGATGTTGCCCAACACTGGGGCAGGTGGCTGACAGCGAATGCGAGCCTCCACCTTCACCCGCTGCACACATTTGTAGTGGGCTACAAGTGGGAGGTGCATTGCCTCACACCCAGCTCGGAGTGTTTCGTCAATAAGGGTGGCTGGCCCTACAGCATCACCGCGCTCATAGCGCAGATGGGCCTGGCCGAGCATTGGAGCATCACGTAGTACTTCCCAAACAGTGTCTCTCCCATCATCATTGGGTGCCATGCACAAAGTTGTCCATGCTTTCCATTTGCCAACCACGCATGGTGCAGTCGACAACTTGCACAGCACGCAACGGTATAATTAGACCAATGCGCTCTCCAGCAGCACATCTTGCCCTTTGTTGGGATGTGCGAATGTTGGCATGTATCTGCACAGTGTACATAGGAAGTTTAGCGTGAGGTGAGTAGTAGGACAATGGCATAAGTCACGGCATTGCAGTCTTTGGTCATAATCATGTAGTAATTGCCTGCATTTTTACATTTAGATGATTTCATGGCAGGGCATTGCTGGGATCGTTTACAACACCCCCTATTAGTTTCGTACCTGAACATCACGTCCGTGCCCCTTGACACGTGTGTAGTGTGTGATGGGTGACATTCACAGCCACTGTGCACTTACTGCGTGCATTGTGTTGTGACCTGTTTCATTGCATACCTTGTGCCAAAACGAGCAGTAGGTTGGGGTTGCAGCTCAGATGTCGCCCTGGCTGGACCGGGGGCAGGGTTTGCAGCAACCCTGCATGGTCGCAGTCGGGTCCACGGTTAGTGAGCCACACGCGCTTATTGTTGCAGCTAGGCAACGGAGCAAGTGCGACATGTTCTTACTCGCAGCAATCCCAGCAGAACGGCCGACGGGCGGAAAAGTTAGCGACTTGAGCAACGAGCGATACGGGGCAGTACACAGCACTTCTAGCCTTGCAGCTGTGAGTTAAACAAGCTTGGCATCGAGATGTCAACTTTGGCGGGCGCACGGAACAATCGGTGCACAGCCCTGACTAAACCTCCACAGCAAGCGGGTGAAAAAATCGTGGCACGCGGTGGCCTGGTTGGTCCATGCTGGCCCATTTGTATATTTTCTCAGGTGTGTCACAGCTGACGTAGGGTCGGATACCCGGCAACATGCCCGACCAGCTCAGCGTGTGGCTCAGCGCGGCCGCATTCCAAAGCTTCAATCCGCGTGTACATCCGTGCAGAAATGAGTCCGGAAAAGCCGTTGTCCCTTATCGTTAGGGGGGTTGGTTGTTCAATGGGAGGGGTAGCCAGGACCAGCAAGGGTCAAGCATCGCTCCAGCCTTGTGTGTTTCCGTGCGTGTGTGGAGGGGCACTGTTACATCGGTTTGGCATGCCATGTAAGTCGCTTTTACTGCGGCGACTGTCCTGACTCTTTGCAGGTGACTGTTTGCAGGTAGGTCGCGGCGGTGAGCCGCCATTGCGCTCAGCACTCTGCACGGTATGTCTATAAGTCACGTTGCACCGCGTAGCTGACAGAGTTCTCTATACAGCAGTGTGCGAAACATAGCCAGAAACCACGTATATGAGGCGCGGCGTCGTTTTGTTTTTAGTCGGTAGGTTTTCTATTAGTTAGGACCGGCTGACATGAAGACTGGCGACACGCTCCATGACGCCATGCACACGAATAGATGCACACAAAAGCACAAGCACCTTGAGAATAGCGCGGCGTGCAGAATGTTATGTGTTCGACTCTGAAATGAACATGCTGTTGCCTCGTTTCAGCAATGGATCGAGGCAAGCAGTTAAATGCTAGGTACTTCAACCTTGGTCAACCTGTGCCCCCTAGCTTCGTACTTACTGCGCGTAAATGTTTTTGGCACAGACGTTGACTGAGGTTTTCTCGGTCCCGTTCACGCACAAGATGACGCACTGCGTAGATGAAGCCAAGTCTGGCTCAGCCGGCCGGGGACGCTTGCAGTCATGGCTTGCACCGTTGGCCTCCAGCAACAAGTTTAGGAGCCCTGGGCTGAGCAAAGGTAAACACGAACTCGAATGCGCGTGCCTGTGTATTCTTACGAGCATCAAGCATAACAATGGTGGCTGGCCACTGCAGATGGCTCTCCCTTGGGCAGCTGCTGGGCCCTGACGGCATCTGACTTTTCACCGCCCCCTGGGATGCCAGGCTCATCCTCTCCTTTTCGTACGAACAAATCCTCATGGTGCTCAATACATCTTGACTTCACAGCCCTCCACCAAGCACAACCTCCAGAAGCGACAGATGACACCTCAATTGCCGGCGATGTCGTAGCTGTCCAGGCCATTCCCGACAATCCCTCCATCACAAGAGATCACCAGCAGCATCGGCAGCAAACCCTATCTTCTGAGTTTCAGGTCCAGTTGGAGGCTGCCAGTGAGGTGCAATGCACTGATCATGGGTGCAGTCTTCAGCTGCCGTTGCAACCACATCCACAGCATTTGAGGCTCCAGCACCTTGTATCTCAACTGCAGAACCAGGCAGCTTGTATGAATCAGCAATTGTCAGCGTCCCAGCAGCAGCATGCAGATGAGCTGTCAGAGGCCAAGCAGCAGCACGCAGTGGAACTGCAGCTGCAGTCAGAGGAGTTTCAACAGCAGCTGTCAGCAGCCAAGCAGCAGCATGGAGTGGAACTGCAGCTGCAGTCAGAGGAGCTGCAACAGCAGTTGTCAGCAGCTAAGGATCACGCAGAGCAGCTGCAACAGCAGCTGTCAGCAGCCAAGCAGCAGCATGCAGTGGATCTGCAGCTGCAGTCAGAGGAGTTGCAAC
This sequence comes from Haematococcus lacustris, assembly GCA_030144725.1. Taxonomy (NCBI): domain Eukaryota; kingdom Viridiplantae; phylum Chlorophyta; class Chlorophyceae; order Chlamydomonadales; family Haematococcaceae; genus Haematococcus; species Haematococcus lacustris. The sequence continues at coordinate 2,800,477 of JASKMD010000012.1, read as the reverse complement.
AGCAGCTGTCAGCAGCCAAGCAGCAGCATGCAGTGGATCTGCAGCTGCAGTCAGAGGAGCTGCAACAGCAGCTGTCAGCAGCTAAGGATCACGCAGAGCAGCTGCAACAGCAGCTGTCAGAGGCCAAGCAGCAGCACGCAGTAGAACTGCAGCTGCAGTCAGAGGAGCTGCAACAGCAGTTGTCAGCAGCTAAGGATCACGCAGAGCAGCTGCAACAGCAGCTGTCAGAGGCCAAGCAGCAGCATGCAGTGGATCTGCAGCTGCAGTCAGAGGAGTTTCAACAGCAGCTGTCAGCAGCCAAGCAGCAGCATGGAGTGGAACTGCAGCTGCAGTCCCAGGAGCTGCAACAGCAGTTGTCAGCAGCTAAGGATCACGCAGAGCAGCTGCAACAGCAGCTGTCAGCAGCCAAGCAGCAGCATGCAGTGGATCTGCAGCTGCAGTCAGAGGAGCTGCAACAGCAGTTGTCAGCAGCTAAGGATCACGCAGAGCAGCTGCAACAGCAGCTGTCAGAGGCCAAGCAGCAGCATGCAGTGGATCTGCAGCTGCAGTCAGAGGAGTTGCAACAGCAGCTGTCAGCAGCCAAGCAGCAGCATGCAGTGGATCTGCAGCTGCAGTCAGAGGAGCTGCAACAGCAGCTGTCAGCAGCCATGCATCAGCAGGCGGTGGAGTTGCAACGGCAGCTATTGGCAGCTAAGCAGCATCAGGCAGAGGAGTTGTTATCAATGGAGGGCACTTGCAAGTCCAAGGCAAATCATGCTGGCAGGTTGTCTTCTGGTCACAGTGAGCTTTTCGACCCTGCAGGCTTACTTTACTACACACAGCAGCTCTCCATTATCCAGCAGGAGCAAGCATCGGCATTTGTAGAGCAAACCCAGGAGCTTGCCCAGCTGCGCCAGCAGCATGCCCTGCTCAAGAATGCCCACAGCCAGGTTCCAGGACTCGGCTTCAATGACACAGGGTCAGCACTGGGGTCTCTTTGTGGCTTACCTACCTTCGGTCCAGGACAACCCAAGCTACAGTGCCGCCCAGACGGCTGGCAGCCCCACTGCATTGTGCGGACCAGTCTGCGCTCCCCCTCTGCCCCCTTGGCGCCAGTGGGCTGCCAGCATCGCAGGTCTGGTGCCTCAAGCCCCTCATCCCTGGGCACCTCCCACCAGAACGATCCCCAGCCTGGCATCGGCAAGAACAGCGTCAACAAGTTCAGCTTGGGCAGTGATGCAGGTGATGAAGCAATGCGGGAAACTGCTGTCCCAACAGCTGGCTGTGGATCGTGCTCGGGCAGCACAGCCACAGTAGCCTGGTGCTCCCTGGCCTCCATCGAAGACTCACAGCCACATGTCGCAGGCTCAGTCTCAACATACGATATGATTGAAGAGCTGGGCTCTAGCCCACAGGAGGAGGAAATGCAACGGGACCTGCTGCCAGCAGAGCAGCGCTTGGACCCCAGCTTGCGAGCTGCGGCTATGGAGGGAGGGCAGCTGCCAGGGCAGCTTGCTCAGGTGAGGACTCAGGGTGAGATTGAGCAGCATATGTTGTTGAGTGTCATGGGTGTTGGACTGTAGTGTCTTTCAGGTTTCATGTGGCCTGGCAGCGCAACGCACAATGGGTTCTGCCCCTGCCTGCCATACCTAGTGCTGCATGACATGAGTCTCCCACAGACTTCATGCGCCATCTGTTGTTCAGGACATGATGTCTGTGGCAGTGGTGGTGATGGTGAGGATGGTGGTGGTGATGGCTTATCAGCTGTCAGAGCGTCTATGACCACCATGGCAACCATGTTTGCCCCACAGTACCCTGCCCGCCTGCCTGCCTGCCTGCCTGCCTGTGCACCCGCAGCTGGACTCCAAGGTTGCCAGCCTGCACCACCAGCAGGTATGCCTGGAGGCCAGCCACGCTGCGCTTGCCACCCGCTGCGACGCAATGGCTGTGCACACCCAGCAGCTGGCGGCTCAGCTATGCTTGTCAGAGCAGGAGCGGCACCGGCTGGCACTACAGTGTGCAGAGTGGCAGCAGCACGCGCAGCATGGCCTGGTGCATGCCACCGTGATGCGGGCTGTGGCTGCGGTCAGGCGCAGGGAGGAGCTGGAGCTGAGCCTCAAAGCCCGGCTGGCACAGAGGCTGGCTGGGGTCAAAGGCAGCACACCTAGCCAGGCAGCAGCAGCAGCAGGCCAGCCCCTAGGCGTGCCCACTCCTGCAGCATCACCTGTAACCAGCTGCCCAGCCAACAGCCAGGCAGAAAGCATGGTCGGCCAGCCAGCCCCAAAGCCAGAGGCCCTGCTGCAAGACCTGGGCTGCCGGTTCTGTGGCACACCATTTGCACCCTCTTATCACAAGCTGGAGGCGGCACAGTTAGCAGAGCTGCCAGCTTGCCCAGTGCTGGGAATCGAGGGGCTGAGCTGGAAGACCAAGGTTGGCCTGGCCACGGGCCTCCAGGCAGGGGAGGGGCCTGGCTCAGCCCTGCACGCCCTGGGTCAGGCAGTTGGTGAGCAGTCGGGCACTCAGCCCGGCCAGGCAGCAGATTACCCAGCAATGTCTAACCTGACAGACAGGCTGGGTGACTCCTCTGGGCTCATTTCCATGCCCCACCCGCTTGACTGCATCACCTGCCACGGCTGGGGTGCAGCTGGCAACCAGGCTATGTCTGGTTGCCATGGGGTGCATGCTGATGTGACTGGGCAGCATGCACAGCACAGCGCCAGCACAGCCACGCTCGCCCACCCACCCAGCAGCTTGAATGGCACCCTGGGCACCAGCACTACGACATGCAGCACTGGCCATCTGATCTGTGACACCCTCTATGGCCATCCTGCCAGGCTACCCAGCCCTAGCAACCGGCTGCTGTCCCGAACCGCTACCAACCCAGCAGCAGAGTGTGGACAGGGCGCCCTGGAGGCTCCTGCCACTCCTTCATGCCCAGACCAGCAAGGCCTGTCCCAGGACAACCCCTTCCCTGCCTCCGCAAGCCAGTGCCCACTGCTGTCACACAGCAGGCACCCCAGCGCTGCAGGCTCAAAGCCTGCCTCCGCAACCCCTGCCACCCTTGCTGCTGCCTCCCCAACCCCTGCCACCCTGGCTGCTGCCTTCACAGCCCATGCCATCCCATGCCTGGCGGTGGGCGACCCACTGCTCTCGCCCAGTGACTCCCTGTCCCCAGTGGGCCGGCAGCGGCTTGGGCACCTCAACCCCACCTCCTCTCAGTCCAGCCCACCCTCTCGAGACCCCTCCCCGCTGTGTGCCTTCAACTTGAGTGCCGCACTGTGGGGCGAGTGCTTGTATGACCACTCGCCCCGATCCTCAAAGCTGCAGCTCCATGACAACCCCCTGGCAGCCTTGCACCACAATGACTGAACAGGCTAGCAGATTTAGCGGCATCAAGAATGGCAGCAAAAGTTGATAGGGCGACCACTGACGCTGCAGTGATAAAGCCCAGTGGTCTCCAGTTGGCTGGAACGAACGTGCCACCGGTGTGGGGCTTGTAGTCATCAAGGGTGCGACCGAGGATGCTTCAATTTAATGGAGTAGCTGATTGAGATTACCCACAGTCAAACATGTTGTTACTTGTTATATGAGTTTTGTTTGTGCTGTAGTGATAACGCTGTGATAGAGTGAGATTAATGAGATGAGATGTAGCTGAGTGAGATTACCCACAGGTGACACCTTGTTCCATGTAACATTAGGCCACACACATCCAATTCACAGCAATGCATGCATCGCTTAGTCTTGCAATTGCAGGTCTCATTTGCATGGTACTGTTCATGGAGGTCCTGCCACAATGCTGCTGTCTTAATGCTAATGTATGGTGAACGCTGTTAAGGTCCTACAGTCCAATCGTCATGTCTGCGATTCGTGCAATTGAACAACACGCGTTAGTGGGTCGTTTGGTCTCACTATCAGGCTCATTGGTTCTTGCCAGGAGCTTTGCTAAACCGCCCAGCTCACAATCAAAGCGTATCCGCATATGTTAACCAGCAAACAAGATTGCACAATTACTATACTTTGCATGGTATGATTATGCTTAGCATGGGATGTACGATCTCGAATACAATGTCGCGGAATACACGCACGAAGAGGAACACCATCAACCCACGGATACATTCACCGCGGTCTTCACAAAACTGTGTTTCTTCGTAGTGCATGTCGCCATATGCGGCAACAGCTGAGACCGCAGCTGTGACGCAGGGTGCGAAACAGGATAGTATTGCAACCTCGGCGGCCATTTGTTCATGCACCTCAGCTTAAGAGACAGTGTTCCATGTCAAAGCAGGTCAAAGCGTGAGAGTTGTTGTGCGGGTGAGACCCATAACAGCAGGGGATGGCACAGCTCCCTGCTGCAGCCTCCTGGCGCCCAACCCTGATACGCGTACCATCAGTGTCACCAGCGCAACAGACAAACGTGTTTGCAAGCAGTTCAAGTTCGACGCAGTCCTACCAAGCGATGCCAGCCAGGTAAGACAGGGTGAAGGCGCTAACAAACATAGACAACACAGTCAGGGCACCAAGCCTAGACTTGTTCATTTTCTGTGTGTCAATGACGACATTGTGTGGTGATAATGATCATTGCCATGATTACACGGCACTTGCTGATGTGCGGTCCCATTCCACACCGCCGTTGTTACTGCAGCATATGATCAACGGCTCCATTAGGTGGGCTTGCTTGATGCGGGCACGCCAGGCCTCAACGTTCCGGCACACCCTGAAGCATTCATGGCTTGCTAGCCCAGCAGCCTGCACTGATACCTGGGCCACAACTGGATCACAACTACGCCCCTGTTGGTGTACCTGGAGCTTAGAGACTCACCGGCACAACCCTCCCCTGTCTCCCCCCGCCCGCTCAACCTGATTACCCACCTCTCCACACACCCTTGCCCAGCGGACTCATCAAATCCAACCCACGCCACCCCCTGTGCAGTTGGTTACGTCACCCCTGCACCCCTGATACCCCTTGCCCAGCTGAGTGTGCAGAGCGCAGACAGCAGGCGATGCGAGGGCTTGTAGCAGTGTTGAAGCAGTGTGGGGGCGGCAGGGGCACCAGGTGGCCGTGCGGTGGTAGTAGTGGTAGTGCATGGGGTGGGTGCCTGCCACCCCACTGAAGGCCATGGTGTGTGTGTCATCATCATCAACATCTTCTGAGCTGCATTGCATTCATTACATGCACAATGTGCTGCAAAACACGGTGTGTGCCTGCCTGCCTGCCTGCCTGCCGCCGCCGCAGCTTGACATGTTCCATGCTGCCAACCTAGACCAGCTGGTGCGGGCAGCGGCTGAGGGCGTCCATGCCACGGTGCTGGCCTATGGGCCAACAGGCGCGTCCCCCTCCACCCCTGTGGGTGGCTGCCAGGCTGCTCTCCACCTGCCCGCCTGCAGCTGCTCTATGCAGCTGCCACTGAACCTGCCCCTGTATTGCGACTAGCATCAGGATAGTCACCTGATATGTAGCTCACTCCCAAGGACCTATGAGATGGTGTGAAATCATGAATGGTGAAACTCATCCCTGCCAGGTCACGGAGCATGCAATGTTGCACCTGTCGCATGCAGTTTTTGCTCAACCATGTGTTGCACCCACCATGCACCATGCATGCGCGCACTGTGTGTTTGACGCTCATGACCACCTGGGCGACTGCATGCCCAGCTAACACTGTGACCCTTGTGCCACCAGCAGGCTCGGGCAAGACCTTCACCATGGAGGGTTACCGCTACAGCTGTGCAAACAGCCCGGCTGCTCACTCAAGGCCTGCACCCTCTGCCACCCAGCAGCCGTCAGGCCAACCCAGCCCTGGCCCACCACCAGCCCCACAGCGACTTTGACGGCACGCCTGAGCAGCAGCTGGGCCTTGTGCCCCGTGCAGTGGCCTGCCTGTTCGACGCAATCACAGCGCGCAGCAGGGGCTGGAGCAGCAGGGTCACCGTCTCCTTTGTGCAGGTGAGGAAGGCAGCTGATTGCAAGTGGGGATGTCTTTGCAGCGTGGCAGCCACGACAGGGTGGAGATGGCCTGACACACTGGAGTGACTCATGTGCTGCAGCAGCACCGGTGCTTGGACCGCATATCAACTGTTATGTAACACCAATAATACCAGAACATTAGAACATTACTGATAAAGAGTAAGGGAGGCGGCGGGGGGAGGGGGATGGTATTGATACTGTAGGGATCATCCTGGCTGCTCCGCATTTGCTGTTGATGCCAGGACCTTTGTCGGTGTGGCTGCTGCTGCTGCTGCTGCTGCTGCTACCAGCCCCAGTGCTGCTTATGCTGCTGCTGCGGTGCCTTGCTGGCGCAGTTGTACAGGGAGCAGGCATACGACCTGTTGAACCCCGGAAGTCTGCTGGGCTCCAGAGGGGGTGCAGCCGGCAGGGCAGGGAGGGGCGGTGCAGGACCAGGAGTGCCACTGCGCATGCGCTGGAGCCGAGATCACGAGTTCTACCTCGAAAACCTGTTCAGAGTGAGACCATGGCCTTACACCTCTTCTGCCCATTTCTCTCTCTCTATCTTTCAACCTCATTCTCTCACTCTCTTCCCAGCGCACGTTCCATGCACCGCAGGAAGAGCCTGGGCTGCTGGTGAGTGTAATCTTTGCGGTTGCTGCTGAATGTGGAGGACTCCTGCCATTGCCCTGGAGCCCTATCCTTGCCCTGAACGTCAACACGGGCCCCCCTGCCCTTCCGTGCTCCTCAGGTTGAGTGCAGCAGCGCCGCTGAGGTCATGGACCAGTACCGGGCAGGGGTGGCCAGCAAGGTGATGGCCAGCCACAAGCTGAACGCGGCCTCCTCCCGCTCCCACGCCCTGCTGACCCTGACTGTGGACAGCGCGCCCCTGGGGTCACCAGGGGAGGCCGTCAGCGCTAAGCTCACGCTGGTGGACCTGGCAGGCAGTGAGCGGCAGGGGCAGACCGAAGCAGCAGAAGGTGAGGTGGGAGGGGGAGGGCCTCTGGGGGATGGGAAGGGCGGTGGTGGGAGCAGGCCGTGCCCCAGGCAGGGGCTCCTTTTGTGAGGCGGCTCACATGAGGAGGTGCAAGGTGAAGCGGCAGGGGCTGGCTGGAGTGTTGAAGGCAGCAAGTGGTGCATGGGAGGCGTGGTGGCGGCTCAAGGTGGAAACTCCTCCCTTGGTGCACGCTGATGTGCCAGAGTATCATTTTCTGCTTCTGCTTCCTCTGCTCCTCTGCTTCCTCTGCTTCCTCTGCTTCCGCTTCTTGTTCTTCTTGTTCTTCTTGTTCTTCTTGTTCTTGTTCTTCTGCTTCCGCTGGGTGGGTGGGGCAGGCTGGGGTGTCTGGGCAGCCTTGGATGTCCAGGTGATGAGCAGGAGGCGGCTAGGCGGCTACTGGAGTCCGCCTGCTCGCGCCTCTCGCCATAGGTCAGGAACAGGAGCAGCAGCGGGCCAGCCACCCGCCAGCAGCTCTTCTGCACCTAAGCTGACATGAGTCAGACAGGGCCAGGGTATTCAGGCCATCTCACCCTCACCCTCACACCCACACTCCTACCCCCACTCCTCACCCCCACCCCCGACCCCTAACCCCTATCCGTAGGCGTGCCTTGACACCTCACAGGCAGCTGCTTGCGGCAGGAGGGCCTGGCGATCAACAAGTCGCTGCTCACCTTGCGTCAGGTCATCCTGGCCCTGGCCAGCAACAGCACTGCCACCCAAGCAGCAAAGACGGCGGTAGCAGCAGCAGGGGGAGGAGGGGGAGGGGCGGGGCAGGGTGCACCCGGAGCCTCAGCCCCGCCCTCTCAGCAGCCAGCCCTGGCCCATGTGCCGTACAGGTCAGTGGGGTGGGGTGGCGGATTGTGACAATGCTGACCAGGGTGGGGCCAGGGCACCATGGCGCCGCATGGCTCATAACACCGTGACAGCTCATGGTGGAAAGGCCTGGTGAGGTGGTGATGGTGTAGCGAGTGTTAGGTGTGGTGCATGGTGCGGTGTGATGTGATGTGGTGTGATGTGTGTGTGTGGGGGGTGTAGTGTGGGGTGGGCGAGCGGTGTGGAGGGATTTTCATGCAGTCGTTCGGGAGTGCAGGTGGTGGTGGTGGTGGTGGTCTTGTGTTGTTCCCAATGGCAATGGGATGGCAGCAGCAGCAGTGGCATGGCTCAGCCTACTAGCCCCTCGCTGCTGCTGTGGCGCAGGGACTCGAAGCTGACTGCGCTGCTGAAGCATTGCCTGGGGGGCAGCGGCCTGACCACCCTGGTGGCCTGCGTATCCCCGGCTGACTGGGCGGTGGAGGACAACCTCAGCACCCTGGAGTATGCGGCCCGGGCAAAAAAAGTGACCAACTTGGTGAGCGTGTGACCGCTTGCATCTCAGTGTGACCTGGCTGGTGAGCATACCGTCGACCTGATGAAAGCATGACCAGGGCTGTGCAAGCATGGCGGCGTGGGTCAGGGTCAGGGTGGGCCTGGGGAGGGGGGGCAGGGAGGGGGGGGTGTCCCAACACATCATGACATGGCATGCGCTTGTCAGGGATGCTGCACCACACACATGCTCGTGGACTGAACAGCAGCCCAGGTGTTTCAGGTCTGCTTGCCAGCTCCTGCTCGCCAGGGGCTAAGAGCTGGCTGGCCTGGGGCTAGGCCTTGCAGTAAGCCAGGTCCCACCTGCTCCCTGCCCACAGCACCGCCCACACTGCCACACCACCCTCACCCCACCGCTGCTCTGCCCATAGCCTGAGGTGCCCTGCCTCTGACAGGGTTCTGCACTTGGGTGCATGCCTTCCAGGGTGGGGACCCAAAGGCAGCAGCACCAGGCTACCAGCCCTAGTCGCTCTGACTGCCCCACCCCCCTGACTGCCCCACCCCCCTGACTGCCCCACCCCCCTGACTGCCCCACCCCCCTGACTGCCCCACCCCCCTGACTGCCCCACCCCCCTGACTGCCCCACCCCCCTGACTGCCCCACCCCCCTGACTGCCCCACCCCCCTGCTGCCCCACCCCCCCTGCTGCCCCACCCCCCTGATTGCCCCACCATGCTGCCACCATCTCCCTACTGCCACCGCTACCACTCTCCCATACCCAGCCACTGCCTGCTGCACTGCCCCAGCCTCACCTGCCTGACCTGAGCTGCCCCTTGCTGCCAGGTGGCTGTGAACGAAGACCCAAAGAGCCGGCTGATCCGAGAGCTGAGAGCGGAGGTGGCGTTGCTGCGGCAGCAGCTGGACAGCACCAGCCCGGCATCCTTGCTGCTGCAGCTGCAGCCTCAGGCTCGCCAGCTGTTGCCCAGCCCAGCCGGCGGTGCCGTGGGGGAGGCAGCAGCGGGAGGGGAGGTGGATTTGAGCAAGTGGATGGCAGGACCAGGGCCGCAGCTAGTCAGGGCAGCATGCCAGCAGCAAGGGGGGCTGGGCGTACGGCAAGGACAGGGGCAGGAGCAGGAGGAGGGGCAGGGCCAGGGGCAGGAGGGGCTGCAGCAAGCGGACGGGCAGGGCATGCTGCCACAAGATGATGGACTACAGGGACTGAAGCTCCAGTTGATGCACACGACTCAGGTCGGTGGGGAGAAGCTGGTCAGGGGTGAGGGGGGTGCTGGGGCGGGTGGGAGAGCAGGTACTAGCAGGCTGAGGTGAGGGCTGACGGTAGTAGGAGGGGAGGATGTCGGGCAGGGGGAGGCGGGCATGCTGAGGGTGTGGGGGTGGGCAGGCAGGTGGGATGGGTACAAATGACTAAGGGCACAAATGACAAATGATAGCCTAGTCAGCTAACAGCAGCAATTGAGCTGAGTGGCGGCAGGGACGCCAGTGTGACTCAGCTGGTAAGTGTGGGGGACCTGCTGGGCAGCTGCCGTGAGGTGTCTGTTTTGACGTTGCCTGTATTGGCTGCGAGCAGGCTAATGTGGACATGCTGGTCACCAAGCTGCTGAACGCTGTGGCTCTGGTGCAGCAGCTGGCATCCTCAAACCAGGCGCTGGTGGGTGACCAGCCTGCTGTCAGCGCTGCTGCCATCAGCATCAGCAGCTTGGCACCTCGACTTCGACAGCAGCGGCTGCACTCTGCATGCTCAAGGGGGTGGTGACGTCTGGTTCGTGTGTGTGTGTGGAGTTGCCTGGCCCACAACCAGCTTGCTGCGCTGTACACATGTCGCCCTTCATGACCTCCAGCGCCACCACCAGCAGGAGTGACTGTCATGAGTCACCGGCAGTTACCTAGCTGTGTTGTGTATGTACGTATGTAGCTGCATAGGTTAAACTGGCCAGAGCTGCAATATACACTTTGCTCCGGGCAAGCTGCTGCCGCCACCCAGCATCTGACATGCCAACCCCCCTGCCTGTGTCAATGACGGGGTGTGGGGTAGAGGGGGCAGAGGGGGTGGAGTAGCGCTGGCTGATGATGCATGTTTGCATGCGGTGCTGCCCCGATGCCATGCCCCCCCGCAGCGCTCCGCCTTCAATGCCCAGAGAGCCGCCGCAGCCGCCTTGCTTGCCGACAACGACACACTGAACTGTGAGAATGTGGCGCTGAGAGACAAGCTGGCTCTCCTGGAGACCATGGCCCTGGGCCCCGGGGTTACCGCTGCTGCCAGCGGGCTGGAGAGCAGTGGGTGGGCTGCTGCCAGCTCTGCCTCCCCCCTGCCTCCCTCCCCCCGCAGACCTGACAGCGCTGGGGTGGGGGGCTTCTTAGGGGAGGGAGGGGGCGGCAAGTGGGCGCCCAGGTCCTTGGCCTCGTCCCCTGCACCCCCTAGGGTTTTCACCGCCGCCACCTCTGCCCTCATAGAGCTGCAGGAACTCAGGAGTGAGAACGCAGTGCTGCACCAGCAGCTGCAGAGTGCAGGGGTTGGGCCTGCTGCAGTGGGGCCGCTGGCCCGGGCCTCGCGTGCCGGCATGGCTGGGAGGGCGACCCCTGCATCACGCAGTGCAGTGGGCAGCCCCCACTCTTCAGCTCCCCCAAGCAGGGCCGCCAGGCGGCCCAACGGCTTGAGCAGCCCGGGCGGCCTGGCGGGGTCGCCATCCCTGCGGGCTTTTGAGAGTCGCGAAAGAGGCTCGGCGCACGTCGGAGTTTCAGTGGGCGAGCCACGAAGTGTGCAAAACGTCACAGACGTCGGGTTGGGGCCGGCCCTGCTGGCTCGTTCGGCGTCGCAACACAGTGTAACAGACAGTCCGACAGAACAAGCAAGCCCACAGCCGGCGGGGAGCCGGATGCGGCCCGGCAGCCAGCGTGGCATCGAAGGGACACACGCCATTTTTGGAATGACGGCGGGGGAGCTGCGCACCTCGCTGCAAGGTGCCAGCCATCCGCACAGCAGCCTGTCGAGCATCACGCATCAGGTAGCGAGCAAGACCATGGCCGGACGCATGAGCACGGTGGGACACGTATTGCCTGGAGCCGCAGCTCGCTTGGGAGAGATGGCTGCTTCTGCACCAGCAAGCCGCGGTGATAGCGTCTCCGGGGCGCATGAGCGGGCCCTTGCAGAAACGACCGACGCACATGACCCTGTGCGACGCCTAAGCGTGCTGATGTCGGCTAGGGCACACTTGTCGCGAAACGCGATGCTAGAAGGCATGTAAGGCTGCAGTTCATGCTACTATGGATCTTTAAATTCCAGCGTGACGCTGCTGCGCGTGTCGGGCCATGAGCAGGTATGACATTACCTGCGGGTGTAACAAATACATGCCCAATTTCTTATCGAGCGTAATCTCTTGCCATAATCTCAAGTGTAAGCCTGTCAGTAGTTCACCTCCACTACTACATAGCTCCATATGAACACCCTTGGCAGCTGCACCCCTGACTGCAACCAACTTGACTTCAAAAGCTGGAGCAGCGCCTGGTTGCTGGGTCCTCTAAGACGGGCATGAGCATGGGGTTACGGCGCTGCCTTAGGCGCACAAGGCGTCGCTGCAGCTGGTTGTAGACTGTTGGGGTTGGCGAAGAACTGGCTGATAGGTGGCTTTTTTAAACACCACTGCGTTCGCAACCAGTCATCATGGGGTATATCTTTTTCGCCTTTCCCCTTCCGCCTTCCCTGCTTCCGCCAACCCTGTTTCCCTTGTTTCCGCCTAGATGATGACATGGCTTACACCGCTAAAGCCGTCAGCCGTTAGGCTGCTTGGCCGCCCTCCCCCTGTAGGGGTTCGGGACTTTCTGTAACGCACTTCAAAGCAAGGTGCACAAACGAAGGTGCACATGGGCTCAACGTCAATTTCATGATGAAATCTTGCAAGTTCTCATTATTGTTCTGGAAAGTCATGGCAAACTCCGCTTGCTGCCTGTTGGAACTCGAGGCAGTGCACTCAAAGATAAGTGCATGGCGTCATCCACTACCCCCCTCTGTGCATCTTGTGCATGTGGTCACCCCCGCCATTGGCTGCACCCCCATGGCTCAAGAGATAACTTTCTAACTCATTTCTGCACGGATGAGGCCGCCGATTTGTGCGATGAGCTTGTGATGGCCCGAATAGAGTGCAGAGTGCTCCAGCGGTTTGCCGGGTGGCTGGCCCCGTGTTCTGGAGCGTCGCAGACACTATTGACGACGGCTATAGGCAGCCGGGACCCAGCGCGGCGTGAAAGGCGCATCAAAACTATTTTCCAAATCAGCATGCAACAGAGGTTTACATTCTCAGCTCATACCAGCACACAAATGTCCATAAACATGTCATCTGCCTGGCTCTCCAAATGTCGGGAGCGTTTGATGGTATAAAATCGTGCATGGCATACATCGCAAGACCTCCACCAAAACCCCATAGCAGTCCGGGTTCCCAGGGTGGAGGCTAAAGTTGTTAAGGATGTGTTAGGTAGTAGATAATGGTGTCGCGGGTCGTTTTAGGCGGTTGTAACAGGCGAGGCCGAGGCCCTGGCGCGGGACAGCTCGAGACCGCTGGCTGAGGTCGAGAGCTGTCCCGCGCCAGGGCCGAGACCGAGCCTTTTTCAACTGCCTAAAACGACCCGCGACACCATTATCTACTACTGCGGCCAAGCACAATCAGCAGTTTGCCAGGCTACTTTGACGGGCCAGGACACGATGCGGGGACATAAACAGTGCGGGGACACATAAGGCGGGGGCGGCCTGTCACCTGACGTCTTTGGTTGCTCCAGCCATCCCGACGCTCCTGTCGTTGCTTGCCTTAAGGGGAACGAGACGCTGCGAACAGGAGCGACGGGTTACTACACAGCGCGTAAGTCACGGAGCTCACAGTCGGCTAGGGACACGAACCTTTATGTTTCTTTGGCTGGCCCTTCTTTTCCTTGCCGCTGCCCTTCCGCTCCTTCTTAGCCATAGCGATGTGAGGGCCAACCTCAGCCTAGCTAGCTATAGCCACTCGGGCCTTCATTGGCTTGGCTGCATAGGATAGCTGGACCCGGAATGCGCCACAATCGTGCCAAGCAGCAGGTGGTGTTCTTTGGCGCAGCTGGCATCGGCACTGCGGGAGGGTGGGGTGCTGATGCGGTGCTGCGGGCCTGCTGCAAGGTGGTGTGCAGGCCCAGGGGCGCAGGCCAGCGGCGGGGCAGGGTGGTGCTTGTGGATGAGCACCGCACCACCCGGGTCAGCTCAGCAGTGAATGGCAAGCAGCCATGTGAGGAGGAGCTGAACAAATTCAGTGCCACAAGGCCTGCAGGCTGGAAGCCACCAGCAGGGCAGGTGGAACAGCGCCTGGTGCGCCCAGCCTAGAGCCAGCGGCGTGACCAGCCAGTGCGGGGCCTCATGTGGTGCCCGGTAGTGGCCCCCCGCAAGCCCCCACAGGCCCCAAGCAGCAGCCCCACAGGCCCCACAGGCCCCAAGCAGCAGCCAGGCAGCCACACAGCCAGCAGCCTCAGAGCCTGGGCCCAGCACTCCCCGCCAGCCAAGCGCAGCAAGCGCATTGAGGCTGAGCAGGCAGCTGAGCCCACCCAGCCCACCAAGGGCAAAGGCAAGGCACAGGGCAAGGCTGCCAAAGCCAAGCCAGCACCACAATCAGGCAGGTGGCTGGACAGGGACTGCAATGCAGCACTGAACATGCAGCGCATGGGGAGAGCAGGTGGCGCCCGCTGGAGCTGTGCTACTGGCCAGAGCAGGGAGCTCTGCCAGCCAAGGGCAAGGAGTACCCTGGCCTGGGGTACAAGCGGCTGCGAGACAAGCCACCCAAGGCCCAGGAGCAGCAGCCTGCTGTGGCACAGTAGTGTGTGCCCCTCTTTGTTGAGCTGTCATCACCTTACATTAGCGTATATTTTGCCATGCCAACTCTACACAATAGCCCTCAGGGGTCAGGCAAGAATGTAGGTGGTAGGCGCTCATGTGCCATGTGCACTGGGTTTACCCCACACAGCCCAATAACACCATTTGAGTCGGGCCACTATTGCCCACTAGTATGTTCCCGCTAGTGGCTGCTAGTGGCCACTACTGGTCCGGCTCAAAGGAGAAGCAGATCATCCCTGACATCCTTCGCACCAGCGGGCTGCGTTGACTGCATTCCCGGGACGCATGAACGGACTTTCACAAACAATGAGTGACGCACATGACCCTGTGCGACGCTTGGGCGTGCTGATGTCTGCTAGGGCACACATGTCTCGAGTTCACGAGGGGTGTGCAAAGCGGCGCGTTCCATAAGGAACCATGCTAGCCCCAAATGCTAGGGTTACACATCCCTGGTTCTCACTCTCTGCGACTTTAGTCCCTGCACTTCAAATGCGCATCCCTCCCTGTGTTCAGTGCTCGTCAAGTCACACTCCCAATCGTTCCACCAGGGAGACATGATGGCTTGTTCACGCTGCCTAATTCGGCTGGCTTAGCCTACCCTGTGCAAGCATGCGGCGCGCAACATCTGACTGCAAACCCCGACCCTGACCCTGACCCTGACCCTGCCCCAGGCCCTGCCCCTGGCCCATGCCCTTCCCTTGACCCTGGCCCTGCCCTTGGCCCAGGCCTTGGCCAGTGACCATGCCATCATGGTAGCCCCCCGCTGCTGAGAGAGGCTGTAGCCTGTAGCCCGCACCTATGCTGGCTGCGGCCATCTGGCCAGACATGCCAGCCTGCCCTGACATGAAGGTGTGAGAGGCAGGCTGGCGCTGGGTGCTGGGGAGCGCTGTACCCAAGCTGGCCGAAGGCCCACCCAGCTCGCCGCTGCCCATCATGCCCCCCACTAGGCCGTTGCTGTCCCCTGCCAGCGAGTGAGGCAGGGCTGCCAAGCCCATGGCTGGCTGCACAGCAGAGACAGACTGGGCCAGGGCCAGCACGTCCTGCAGGGTCAGGCCCACGGCGGCCAGGCGGGAGGCGATGGCTGCAGGGGAGGGTGCGGCGCTGGTGGTGGCGGCAGCTGGGAGAGCAGCAGCCACGGGGGCTAGGTTCTGGCCTGCTGATAGACCAGGGCGGGAAAGCAGCTGGCCGGATGGGGAGGGGGCGATGCCGGCTGACACGGCGGCAGCAGTGGAGGCCGCGTTGGCTGCAGTGACCAGGGACTTGTCGTGCGCGGCCAACACCAGCTGCGCACGGCCGCTGGAGCTCAGGCCCTTGGGGGGAATGCGCATGCCGTCCTGCATGCAACAACATGGTTGTGTAGCTCCATGCAACAGCAACAGCAAGCTTGCAGAGTGGTGTCATGCCTTGCTGTCCACATGTCATCACCATGCCACACTGTGCATGCCCACATGAGCTGGTAGTGGGTGCATGATGCGATAGCGGCTGAAGGTTGTGAGTAGTGCGCCACCGACCTGAAACCTGAGGAGGGAACGACCGTCCTGCACCTGCCAGTTGCCATCCTCAACATGCCCTGTGGCAATAACCTGCGGTGAGTGCACACAGCTTGCTGTCACACTGGCTCACACTCTGCAGTGCACCAGCCAACCTGGAGTCGCAGGAAGCACACGCGGTGCTGTCTGCTGAACATTGCTGGTATCTCAACGCAGCTTGGGCTGCTGGGCTGACCCTTACTACCTAGCAGGCACTCACGCGCAAATGCATGGGCTGCAAGATGGCGTTCATGTGCTTTAAGACGAGTAGGGAGTAGTAGCCTGCGCTGTCCAGATAGATTTCGCCAGTTGGAGCAATGACTGCTATATCAGTGCCGTCCAATGTTCCGACCTGTAAAATCACAAGCCATGGAGGAATGTCAATGTCCATCCATGCCAGATCACTGACAAGACAGGTGCATGGTCCCATCCTAACAAGCAACCATGAGTTGTGCGGGTGCTGCACAGTAGCGCCCTATGCCACTAACACACTCACTGCGCTGCCGTCCTCAGCTTGCCAAACTTCAAACAACGGCTCAGCAGCTTCTTCAACCATGGGCTCAGGCTCGGGTTCGGGCTCGGGCGGGGGGGCAAACTGGACATTGTGCATGCGCCGGCCCTGCCCCCCTACACCGCGAGGTGCAGCGGTCTGGCGCTCACCCAGCCCAGGCCGCGATAGTCGCTCGGCAAAATCAGGTCGCTGCTGTGCGTATCGCTGACCCTGTCTTGGCTGCACCATTGTAGATGGCTGTTGGCGCATAGAAGCCTGCTGCCGCGCAGCTTGTTGAACGGGCTGCTGGGCCTGCTGGGCTCGCTGATCTTTGCCCCGCGAAACTCCGCGATGCTGTTGAGGTTGTGGCTGAGGCTGCGGCTGAATAGCTGCAGGGCGCCTTCCTTCCCCGTTTCTCCTTCCACCAGATTTTGCCAAGGCCGGCGAATGTGGTTTACTGACTCCGGCATCCTGCGGTCCTAGGACCCGACCGCCGCGAAATGGCCGCTGCCCACCACCTGGTGCCTTTTCTCCGCGCTTCTTGATTAACTCTTCAAGCGACAATCCCAGGCCCTCCGGCTCGACACCCATTGCTGTGTAGTGAACTACAGCCTAGGTGTGTGAAACAAGTCGAAAGCATGCTGATTGACATTTTGTTTTGAACTAACTACTTGATACAAGGTGCTGTAGAAGGCGACGGAAGCATGGCACGCTGTAAGCACCCCTTGCATCAGTCTTGTGCACAAGCCCTTCTCTTGGAAGCGCGGCCGGCGCTCTTTGTCAAAAATGCAACGGATGTGTTAAGGTTTTGGTTCAGGTCGTGCCCTAGTGTGAGCCATGCTTCACATCATCGGATGCGTTTCCACACTACTCCACAGCAACTTTTGCCAGAGTCAGAAGGATATTCTTTAGTTGAGGTATACGTTCACACGCACATGGTCACCCCCGCCATTGGCGGCACCCCTGATAAACTCTCACTAAATTTTAACAGTTTTACCACGACTCTTGCGCAGGGCGGTGCAGCTCACCAGCGCGAGGCTAACGGGCTGCTCGGGCTGGTGTGCGCCTGTGCCGGGCTCAGCGGCATGGACGAGCTGAATTCTTTGTATTCTTTGTTCGGGCGCAGGACCCCCCCTGACATGTGTGCTAGTGTGCTGATGACATGGTTGAGAGTGCGGATCGTGCTTGTGGCCTGTCCCTGCACAAGAACAGGGTGCAACTCGTGACACGTCACCCCATGCCAAATGTCCCTAAACTTGGGCCTTTTTGTTGTTCAATCAACTGTCACCTGGACGTCAGATGACCCACGTGCACACCTACCGCATTACCTGGTAGCACCACAATGCAGCGCATCGCATGCTAGGAAGATGCGCTGTGTACTTGTGACAATCTGAATAACGGCAACCATCTCGATGCAAGCGCGAGGCCGCTGCTTCCGAAGTGGTCTGTCCGGCGCAACTCATCAGTACCGCAAAGGGAGAACACCATGTCACCCTGGAACGACGACAGCCAGGCGCCATCGGGGCTTGATAAGAGTGAGAGGCATCAATATCCATAGTAGCTGAAGGGTTGCGTAACATGGCTGGTGTGTGACTTGCACCACAGGAGCTGGCCTTCACACTCCACACCCACACCTACTCCCACATCATAGCCCAGTGCTCAAGGCAATTGTCCCATGCCACCCAGGACTTGGTGCAGGAGTGGTTGCTACTCGACGATGACCCTACCTCCAGGCATCAAGTGCAGCAGCTGGTGGCAGCAGGCAATGAGGCACAGCTCCAGCACATGATGTCCAGCCGCCTAGAGTTTGGTGAGCGCTCATCCTCTCCCCCCCACCCTGGCCCACTAGCTGTATGCCATGCTTGATCTCCTGCTCTCCTGCTCTCCTGCTCCTGCTCTCCTGCTCCAGGCTCTTCTACAGCTCCCTTGTCCCCCACTAGGGCCTCCATTTGAGCCGGACCGGTAGTGGCCAATAGCGGCCACTAGCGGGAATATACTAGTGGGCAATAGTGGCCCGACTCAAACGGTGTTATTGGGCTGTGTGGTGTAACCCAGTGCACATGGCACATGAGCGCCTACCACCTACATTCTTGCCTGACCCCTGAGGGCTATTGTGTAGAGTTGGCATAACAAAACATACGCTGATGTAAGCTGATGACAGCTCAACAAAGAGGGGCACACACTACTGTGCCACAGCAGGCTGCTGCTCCTGGGCCTTGGTTGGCTTGTCTCGCAGCCGCTTGTACCCCTGGCCAGGGTACTCCTTGCCCTTGGCTGGCAGAGCTCCCTGCTCTGGCCAGTAACACAGCTCCAGCGATTGTCGCTTTGTTGATCGACTTTGTGAGGGTCGCATTACAGTCACAGGCACAATACAGGCACAGCAGCAGGAGCACGGCCTCTTTTACTTCCAGCAACGCTGTGCGCGGTATGCTCTTCTACAGCCCTGCCCTGTTGGACCTGCTGTTCCTGCGTTGCATTGCTCTGGCTCACTAGGAACAACATTGCCCATCCCACCCACCCCACCCCTGGCCCCCACCCCTGGGTTGGGTTAGGGTTAGGGTTGGGGCTTGGCTTAATCCTCATTTTACAACCTCCCAACCCTAACCCAACCCATACCCTAACCCTAACCCAAACATTGCCCCTCCCACCCACCCCACCCTTGGCCCCCCACCCCGATGCTGCTGCAGGCACCGCGGGCCTACGCGGCCGCATGGGCCCCGGATTCAACGCCATGAACCGCGTGACCGTGCAACAGACCAGCCAGGGCCTGGCGGCGTACCTGGAGCAGCAGCTGGCGCCGGACCTGCTGTCAAAGCACGGGGTGGTCATCGGTCAGTGCCGCGAGCCACTGGGGGTTGCCTGGAGATGGCTTCAGACATGGCCTTGCTCTTCATGCTGTCTGCCAAAGTCGTGCGAATGCTTGCACCCGACCCGACAGCAGCAACAACGCAGCAGCAGCAGCAGCAGCAGGAGGAGGGTGGACCACGTATGATTTATCACCACCCGCCTCAACTGACATAGCCTGCCACCTGTGTTAGAGCTGTCCCTGTCAAATCATGCTCCCCTGCCTGTGTGGGAGGCGAGCAAGGGGCTAGCTCCTTTAGTTTCGTTTAATTCTAATTACTTTTACTATTATTGGTACCACTGTTGTCACTCTTGAGAATGTTATTATATCACTATCATTATAACTATCATTATTATGATTGTTATTCCATTTTCCTTATCCTTTGATTCACCTTCTTCCTTTGTCCCACACTGTTGCCTAGCTCATCCTTGCAGGCTATGACGGGCGGCACCAGTCCCGGACCTTCGCCCACCTGGCCGCCGCGGTGTTCCTGGAGCGGGGCATGCGCGTGCACCTGTTCAACGACATGGTACCCACCCCCTGGGTGGCGGCTGGGGGTGGCGGAGCTGGGGGCTGCCGCCGGGGTCATGATCACTGCCAGCCACAACCCTAAGCAGGACAACGGCTACAAGGTGTACTGGTGCGCCACACAGGAGGCTGGCGGGAGGGGGAGGGGGAGGCGCCCAGGGGAAGCTGGGTGGGGGTGGAGGGCGAGGGGGGGAGGCAGGAGAGGGGGCGGGAGGGGCTTGGTGGGAAAGCAAGGGAAGGGGTGGGAGGTCTCTGCCAGCCCTTTTCTTAGTTTTGATGCAGGGGATGACAAAGCTCTGCACTCACCTTATTGCCAGGCATACAACACATATCCCTGGTTAGATTAGGTTGCCGTTTATTGTGACAGTTATGCATCGCACCGCACCGCACCCGGCCCTGATAACATGATGCCTACATCCACTGCTACATCCCTCTACAACCCAACTAGCATCTAAGTCAGCATGGCCACCCCCCGTTTGTGCCGACCCCTTTCAGGAGCAACGGTTGCCAGATCATCCCCCCGCACGACCACGGCATCGCCACCGCCATCACCGCCCACCTGCCGCTGTGGCGCCTGCCATCCCCCGAAGAGCTGGCCATGCACCCGCTGCTGACAGACCCCACCACACTAGTCAGCCAGGCCTACAGCCGCCGCCTGGCAGCAGGGGTGCGCTCCCAGCCCCTGGCAGTCAATGCTGCAGCGCAGCCCGTGACCTACACGCCGCTGCATGGGGTGGGGCTGCGCCCGCTGCTGCAG